>OY744519.1:144473455-144485520 GCA_963556195.1 Sepiola atlantica
TTAGTTCTAGTCATATAAAAGAGTCTGTCAATCAGCCAGTTGGCGTGCCACACTTTAAAATTAAAAAAAACAAAACTTTTATTCATGCCAAACATGAGATGTAAGGGGTTACTGTGATTAGGGGCCAGATTTATAGAGGGTATCCTAGTAGGGAATTGTGCAGTAAGATGCTTGTTCACATTACATTTGAATTTCTGCATGTTGGGTCAGTCAGGGAAACATGGAGCAGGAAAAGAATTCCAAAGGCAAGCGGGCCAACGAAAAGAAGCTATCAGAGTAGAAAGTTTTCCAGCATCTGCGGGCATCTACAGTGAAGTGGTGTGATTTTGCTGATAATCGGGTTTGTCGGGGTTATTTACGTTGGGGGATACAAGTGCAGCAAGTTCATTGGAGCACATTACGTGGAAGTAATTGTAAAACAAACACAGGGATGCAACATTGTGGTGATGAGCTAGAGCTTGATAGACAGTTCACGACCTATGAGGTTAGAGATTCTTTATTGTACCCTATCCAAGAAGGAGAGACTTGAACTTTGAAATAACATTTTCAGATGCATCCATAAAGATTTTGGATGCCTACTAGGCACCATCCTTGAGTGTCTTCAGTCTCTCTGTACAGGAGTTTGTTAGGATACCCTGATATGAGGATACGTGTAAACCCTAACCAAATATTCAAAATAGCATAGTATTCGAAGCACAAATAAGATCACTTCCGTATGGCTACACACTAGCTCATACGAGGAATGGTGCATCTTCTTCTCGTGATGCTATCTCAAGTAACAGAATTAAGCTGGATACTCTACCAGACCAGATGGATACTTATCCTGCATTCTGGCAAGACCAAGAACAGACCCCAAGAAAGATAAACTATAACATAGTTAAGTGGTCAATTGGAGGAATGAAAGTAATATTCTCTACTGTTTACTAACTCAACCTTTGAGAGGTATGGAGAATCTTAAATGAACACTCAGATATCTATGTATCTCATTAAGAGATAAAGTGTTAGCTCCAGGAACGGGCCCCTTGATTTCTGAGAACTTACTGAAGTAAAATGGAGAAAATAATAGAGAATAACAATAGTTACAGGAATAAAGACTGTCCTCAATTTTATTTGATGAGAAGATTTTATCTCAAAATATCATTGAAAAATATAACTTAACATCTGGCCCCTTGATTTATGAGAACTTACTGAAGTATCTCCATAGGACGTTTGGTCTGTTGGGCTGTCATGCTTAAGTTTAGTTTCTGGAACACTTTATACAGACATTGCAACTGTTCCGATTGATATTGCACCCCATACTGGTATTGTCTTGTCCTTCGGGTCTTGATTTACGCCGGTCAATGGGTCTGTCCTGTGCAGTTCTGGGAGGTCTACCTTCCCAGGCTTTGCCTCCCCTCTTTGGGGAAGAGTAAGTTTATTGCTTACTGTTTGAGGCGCCTCTAACGGGGAATGCCGACGAGGCTGCCCAGGCAATTTTTAAACCCCACTTTCCCGACCCGACCTTGGGTCACATCTTACTTGTAGGAGTAAGATAAAAACTGGCCTTGTGCCTAACTCCTGGAGAGGAGTAAATAAATACTCTGATCTTAGGCAGAGAGCTAGCTTGAGAGAAACTACAGAGTGACCTAAAAAATTGACATTCATGGAATAATATTTAAAATCTGATATGTAGGGATACTTTTGTGATCGTCTCATCAGTAAAAGGTGTGATCCTGACTGGGTCTCACACGCAGCTGAGCTTAATTCCCCAGATTTTTATGTGTGGGGTTATCTCAAAGATAATGTCTATGAAAACAATCGTCAGCCTTTTCCTGAACTGAAGAGGACCATCACAGCCCAAATCAGGCCAGTGCTAAGACAAGAGTCTTTCAGATCTATTGACAATTTTGCACATTGTATCCAGGTGTGCTTATCACTGAACGGCAATAAAACAAAGACTGTATGATATTCATGGCTGAAACTTGGTGGATAAGTCAAGCATAGACTGAACTTTAACGATTCGATGAATGGCATTTTTAAAGGGTCACCTAGTATTAGTCATATCCAGATGTTCTTGCAACGCAGAAGTTCACATATTGAGCATATCATTGAACAGTGATAAAACAAAATCTGTTGGACATTCATGACTGAAACTTGTAAGACAGGGCAGGCATCCACTGAAGTTTATTTGTACCAAATATGGTTGGATTGCAGAAAGAATTGTGAATTATATTAACGATTGGTATTTTTTTAGGGTCATCCTATAATATATGCTGGAAATTTCCTACTCTCAAAAGAGGTTTTAGAGATTTTTAAAAAGATTTGATTATTTATTTTTTACAGTATTATTTGACTGAGGTCATCTTATGTGATCCTTTTCTACTTGCCTCATTTAAAGTAGAAACCAGTGGATGTAACTTGATATGCTTTATCTGATATAAGAACGGTTGTTTGGTTTTATTTCTCTGCATTATGGCATATCAACCCCTTTTCGGCCATTTAATGCTGAAACAATACATATTGTCAACAATTCTATTCAATTAGCTAAACACAAACCACTATAGCTATAGTGGATTCATGCCTTTCCCAACAGTATATGCATAACGATTTCGCAGTTCACAATATTATTCACTAGCTGGACCCCCCCCCCCCCCCCCAATGTTCAAACCTGGTTCATTCCATCAATCATTCTCAATTCTCTCATAATATTCTTCATCATTTTAACTGAAAAGCAATCAATCTCTTTAACCTTTATCCACGATGGCTTTTGGCCTTGATAGTGTATTTACTTGCAATTTTTTTTGCTTTTCTTTAAACTATGCCAGGGTTTTTTCTTCCTAAATTTTATATTTTGGTTCCGAAGAAAGAGAAGTAAATCTGTAATGGACGAATAAATAGTTACCCCCCTTTAATAATGACGGCTATACGAAAATAAATCCGACCGGATAAATTATTTTCTGGAAGAAATTAACTCGAAGTAATTTTTTTGTTCCTAACAATATGGATTAACGTTCAACAAAATAAAATGGCTATTCAAAATGAAATATTGATTTTGTAGAAACGAATGTATCGACAACAAAAATCGATAATCCGACTGACTTTTCTTATTATATAGAATTAGATCATTCATGCACACATCTGTTTTTGTTTAAGTTAAAACATGTGAAAATCTATTTATACAAAGCAGAACAAAATGACATTAAATTTAAACAATTCAAACTCCTCTTTGATGTTTTGATAATGAATGAAACTTGAATGGGATTTTTCTCCTACTATTAAAACATTTAATCGAGTTATAAACGGAGAAAATGTTTCTAAATATTGAAAGCAAAATATTACAGCTATAATGAAATGGCGAGGGTTGCAGTGTTTTTGAAATGAAAATATCTGAGTCTTGTAGTTTTCGCTTGAAAAGAGTTCACATGACTTTGTCTCTACTGGTAACAAACGAAACCAGAATAGAAGAGAGGGAAGAAAAGAAAAAAAGCATATAGAATTCATGTAACATATTCAGCAGATACTAAATGTAAGAATGGAGAAAAAAATAACGTTCTTTCATCTTTTTTAATTACAAACAGAGAAAGAAACTTGCAGTTTGATCTCTTATATAGGAAGACATCTTGAAAAATTTTAAACAGATTTTTCTTAAAAAATTAACCAAGTTTAAAAACTTGTTTCTTGTTTCTTTTTTTAAAAACTATAAATATGCACAAATGCATACGTAATTATTTAAAAAAAAAACAAATATGGTTCGGCATAAAATGCATCATCCATTTTAAGTGTATTTACTTGCTTCTAAGAAAATTTGACACATATAATAAACAGAAATGTCTTTTTTGGTACAGTAAAATGTGAATGATGATTTAAAACCCGGAACAAACTCTTGTTTATAAAACGCAGGAACAAAACTAACTAAAATGCTAATCCAACTGCAGACACGGCTCATAAACTTGAAGACAAATCATAAATCTGAACACTGATATCAGTTGCAATTCTTTCTCCAGAAAATTACTTATCAAATCGTTAATTTAGCTTTATTAAAAAGGTTAAGAAGAGGGTGGAAGCCTTTGTGAAAAGTCAGATACCTCTGACTTGTGTGAAATTTTAACAATAGATATTAGACAAATTTGAGATTCTTTGGAGTATCTTTATGGGCTTTTAAGGGGCATAATATGAGCACACAGTCTCATTTGAAAATAAATTTTTTTTAGATTTGCATTAAATGTGATGGTGCCGCTTTAGCTTGTTATATACGTACCATGAATCTACTTTGGCATGTTATCTACATTTACATTGCAATCTACATACCATGAATCTATTTTGGCATGTTATCTACATTTACATTGCAATCTACGTCTCATGAATTTGTTATGCGATCTACACCTCATATTGCAATCAACACGATACAAAGGCAAGGAAAACACTTCTAATTGGTTTCGAATGAATGTCTGGTTAGAGAGCTTGGAACCCTAACCCTAAAAAAGAGGCCATGCAACACTTCGGCCAATTATTCAATGAGAAGTCGCTGAAGGCTCAATAATTTATTCCTTGCAGATATCAAGCAAAAGTTGTATCAATTTGATCCATATTCATTATACACCAATTAAATAAGATTGCCTGAATTTCAATTTCTTATTTAGACCCCTTAAGCTTCAGACTTAAATTTTAAACATTTTCTAAAGTCAAAATCATGTAATGAATTATGATCAAAATTAGAATAAGACATAAGGTTTATCATTATATATTGATTTTAATCTTCGAAAGGGTTTATAAAATTGGTGCAAAACTTCTGTTCAGGGAATTAATTTTACCAATTCTAGGATGGGTATTCTTCTTCTTATATATATATATATATATATATATATATATAAATAAATATAAATAAAATTACACATCATAGCTATATCATACTGTGATTTAATGTGAATTTTGGAGCAAAAGAAATCTTATACACGTTTCTGGAAAATATTCAAAGAATATTTGAAGAAAATAAAATTGCCACATGAATATCCTGTCTTCAGAAGCATTTGCCAGATTAAGACCATACAATATCCACACTAACATTCATGCAAAACAAAGCCTTCAGAAAAACACAAGAAACGTCAATGGCGAAATGGAGGTTATATAGGCCAAGACTCGATTCTCAAAAATTTTTTAAGTGAAATATCCAGAAAAAAAACTCAAATGCATATCAAAAATGGCTCACCAAATAAGCTCCTCAGAAATCAAGGCAAACTCAGTCAAAATAATTAAGAAATTATCATAAGAATCGATCTGAACTATATAAAATAATTGTTTTTTTATATTATTACACACACCCATATATATATATATATATATATATATACAGGGCTTTACGCACTCCACTACTTTTGGAGCTGCTCCCGCTCCTGCTCCAACGCCGAAAATTGGAGCTGGCTCCTCTCACGCTCCCCATTTTCAAAAAGGAGCCGCTCCTGCTCCAACTCCTATAAAAAATGAGCGGCTCTTTTTCAGCGCTCCATAATGAAAATGTACCTTCTTTCATAAACGTTCTATTCTGCCAATGAATGGTCGAAGTATAGTTTAATTTTCATTACATTAACAACCTATTTTTTCAGGAAAAGAAAAATTTGACCCGATATTTTTTCTTTTGTTTTAAGTAAATAAAGTTTTACTTTTAAACATTATTAGTGATTATTTTCTTTTTAAAGAAAACATTTCTCTGGAAAAGGAGAGACAGCCAGGGCAACATTACTCGTCATGTTGTTGTTTAATATTTGTTTGTTTTACAAACGTAACTATATCGTATAATGTATATTATTATTTATAACAGAGAAACGCGCAAGTTCTTTCAAACAAATCGATTATTCCATTTTTTTCTATAGTACAATTTGGGGCGAAAAAAAACTAATAAAGTTTATTTTTTAAGGATTGAATAAAAAAAATATTTTTCATAAGTTGCCCCAAAAATATCAATAAATTTTCAATAAACAATTCAGAGATCCATTTAATGTCTTAAAATTTCATACAAAATATCTGGCCTAAACCTTGGGAGTTGAAAAAATATCGGGTCAAATCACCCCCCCCCCCCCAAAAAAAAAAAATTAACTGGAGCAAGTTTTCCTAGGTCGGGCAACACATTTATTAAAATGAAAAATTTGAAAAAAAAAAGGTGAAAACATCTATATTTGAAATCTCTAACAAAAGCAAACTGTTTACAATTTTAATATTCGATAATAGATTTTTTAAGATAAAGAAAGATATCTAATCTACTTTCGGTTCTAAAAAAACACAAAATTTGCCAGAAAATCTAATTATTTGCTTTTTAAAATTAAAATTTAAGATATTTTCTTCGCTCCAGCAAAAAGGAGCGTGCTCCTGAAGCGCGCGTCTTTTTGGAGGGCTCCGTAATGCCCTGTATATATATATATATATATATATATATATATATACATATATATATATACATATATATATACATATATATACATATACATATATATATACATATATATACATATATACATATATATATACATATATAAACATATATATACATATATATACATATATATATATCGGATTGACATCCAAGTAGCTAAGGGGAGACAAGTACGACCTCCCTTTCAAAACATAACTACACCGGTTGGCCGTTAGGTGTCGCTTTTTCACCAACAGGTGGCGCTGGAAAGCGACACCAGAGTTATCTGCCCTTCAGACTATAAAAACCTTTGCAAACGGAAATCGCCCTCTTCTTCCACTCGACCAGCCTTGACAGAACGACACTGGCGTTTCGTCTCTCTCTCTTGCCTCCAGAATTTCTTCAGACAGGACGATGCGACGACTACCTGTCGCGTCAAATCATTCCTTCTCCCCTTTTCTGACTGCTGGACACACATAGTAAGCTTGGCATTTTCTTTCTCTCTTTTCAATTACACACGTACACACGCACACAGGCACACACACACACGTGCGTTTTTTCTCCATACAAAACTTATTTAAAGAGACATTGTTTAAATAACAAAAAGACACTATTTCTTTCAAGCCGTCAAAGAGACATTTATCCAAAAGACGCTAAAAGGCTTTCGTCAAATATGGAACATAATTTTTATGTGTAAAAATGCAGAATAAATTGTTGTTGTTCATATAAATGTTTGAATATTGGATATTTTATTTGCCCTTCATTTGTGTTGAATGTTGACGTTTTCTTGCTCGTTTTTCTTCAATATTTAAGAGGAATAGAATGCGTTAGCATCCCCCACATATACATATACATATATATACATTAGGGGAGGTCGATTTTGAAGCTGTAAATAATCGCACTCGAAGAAAGTTGCCAAATAATGTCAAAAGTTACCACAAGAAATATTTTTCTTCAAAACTTTGTATTTATTTGAGCATTGCAACTTTAAGATCAAATAAATCGAGATTTTTTATTACGGCCTAGATTTCACCGGCAGAAGTGTTGCCTTAAATTAAACCCGGGTTTTAACAAAAAAAAGTAATACATTACTTAATAATAAATATTTTAAAGTTTATTATTCCTTTTCTTAAGAAATTAAATGTACATATTCAAATTAAAAAGGAATAAAACACTATAATATTTAATTTTATATATAAATAATTATTTATTTACATAGGCCTTTTATTTATTGGATATTTTTTATGGTATTCACCGGTTGAAAATTCAACGAGCGAATTTGAATTCACGTGTTGATTCTGTGTTTACACATTTAATTATCACAAATATATATTGAATTGTCGAGCGCTGGCTTATCTAATCCCACTTTCCCGACCTTTTGTCACACCTTATCTTGTGGAAGTTAGATAAATAAAAACTAGTTCAGCCAGGGGTTTTTACCCCACCAAATAAACCGGTATCGTCCGGGCCTTTGGGTCTGGATTAACGCCCGTCTATTGGGGCTTGTCCGTCCTGTGCAGTTCTAGGAGGTGCACCTCCCAGGTTTTGCCTTCCCTCTTTGGGGAGGAGTAAGTTTATTGCTTACTGTCTGAGGCGGCCCTACCGGGGAATGCCGACGGAGCTGCCCAGGCAATTTTTAAATGGCCAGAGTGCTCACCTCTTGAGCACTGGCATTCTCATCCCACTTTCCTGACCTTGTGTCAATCTTACCTTGTTGGAGGTAGATAAATAAAATCTAGTTCAGCCAGGGTTTTTTACCCCACCAAATAAACCGGTATCGTCCGGGCCTTTGGGTCTGGATTTACGCCCGTCTATTGAAGCTTGTCCGTCCTGTGCAATTCTAGGAGGTGCATCTCCCAGGTTTTGCCTTCCCTCTTTGGGGAGGAGTAAGTTTATTGCTAACTGTCTGAGGCACCCCTACAGGGGAATGCCGACGGGGCTGCCCAGTCAATTTTTTAATGGCCAGAGTGCTCACCTCTATAGCGCAGGCTTATCTAATCCCACTTTCCTGACCTTGTGTCACATCTTACCTTGTTGGAGGTAGATAAATAAAACTATTTCAGCCAGGGGTTTTTACCCCACCTAAAATATTATATGTATTGGAGTTGATGGGAGAATGGATAAGGACACATTGATGAATAAGGAAATTGTGGATGAAAATAGACAGAGAATTATGAAAAAAACTAAGGGACCAGAACACCATTTAACTTTTACAAAAGAAACACCATGTGAAAGTAAATATCTGACACATAGAGTTCTTCCTAATAGTGGTGCAACAGGTGCTGTTCATGCAGATCAAGTGGTGGATGTTTTGCATGAATTCCACAGTGAGAACAGTATCAAGGCTATACTTGTTGACAACATTAATACCAACACAGGTTGCGAAGGTGGAATGGTTGCAATTTTAGAAAAAAAACTTTTTAAAAATCTTCACACAATTGGTTGCTCTTTGCATCATAATGAACTACCTTTCAGAGCCCTTTTTAAAAACATAGATGGTTGCGCAAAGGGCCCTACAACATTCAGTGGCCCTCTGGGGAAATTATGCTCAAATGATTGCCATGATTTACCCCAAATATCATTTTCCACTATTAGCAATCCTCTAGAGTCAATTTTTAAAATTGATGAAATACATGATCTTAGTTCTGACCAAAGACTCCTTTATGAATACACAGTAGGTATTTCTAGAGGTAAGGTTGACTCTAGATATGCCTCCTGGAAAATTGGTCCTTTAAACCAAGCAAGATGGTTAACTTTGGCCATCAGGCTCATGTGTTTATGGACTCGTGGTGCATACCCACAAAGGCACACAACAAAACTACACTATGTAGTAAATTTTATTGTAAATGTGTATGCCACTTCTTGGTTTGAAATTAAAAGAAATAGAAAATTCCACAATCAGCAAGTGCACATTTTTAATATGATCCAGAGGATTAAGGAGCAGCCTCAGGAAATCCAAGATATCACATTTTTCTAAGGTAATACATTTTGTTTACTGCCTGAAAACTTTCTATATTCCATGGTTAAATCTGAGGAGATTGAAGTAAGAGAAGAAGCTTTAAAAATAATTTTGGCCATTAGGTAAGTAATATTTATTCATATATCTCTGACCTCAATTATTTATTCCAATTTATAGAATGATTTTTAAAGATTTTATCTAATTTCACCATAATTATTAAAGCAGTACAGATTGGAATTTTTTAATAATTCAATTAATTAATTGTTCTTTCAGGAGTGAGGAGTCGACCAGAAAAAGATTTTAAAAAATACCACCTATTAATTTTAATGTCACACATTGGACACAATTAATAGATTTAAAATTATGCTGCATTTTTGAACCACCAATGACGGAAGATTTTACTGAATCTGAACTTCGAGAATCGTTGATGAATGGAACCAAGCTTGACTTGCCAGATTTGCCCTCACATTCTCAGGGCGTGGAACGGGCAGTTAAGTTAATAACAGAAGCTTCACAAACTGTATATGGTTTTGAAGCAAGGCATCAACAATATTACAGCCAAAGTTTTGAGTCAGAAATTGAGACCAGCATTTTTGTCTGAGGGGCCTTATATGGAGCAATTTGACTCTCTATATTAAGCTCCATTAAAATAGTGTTAGGTTTTTCCTTATTTCTTTGCTTGTTATATTTTCACTTATAACAGAAAAAAATCATTTTTTTAGGTATTCGAATATTACTGTTTAATTCATAACAGATACTGAAAATGAGGGGGGGGGGTGGCAAATTTTCAGTTTGAAGATTTCTTTAATTAATATCATTTTTATAAAATAAAAGGACATTCCCTGATTTTAAATGCTAAAATTATTTAGTTTTCACACCAATATTCAAGCAAATCTTGCAAAAACGAGGACTTTTCAGTATATTCTTGTCTACGATCTTTGATACCAAACGCTAAAAAAACTGCTGAAGTTTTTGATCTAATTTTTTGCATGAGTATTTAATAGGTCTATATACAACTTTCGGTACGTGCCTTTTTTTAATGTTAAAAAAAAAGTGTAAAATCGACCTACCCTAATATACATATACACATATATATATATATACATACATATATACATATACATATATGCATATATACACATATATATACATATACATACACATACACATATATATATACATACACATATATACATATATATATATACATACACATATATACATATATATATATACATACACATATATACATATATATATATACACATATATACATATATACATATACATACACATATATATATACATATACATACATATACATACATATATATACATACATATACATACATATATATACATACATATACATACATATATATACCATACATATATATACATATATATATATATACATACATATATATATACATATATATATATACATCCATATATATATATATATACATATATACACATATATATATACATATATATATACATATATACACATATATATACATATATACACTATATATACATATACATACACATATGTATGCATATACATACACATATATATACATACACATATGTATGCATATACATACACATATATATACATACACATATGTATGCATATACATACACATATATATACATACACATATGTATGCATATACATACACATATATATACATACACATATGTATGCATATACATACACATATATATACATACACATATGTATGCATATACATACACATATACATATATATACATATACATACATACATATACATACATATATATCGATACATATATATAACATATACACATATATATATACATATATATAATACATATATCTATATATACATATATATACATACATATATACATACATATACATACATATATACATATATATACATACAATTATATATATATACACACATATATATATATACATACATATATACATATATATACATACATATATATATATACATACATATATATACATACATATATATACATATATATACATACATATATACATTATACATACATACATATATATACATACATATATATATATATACATATATAAACATACATATATACATACATACATATATAAACATACATATATATACATACATACATATACATACATACACATATAAACATACATATATATACATACACATATATATATACATACATATATATATACACATAATATATATATACACATATATATATATATACATACATATATACACATATATATATACATACATATATACACATATATATATACATACATATATACACATATTATATAATACATACATATATACACATATATATATATATATACATACATATATACACATATATATATATATATATACATATACATACATACATATATATACATACATATATACACATATATATATATATATACATATACTACATACATATATATACATACATATATATATACACATATATATATACACATATATAAAATATATATACAATATATATATACATATATCTATACATACACACATATATATATATACATATATACATACATACATATACATACATACATATATACATATACATATATACATACATACATAATACATACTACATAATATTATACATACATACATATATACATACATACATACATATATATACATA
>OY744519.1:144498220-144540720 GCA_963556195.1 Sepiola atlantica
TTTTTTTTAAACTACATAATTTATGCAGTAACTACATAATTCAAAATTTGACAAAATATCTATCTCAGATTTAAATTTTAAAGTTTATGAAAATCTTTTTGAACCAGCAAATTCAAAGAGGCTATATTTGGAACGTCAAGAAGTATCCCATGCCACCGTCAGAGTTATGTCTGTAGGTACTTTCGCGAACATACTATGTCTAGTCTTATCATCTGGTTAGAATGAGTGGGAGCATTATTGATTTTTTTCCACGAAGTGAATGGAATTCTTGACGTACGATAGAAATTTGCCTTTGAGATGGGTGATTATTTGTACTAGGAATCGGCTCAATGGATGGTATGCTGAACTTTGGCTGCTGACAATGAGCCCTTAATGGAATATTAAGAGTTCTACCCAGTTATTATTATCTATAGATTGTAGTTTTACTGGTAGTTTAATCAAAAGTCAATAAATATTTATCATTTCATCATTAGTACTAGCAACAGAAAATCGAGTTTTAAAAAAATATTAAAAGAATCGTTTTGGGAATTAGAAATTTGGCTTAAATTTGTCCGATTCCGATACCATAAACAGTTCTAATTCTTTCGATTCCCGATTCAGATCAATCGTTCCAACATTAGTTTGAGTGCAACTAAAATGGTGATTAATATCCCGGTTAGCTAACTGTTTAAAAAAAAAAACAAGGAATTGAACCATCACTTGTGCAATTTACGGTCAAATGTTAAATATTAAGGTGGGTACGTTCGCTGGTAGACATATTAGCTAGTATAATTACCAGATTAGGCCAGATATGCTGTAAACGGAAAGAATTCAAATGTTTTACCCTGCCTGAAATAAGGTAGAATCATGGGAAAAGGAATGATATTTAGCCAGACATGACAACCAAGTGAATAGCAGGTGTAACATTTGATAGTTTGGTAGAAGCGACTGAACTGAGAAGACTCATTTAAAAATGGTCAAACAAAACGTTAATATAATTAAGCAATGTGCTTAAAACATAACTCTCTCTCTCTCTCTCTTTCTTTGTCCCCTCATTTGACTTTATAGCTAAGAGACAATCATCTGGTTAAATAAATCGTTCATTCTTTTGAGAATGTGTTGCTCGAATTAATTGTATGATAATTAATGTAAAAAATATGCTACAGCCTTTGTTTCAGCACGACATCACAACATACATGCACATGCCAACAACTGGAAAGTTAAGGTCTGGTGAGTGTAAAGTTCATTCAGAATCAGACCTCCTACTGATGAGATGATCCCCAAAGTGTCCTTTGTATATCACTGAATGGCGATAAAGCAATGACTATTGGACATTCATTACTAAAACTTGGACAAGTCATGCATAGACTAAAGTTTATTTATACCAAATGCGGTTGGATTGCAGAAAAGATTGTGAATTTTATTAGTGATTACATAGGTGACATTATTTTTTTTTTTGGGGGGGGGGGAGTATTTTGTATAACTAAATCCGAATAAAAAATTCACAACAGTCATTCTGCTAGTCAAGTTTGACCGTGTCTGTCTCTATGAGTCTGTTGAATGGAGAGAAGACCCTTGAAGAATGTGCACAGTTATTTGGTCATCTGCATTGCATACACATCCAGGGTTTCTGATATATCTCAGTTGGTACATATCATGATGTAGTCAACCCTAGCCCTTGTCAGTTTTTAAGCAATTGCGTACTACTCAGTACGAGATAGAGAGGTCATAATCAGGTGGGTATAATTGATCAAGTGACTGGATGTGCTAAATATTGGTGGGTATGTTTGCTAGTATAAATATTAATTAAATATATCTGCACAGATAAAACTTGCATAATGTTGTAAACAGTAAAAATGTATTCTAAACAAAGATCATGAAGCGGTCAAGGGACTAACGCTGCGGAATCGTGGGTGCTGAAAGTCAGTGAAGTAGGCGGAAATTGCATCAAACATATAATAACGGTTGTCAGTCTCTGGAGTCTTGTGTGGGAGCTTGGAATGAAGTGTTTTTAAAATGGTCTAACAAAACAATAATAAGTAAGTCATGCACTTATAAAATAACTAATTGGAGTCTCTCTCTTTCGCCCTTTTCTTCCCTTTAGTTTGCAACTTACTGGACGATCAAGTGTGGCAATTATAAGTAAATTATTTATCTTTGAAAAGATCCTGTGTTGAATTAATTAATTTAATAATCTATATATTAATATGATAGCGTGTGTGTTCATGTGTCACGCTTACATCAAAAGCTCTGCGCATGCGTGCCGCACCTAGATTTGGAAAAGCACTCAAGTCACCTAATTTTCATAATATTTTCAAGTATTTCCCTTTGGTGCAACGGTTAGCGACGTAGGAATTTGACATCGGTTTTTGACGTCGGCCCAACTGGTTTATAGTTCGATCCCAACCAACATCTAGGATTTTTTTTCCTATATCGAAGGGGGGGGGGGGAGAGGTACGGAGGGGACAACCGGGAAGACACATATTAATACAGTAGTGTGTGTGTTATTTAAATTAAATTTAATCTAAAGCATTTACAATTACAAACTAATGTATAGGTTAGGAACAAGATAATTAGTATTGAAAACATCATTTTGTGTAATTTACATGGGTCCCGCTAGTTCTAATTAATGTGAGAAGTAATACGTAACCTTTGTTTCAGCTAATGACATATACACACTACTCTGGCAAGAAGAGAAGGTATGATTCTGAGTTGATTAAAGAATTAATTTATTGAATGACTTTTTATAAGTGAAGGATTACATAGGGGTCCACATGGAGATGATCCCTTGGGTTATGCAACATGAGCAGACCAACGACTATTATTCCTGGTAATTTAGAAGTAAACATTTTTGTCAACAGGTCTTGTAACCTCTTGAAGCACTTACCTTTTGGCTTGCGTGTTTGGAGTCCAGGAGATTGAACGTTGGTGGTGGTGTCTCTTTCAGACTTGGTTTGTCTGATAACTAACAGATCATGAAGGTTGCTAAATATCTTTGGTAGAAAATGAGGTCATAGTGCTTTTCTGGTCAGCACTTTCCAGATGATAGTAAGAAGACCAAACTCAGGGGTGTCTCCTTGAGAGGCTTCTCCATCAAAAGTCGCAAAATGTCAGGGTATTCTCAAGTGCCATGTTGCGCATGAATGTGTGTCTCTTGAAGTATTTCCAGTGTAGATGACTGGCTCCGTCAATGCCATCCTAATGTTTCACATTTAGGTTTGATTATTTTGCCTCAGAATTTATTACCGTCAGTTAAAAGACTACCTTGTTTTGAAGTGATTCTAACTTCCTCTCCCTTTTTCTTTTATTATGCAACTTTTTCTTCTTTTTACATCAAGTGACTTCATGCCTTGTCCGGAGGGACTTCCATAAAAAAATACACATTAATCAGCATTATAACTTACCTGGCCTTTTCTATAATAAAAACGAAAGTATAAACTTTGGTACCTACCTGTGATTGAAGAATTAGGGCTGAAGGTAATGAGATCTGAAGCGTCCTGGGATTTCCGCTTACTTGAAGGTGCTGACCGAGGAGGGGGACGTGCCGGTGCTGGTCTGGAGGGAATCATACGATCAGAAACCTTTCGATGGACAACCTTCCCGTTAGAGGCATGAGATGTTCCATTGGAGGGGGACGGGCGAGAACCAGAGGGCCTTGGAGGGGCTGACTTACGTAAGGAAGGTCTTTTATCGTTCAGAGCACCTGTGTTAGCACCAAAAGAATAACTACGTTGTGGGGGAGGCGGAGGTCGCCGGATAGGGACAGGCTTAGAGCCAGATTTGTCCGGGCTCTCCGGAACGTTAGGTAGACCTTCCAAAGAAACTCGCTTGGCTTTCCGACTCCGTGGGGATGTTGAGAGAGCGGACACAAGGGATGAGGCAGATGAAGAGGCACTGGTTTTCTCCCCAAAGTAGACCATCTGGTCGTTGATGTTTAATTTCACCTGACAGCCGGATGATCCACCGTAATCCATATTCTCGTTGCTATCCAGAATCGGAGAGTAAGATTTCCGGTGTTCTTTCTGCAGTTCATTCTCAATCAAAGAGTTCAAGCCATGTGAATCAAAATTGGAAGTTCCGCTGATACTGTGGGGTCGAGGGGGTCTGTGAACAGAGTTCGAAGGGGAGTTGGAGAATGAAGGTTTCGGCACAACCACTGGTTTGGGCTTAAGGATGGGTTTCGGTTGGGGTGAAGATCTGCTGGGTGTTGGTGACGCTGAACAACTAGTTTCCTTTGATTGGTTACTGTAAATATTATTATTTTCTTTGTCCTGGTAACCATTGCCTTTTTCGGCATTAGAATAAAGGCTAGAACATTCAGGCTTCCCTTTAACGTCATTGAGTACATTACTTCTACTGACGTCTGTATTACTAAGTGATGATTCAGACGATAAAAATTTGGGCTCAGACCCGATAATCTCGATATGATTCACGGGGCAATGACCGATTTCATTGTCATCATTTTTGGCCAGGAACCAATTCATGTCGACTTGCTGCATTATTATTATCGTGTCCCCTTCTTTCAAGTCGAGATCTCCACTCGTCTCAGCCTTAAAGTTAAACTTGACTAAACCATAGCATTCTTCCTCTATACTGTCGGTGGCAAAGGGGGCAGCAGCCTCTTCTGAGATACGTGAACATGTGGACACATTAGAAATGTCTGCCTCTAAATGAGGACAGTCAACAATAATGTCCACATAACTGGACGGAAAAATACCAGTTTTCCCATCCAGTTCCCCCTTTATCCACTGACCGTCGACGTGGCACAATAGTAGGACAATTTCATTTGCATTGAATGTGAGCTCATTTCCTGCCTTTGCTTTGAATGGGTACAAAGTTCTTGCATAGGGGGTCACAGAAGAATCATACGATCGTGTATTCTCACTGTTATATGTGTGTGTAGTCCGAGAGAGGGTAAAGGATGTGCCGGCGGTGGCGGCGGCAGTAGCTGTAGCAGCGGTCGTCCTAGAAAGGCTTGCGGTAGAGATTTTTTGAGTGTTTTGTTTTTTAAAGTTGGGATCGAGAAACTGGACGCAGGAAGTGAGGAACATCCCCTGCTTTCCGCGACACTCCCCAATGTACCAATCATCATCAACCACTTCAATAATTGTGATGTCGTCTCCAGCCTTGAACCCCAGCTCCTCATCCAGTTGGGGCGTGGAATCCACCAGTGCCCGCACAACCTGACCCTCCAAACTGGAAGCCTTTGATTGATGGACATCGCTTTTGTGGTTTAATTCAAACACATGGGTTAATGGGAAAATGCCGTTTGACTTTTTGCCAGCCAGAGACCCACACCACCAGTTGCTATCCCGAGCACTGACACCAACAATGATATCACCTGGAAAAAATAAGATAAAAAAAAAATTATTTGTAGGTTGGGTGTCAAAATTGATTAGATTATTCGTTTGATGCTATTCAATTTCAAAATAAGAATTAAGATTATTTAAGTGTACAGGGTGCATAACGTATTTGAGGACAGATTTATACATACACAAAAATAACTCTAAGAAACAGATAATGTCTTTTTACTGAAAAACGTTTTGAAGATAAGAATAAATACATTGTTTTGTGATTTTATCCATTAAAGTCTCTTATAACTTTGATAACTTTTTTATTTAACTTAGTTCACCCCAAACAAGGTAAGTTGCCACTGTAGAGGAGCTGCTGAAAATTAGGGTGAAAGTTTAGGAGGTCATCCTAAATTGGAAGCTGTGCAGCAAGATGCTTGTTCACATTAGTTTTAAATTTCTGCATATTGGTATAGTCGGGGAAACAGGGATAATGATAATGGCTTTTATGTGAGGTATGAATTACTTACATGCTAGGATCAAGTGGTTCTTGTTCATATTGGACATTACTATGGAGATTTTTAGGGATGATATAGTGTTATGAGGGTATTCATTAACCTTTTTCTCAACTATGCTCCATACATAGTCCAAAAGATGCAAATCTGGGGAGCTAGGATGCCAAATGTTAGGAGTTATTGGCTCTGATTAAGTAATTTTCCGTTACCTTTTCTGACGTAAATGACCTTTACTCATCACATAAAACTTGTATCTGATGTGTTTGTAGAAAAAATTTCAGATTGTTTCTTCTGACACATGGCGTTCTTTTGCAATCGATCTCATAGATCTTCTAGGATTAACTGTAACTGTAATGGCATTCACCGCCAGTTCCAAATGAGTTCACTGCACATTGCATCAAGACAGTTCAGCTATTCCCGGTTCCAGCATCAAACACCAAAAATGCGAGGGCCAGCCACCAGCTCCATGTCTGTTCGCACTGTTCCTATCCAAGTCTTCCGTTGGCCGCCTCTGTGCTTCTTCCAGCTGGTGGATGTGATTGGGGCTACCATCTTACGGATAAATTCTTCCTCAGGGCGTCGAAGAATATGACTAAACCAGCAGAATTTCTCCTTTTAAGAAGAGTCTATGTGATGCTGGTTGTGTTGCATCTTGCATAGATGGTGCAGTCTAGGATTTATCATCAATGTTCTACTGTACTGACCGAATAAATTCAGGTGTTCTAATGCTATCAGTGTATCTGGAAGGTCGCTTATGTTTTGAGAATGGCGATATATTTCCATCTTAAGTCTTTAACTCTTTGCGAACTTTGTAAACGAAAGATCAAGCGACTTTTAAAAATTGATCTATTTCTAAATTGCTATATTCAACCTTTATAGTCACAATAATTATGTGCCTCTTCATTTGTTGCCTAATTATAAGTGCTACCATAGATAATTTTGAAATATAGAAAAGATTATATGTATGTGCCATTCTCGACTGAGATCGTATAGTCATGTCCTACGAGCCAACGACAGCCTTGCCAAGGTGGCATACAAACTAACAGTTGTTGGCCAGCGTCCAAGAAGACGCCCAAAACAGCGTTGGCTCGACACGCTTTATCAGGACTTTAAAATCACTGGAGTGTACCCCGATCAGGCACACGACCAAAGGAAATGGAGGGACAAAATAACATCTGCGGACCCTGTGATATGATGTAGGACAACACAAGGAAGAAGAAGATACGTATGTGCCATTGTCAATGCTGGTTGAGTATTATTAGACTGGCCTAGTGTTTAAGAGAGCTGGAGAAATATCTAAGAGTGTAAAAAAAAGTCAGAAATAAATACTGGTAAGAAATTATCAATAGTAATTATTATAACAGCTTGTGTCTTTCAATCGTTTTATTCCTGAAATTCTCATGGATGGCTCTGCTCTTAAGGAGAAATCAACTGAAACTTCTTGATCTTTCTCTCTAATCAAATTTTTCTTGGAGTTCATACATTAGATCCATTGCTCTTTCTACTTCTCGTAAAGTCGGTTCTCTCTATCGCTCCAAACATTTTCTCACACCTGGGGCTATTCTCTATATCTACAAATCTACTATCAGACCATGTATGGATTACTGTTGTCATAGTTGGGCTGGTAAATCGCTGTCCCATTTGAGGGTTCTTGATAAGGTGCAGAAACGTATCTGTAATTTGATTGGACCCACCCTTTCTTCTTCTCTGACATGATGTTCCTAGTCTTAGTCTTTTCTATAAATACTATTATAGCAAGTGTTCTTCAGAATTGTGTGATCTATTCCCTGTTTCGTTTGTTCCAGCTCGTTTGACTCGTTAATAAAGTGGTCTTCACCAATTCGCTGTTTTGATACCTCATTGTAATACAACTTTCTATTCTAGTAGCTTCTTTCCAAGAACTGCAGGCTTGTTAAAATTTCACAAAACTCGAAGATATCTGAATTTTCATGAAGGGCCTCCATCACCCTTTTACCCCTTGCATCAAACTAAATATAGCCCACAATACGACCATTTACACCTAGCAGCTTTGTTCCAAAAATTCGTAATAATCGGTTAATTAGTTTGTTAATGAATCCTCTACATAGAAATATATAAACACATTCACATACCTAACTTTATATAAATAGAGATTGCATTCAGCTCCAGTGTCAAGACATGGAAAATGGAATTTAATATTGAGATTGAAAGTCATACAAAACTAATAAAAAGAGTAAACGATTAAAGTTACAGGCAGAGATTGAAAAAATTATAGTCAACGACTTTAATAATAATAATAATAGTAGTAGTAGTAGTAGTAGTAGTCGTCATTGTCGTCATCATCATCATCATCATATTCAATTAATGTCCATTTTACATCCTGGCATGTGTTGGACGGTTTTTAGAAATTGACTCCAAAACTGACCTATCTTTGGCCAGATCTTTATTCATCCCTCTTTCTCTCAGTCATCCTTATTACTTCCTCCCATATTTACCTTGGCCTTCCCCTGCCAACTGACCCTGCTACCTCAACTGTTCTACATCTACTAATTCAAGAACTCTCACCTATTCTTTTAATGTGACCAAACCAAAAGAATGAGAGGTAATTTAATCAAAACTTTGAAAATAATCAATGCCATTTCTATGGTGGACATTTTTTTACATATATTTCTCCTCGATCGACAAGGTTATTATCAATGCAGATTTCAAAAACTAGATCCATTAACTAATTGGATTATTTTGCCAATAGAGTAATATATTTTTGCCGGATCAGATTATGAACAGAAATAACTTTGAACATTTTAAGATGAAATTAAATTAATTCAGAACGAATCAAATATTTAACAGAACTTGATCTGGATGTTGATATTTGGCCCGCTAATTTGAAAACAGTTTTCGTCATTGAGTTGACGGTACCGTTTGAATTTCAATTGAGAATATCAGTGCAAGTTGGAGAAATAAGATTTACTAAAACAATGTGCTAAAAATGTCTTGTATTTCCGATTGAGGTTGGATGCCAAGGTTTCATTGCCAACTCAACCTCTGCATTCTTAACTAATCTTGAACTTTCTTCATCAGACAAGAAGAAAATGCATAAAAAAAGAAGATCCAAGATAAGGCTATAACTGCATCAGCGGGGATATGACAATCCAACAAAGTCTGATAGTATCGTGAGATTCTTCTGAAGTGCTTTGGGCTAGTGGTAACGATACTTCGAACCGAAACCATGCCTGAACCCAGAGTCATAATCTGATGAAGGGTTTGTTAAAATATAAATGCTGCTGTACAGATAAAAGCTATTTCATAAACATTTTTTTTATTTATATTAATAGTGTAAATGCAATATTTTATGGGGGGGTGGAGGGGGAATTGAAAAGATGGTTCAAAAGAGAGGCGCACATAGAGGCATAACAAAGAAATGATAACAATAAATAAATTCCTCCATGAGAAATCCATCGGATTGAAATACGTTTTATAGATTTTGTCCAAGAACTTTTTGATACCACTTTGTATGTTTTTTCTTTTTCTTTTCCTTCTTGCACATAATGAATTGGGGTGTGGCTGAAAATGCACTCCATTGTTCGATCTGTGGGTAAATAAATCTGAGAAAAAAGGATCACCAGGAATGTGATTATATGAAACTGTATGAGAGAAATGAAACCTTGTTCAATTATTGAACTACCTTTGAGCAAGATGTAACTTTTGTCAGTTCAACATATTGGATTTGCAAAATAGATTTTAAATAAATCTTATTTCATAAAGATAAGAATCTGAATTTAAAATCAAAAATATTTCACACCAAAACAAAATTTGATTCTTTTTGAACTTACAACCACTGCTTACAGATTTCAATTTTATATTATGCAGATTTTATCAAAATTGTTAGCATAACAATTTCTATAATGCACAAACATAGACTTTTATGTATATATATAAGATTATCATTATTTGTAGTAGTAGTAGTAGTAGTATAATTTTCACCTTTCTATGAGACATCTGTTATGTCAAGGTTTTTTCATGCCAAATTTTGTTCAGTAGTTTTTAACCCATGCCGGATGTCTTTACTGTTATTTTTTTTTTTTTAATGAAAATCACTCCAGACAAGGCATGAAGGCACTTGATGTAAGGAGCTAACAAGAACGAAATATGATTATCGCAAAGACAGGAGATGCCTATTAGCCTCAAATCTCAGTTTCTTTAGAGTATTTTAAAGGGTTTTTAGGGACATAATTTGGGCATAACATCCCATTTAAAAATTCAATATTTCAGATTTGCATTAAATTAGATCCATAATCATTAGATACCAATTAAGCAAGATGCCTTAACTTTCAATTTTTTCTTAAAACCTTTTAAAGCTTTAAATTTTATACATTTTACTAGAATCGAAATCATGTAATGGATTTTGATCAAAATTGGAATAAACATTCTAGACATAAGGTTTAGTATCACTATATCTCGATTGAAATCTTTGTAAAGGGACATAAAAGTGGCGCAAAACGGTTCATGTTTAAGGAATTAATTTTACCGGTTCTAGGACAGGTATCATTTTAGTACTCCATATGAGGTCTTAGAGCTGTATACATATTTAAACTAATGCTTGAAATAATACTCCTAACCAGTCATCTAATCATTCCAACTGCCTTCAGAGATGATGTTTGGTTTTTTTAAAAAAGATTTTTACCATATTTTTTTTTTGAATGTTATTGATGAGTGATCAACTTGAACACTCCTAATCTTCAACTAACATTCAACTCAAGTAATGTGTACTAAAAGCTAGACAAGATATCACTGGATATAGTATATCTGCTAAGTTGATTCATGTACATTGTTTAAAGTTTATCAACCATCATGAAGCTCACTGAACCATCCCAATCCAATGTCACAGAATCTATTGTCATAATTGAACACAAGTGGATAGCAATAAGTCTATTGACCTACTAAGTCAGTCGGCTGGATATGATAGGAAACTTATAAAAGTCAATTGCTAAGAAGTGTTAAAGAGATGTTACAATTCATGAAGTTTGTTTATTTTGTTTACAGCATATCAACCCTTTTGGGATTATTTAATGCTGAATCCAGGCATTTGGTAAACATTTTAGGTACTTCTTTAGAAACGTGACCGAGATTTGAAAGGGGGAGATAATTCAAACGACGAAATATGAAAAGGGTAAATAAGTAAAACTTTTGTGGAAGTGGATGGTGAAAAGGGAGGGGGAACAAATCTGATTTCTCACAAAATGAACGCAAACGCTTTGAACTTAGAAAACCTGTTTTTAAAATAATCGATTTTTTGCAAGCATACAGACTCATCTCAGGTGCAGAGAACTTATGTGTGGTGCTGAGATGAGACTTATCCCATATGCGACTAGAAGCGATGGATTTGTGTGGCAACTTTTCACATTTTTTACTCATTTAAACTTTACTATCATTTCAATTTAAAACCGGTTTATTTATTTGATGTTTGATTTATTTCAATAAATCTATATAATTTTAATGTATCCTCAGAAGTTTTATTTTTTGCATTTTAAATTCGATACCCCCCCCCCCCATCAAAAAAAGTTTGGATTATCTGCCCCTTTCATATTTCGTCGTTTGAATTATCTTCCCCTTTCATATCTCGTGTTGGCCATGTTTCTAAAGAAGTTCTCAACATCTTTAAATATTCATTCATGATGTTTACTTTTACTAATTATTCATGATGTAAATTTATGTGCAAACCAGCACAGCTTTATGTTATACCCAAGTCAGATTCTATTTAATCCACAGATGGGATCCTGACAGGTACTACCACGTGCCTGTCTTTAAGACTCACATTACACTTGAAATAAAAAAACAGAAGAGGGTGAGCATTAGTTGTAACTTTGATGTTTTAAAATTTCTATTTATATAAAGTTAGGTGTGTGTATATGTTTATATATTTGTATGTACATGATTCACTCCTAAACCTATTAACAATAATTCACTCCTTGTTTTAAATAGGATTTTTTACAGGTTTCTTTCGTACTTTACGCTATTGCATTTTTCATTTCCATAAATCATCGTAATAGTAAATAAATAAAATAATAATGTGTATGTCACATAGAGGCGAGAAACACATACACACGAGAAGTGGTCAGACAATTTTATTAATATAAAGATGGAAAGAGATACTAAAGAGATAGAATTTATTAAAATTTACCTCAAGAATGCTTTTAAGAATGGCTTGATTTTTGAAAAAGAAGAAAAACACATGAACAGCTAATTTAGTTAGAGATCTTTTAGAAACGCTATAAAAACATAATAAAAATAGAATCTCAATAAAATTTACAACCTTCAATCATACAAATAGCTTTAACCAATATTTACTCTTCACTTGATTCTTTTATTAGACAGAAATAAATAAAAACATATTGAAACAAACTGAATGACTTTAATAAAGAAAAGAGTTTTTGTCAATCTTACTCAACACTTGTAAGCACTTGTGTATCTCTTAACATTTTTTCATGAGTAACTTAAAAAAAATAAATCATTCTTTGTTCCAGTCATTCTCAAACAGGAAGTACTTGGTTCCTAGAGAAGGGATTCTCCTCACAGAAAAAAAAATGTAGTCTGTGTTTGTGCATGTATTGCGCACACATACACATCAAAACAAATGAAACACAGATTAAAATTAACTTGGTTTGATAAGTTGAACCTCTCTACTGCTGAGCTTGAAGCCTCTTGCAAAAATGGGGGACGAAAATGAACTCAGGCAAATGTAAAATCTTTTTCTCATTCTGGAGATAATATCTCAATAGCCAATAAAATGGTTGAAAAAAATCCAAAGATTTTGTGTTTCCTAGCTCAATGGTTCCAGGATCCTTATCTGACATTAGAAGAATAGGAATAGCAACTTCTGCATTTGGATGTCTAAAGCAAAAGATATGGAGCATGAAGGATATATCAACGTCTCTGAAGCTAAGACTTTACAATGCATTGATAGTTCCCATTGCTGTATATAAAAGTTAAACATGGACTATACTGGCAGAGCATAAGAAGAAGATGAATGTCTTTGAAAAGACATGTTTAAGAACTATACTTGGAGTAACTTTGCAATACAGACATCAGATGCAGATATCAGAAAGAAGCTTGCTATTAACAGATGCATCAACAACGTTATTTGAAAAAAGAAATTAACATGGTTTGGGCATGTTTCCCAGCTACCAGACTCCAGCTATGTAAAGAAAGCATATAAAGAAGATTTATTTCAAGACAGAGCAAGAGAACAACCACCAAAGAGATGGTCCGATTCAATAAGGGATGCCACTCCTGACAGCTGAAAGACTGGCCCAAGACTATCATAAGTGGCGGAATTTTGTTTTTGAGCATCTGATAAAGCTCTCTGGAATATGCACATAAGTCAAGGTTTTACTGGAAGAATCAATGGTGTTAATGTATGGAGACACA
Source organism: Sepiola atlantica (assembly GCA_963556195.1). Classification (NCBI taxonomy): domain Eukaryota; kingdom Metazoa; phylum Mollusca; class Cephalopoda; order Sepiida; family Sepiolidae; genus Sepiola; species Sepiola atlantica. The sequence continues at coordinate 144,511,410 of OY744519.1, forward strand.
CATCCTATCTATCTCTCTCTCTCTATATATATATATATATCTATATATATATATATATACATACATATATATATGTATATATTTCATGTATCCACATAAAATATCATAAGGAGATACAATATTTTATGTATTGATTTTCAGTATTTACTTCAACAGTGCTCAATACGTGAGTAGAGCTAGGTAGTAAGTTATGAAAATATATTTATGGCAATTAAACTACAGAGAGGCTTCAGCGCTTCATCCCCATAGGGAATCGTCCCCCAAAACCAATTAAATTGTAGAAGTGAAAGAGCAAACAACTGTTTACACAGAATAAACTTTACTTTAAGATAACAATACATAAAAAAAATTAAAGAAAAAAACTAAACTAAACCAACGCCTGAAAATTGAAATAGAAAAAGTACTCAAAGCACGCACATGTTAAAATAAGGTCACATATTAATTCTACACACTCACAAAAAAAGTTTGTCACCCCTATACAAAACAGAACAAAAGAATAGAAAGTAAAAGTCAGCCGACCTTTGTGAAAAGCCCTGCCATTGGTTAATGGAAGCATTAACCCGTGGGAGGGAATAACAAAGAATCTGGTTGGTTAGCTAGTTAGATTATACACCATGTGTATATATAAAAACGTCTGGGACACGAATTCCATGCATTTTAGCTTGACGATTCTCTATGGGGATGAAACATAGAAACCTCTGTGTAGCTTAATTGCCATAAATATATTTTCATAACTTACTATATATATATATATATATATATATATTTGTGTATTTAGGCAGCATATTTTCATTTAGGCAAATATTATTAAATAACACTTCTTTTTAGTCCTTATCCGTTGCCGTTCAAGTGACATCATGGTGTTTGAATAGTGAGGAAATTGTTGATTGCCCCAAATAAGGCACATTGCCACCGAGACATTAGGAGCTGCTGTGAATTAGGGGCCAGATTTATAGGGGCATCCTAAGTGGGGAGTTGTAATACCGGTATAATAATAGTATGCTTGTACCTTCGTTTGTACGTATGTTATCACCTTCCACATTAGTTTTAAAAAATGGGAACGTCCGATCGCCAAAGATGAAATGCAAACAAAGTAATTGAGAAATATCTGGTGTCTTTGTTGGTCAAACATTTAGGTTTTTACTAATTCTAAAATGAATTGTTCCAAAATCGAACAAACCGTCATAAATAGAATTCTTTCAGCATTGTCGACTGAAAAATTTCATTTGTTTCATTTATTGAAAGGATATTTAGTTGACGATTATTTTCGCGGTAAGAAAAAGGCCATTTATTTTTAAAAGATGTAAATTGTTAAAATACATAAATTAAACAGTTAAAAAGTTAATTTTTTTTTATTTAAAAAATATTTTGCTGACAAGTATTTTTAATTTCCACTGAAGGTCAAATTTTAATGGTGGCATTACAATATTTACCTGATGTAAGTTTTATTCATATCAGTCGAAGATACGTCCTAAGTGATCAGGCTGACAGAGGGTGTCCCGTTGTAGTTTCTTCTGGCCCTGCTCTGTCAGTCTGAGGTATGGCTCTGTTCAGTCTCAGGCTTTACCTTCTCTTTGAGAATGAGTGAATTTATTGCTAATCGCCTGAGGCGCCCCTACCGGGGAATGCCGACAGAGCTGATCAGTCATTTTTATAGGCCAGAGCACTGGCTTTTAAAAACCACACCTGGCCATGTTTCTGACCTCATGGAGAGATGGTAAATAAAATATAATTTTAACTCTATGGTAATCTTGTAACTGCCACCATATCGACTTTTATAACTAACAGACACACTTCCTCGTATTATATATTAGTTGTAACAACCTGGTGTTGCCCGAATGTCCTTGTATTTCTATTTGCTAATAAATTTTTAATTAAACGATTTAAAAAAAAAAAAATCTATATAATAATATTTTAAGGCAATTTCATGTTTGTACGTACATTATCACTTATCACCAACAGATGAAGGATAAAACTGTGGAATTTTCACAAGTCCGACTAGTTATTATTATTGGTAGTAGTAGTAGTGGTAGTAGTAGTATCATATCGTAGTAGTATCATAGCCAATATTTAAAGTGAAGTGATTTTCGGCATTACTCGGAAGCAATTTATTTGTAATTAAACCATGTTTTATTAAAAATTAAAAATAGCCAGTTTTATCAATCGTCAAAATCACCAAACTGAATTTTAACATTATTTTGTAGCATAAACGATATAAATAAATACATAAATAAATGCCGACAATACTCCCAAACAACTGATTTTCAATGAAACCATGTGTTATGTAAAAAAGGAAATAAAAGCCAGGCGATAATTAGAGTGAAATGAGTTTCTGCCTTACTACTCAACAACTTATTTGTAAATAAATCATGTGTTAAAAAAAAAGAAGTAATCGGTAGGCAATATTTAGATTGAAATGGGTTTCGGCTTTACTTCCAAACAAGGTATTTTTAATTAAACCGCGTGTTAGTAAAATAAATAATAATAACCAGTTTCATCAAGTGATAGCCAATATTTATAATGAGATGTTTTTTTTAATCAAACCATGTGTTAATTAAGAAAGAAAGTAAAAGCCAATTGCATCAATCGGTGGCCGATACTGTATTGAAATTGTTTTTTGCATTCCTCCTAAACAAATTATTTTCAAATGTTATTAAAAAAAAAGTAATAGTCAGTTTCAGCTAGAGTCAACATCATCAGCATTATAATCAGCATGTATTTTGTTTACAAAAGCATATTTATTTGAAAAATTGTTCAGCCAAACAATTTATTGTTAAATAAACCGTTTTAGTAAAAAAAATAAATAAATAAAAAATAAAATAAATAAAAAATAAAATAAAAAAATAGAATAGCCAATTGCAGTAATCGATAGCTGATATTTATAGTTCAATTGGTTTTGGCATTAACCCCAAGAATTTTTCTTTACTAAACATGCTTTAATTAAAATAATTCTTAGCAAATGTTTACTTTCATTTTTGTTTCACATTTTTTCTTGCTAAAAATCGAAAAGCCATATTTTCTATATGACAGTATAAACCGCTCTAGAATGAGGGAATGTTTATTTTTGTTCTTAATCCAGAGTGTCTCTTTTTGTTAGACTAAGCTAAAAGAATGAAATAATTTATTGTTTTTATTTTTACTAAGAAATGGCATAAGGGAAAGAATGTTTATAATCGAAGAGAACGAAGGGCATTGTTTGCTTTATGAAGACACTGCGTTGTTGTTTTAAGTAATATTAAATTAGATTGTAAGTGTTGTTAATATAATCTTACATTAAGTTAATGGTTTTGTATTGTGAAATTTTCTTCTTTTTTTAATAAAAAATAATGAATTTTCAGTTTCCAAAGATTTCTTATTTTTTTTAAACATCTGTTTCTATATTGATAATATTATTTAACTATTATGTATTTCTAATAAAAGTAAAAATGTACTATTATGTGCTGCCTTTCATAACTTTTCAGTGGGCATGATAGAACTTAGTGGAGCCCATGTCCTCTCCAGACCACATGGTATTCCCAAATGGTCACCCATTTAGTACTGGCCAGACACAACATTGTCTAACTTCGGTGATCTAATGGAAACTCGTGTGTCAACGTGATTATGCTGTATATATATATAAATACATATATATGAAAACAAAAAACCGGAAAGAACAAAAAGTCAAAGTGGTATCTCAATGTTTCGCCCTCTTGTTGTGAAGGCTTTTTCAAGAGTTACAAGAAAGTTGAAAAAGTAGTTTAAATTTCCATACACATTTTTTCCTGTGTGACATAGCCTCAAAATACAGCTTATCTTGTCAGTGCTACTCTTTCAACTTTCTTGTCACTCTTGAAAAAGCTTTTGCAATATGAGAGGGAAACATTGAGATAGCACTTCGAATTTTAGGTTGTTCCTCTTTCCATTTTTCTTTCATCCTGTTGAATTTATTTTATCCTAATAAGTCTTAATATTTCTTTTATTTCTGGCGACAGATGGTGCAACTTATTGGTCAGTATATAACTGTTGCAATTCAACACATCTGGATGGAAATATCCAGTGCAGACTCTGCTTCAACGGGATAATGTATTAGAAAAAAGGAGATTAATTTTTTTTATTTAAAAAAACAAAACAAGAATAAATAGTTCAGAAAAAAAGAATAAAGAAAGAATGATATTTATTAACCTTTGCAGAAATCCAAATCTCCTTCTTCTTGTGCATGGAAGTTCTCGATGGCAGCAAAAACTTTTTGTCCTTTCTGGATGGACGGAAGGACCAACTTCCCGACAAAACTCACTGGGAAGTTTCCTTCCTGATTGCCTAATTTGCCACATAGCCAGTTCTCGTTCACTACTGTGGTCACCAGCACAATGTCGCCTTTCTTCAAGTTCAGTTCGCTTGGGTAACTGCTCTCAAAGTCATAGATTGCTTTCACATACTGCCCAGGACATGGCCACATCTAGAAAAAAAAAAGACACTGTAATGGAGCAATAAGCAGAATTTTCATTGAAATATTTGCATAAAGACTTCAAAGAAACAATTAAGTGAAATGTTATCTTTTGTCCCCATGCTGCCAATAGGAAAATAAAAATCAGATTCTATTTTTTTTTCATGTGATCGTATGTTCCTACTAACTTGCTTCCCCACGAGGGAAGAGTTAGACACAAGATCAGTTTATAATGGGGGACTCTGGATTGAGATAGAAATTGCCACAATCTAAAAAAGATTTCCCCTTCACTAACCAGAGAGAAGAGATGAAGTGTAGTATCAGAACAGATACTACGTTTCGCTCCTAGTCAAAAAACCAAGTAATGTGCTATTTTTTAAATAGGATTTTCAAGTTAAATTCAATTTTTACGGTATGTATTGTTTATTAAATTGTTAGCTTAATATACAGAATAGTTAATCAACCCCCCACCATCCCATGTTAAGAATGGGTTTCTAAATTATGTTATTATTTCAGCCTGGTCCGTAAACTGTTGAAGTACCTACATGTCAATAACCTGAAAATACCTGGAAATTAAAAAAAAATTTAGACTTTAGATTTTTGATTCACTTTACTAAATAAATTTCAAATAAAAGTATAACCATGGTGGTTATTTGGAAAAACAAAAAAAGGTTACTCGTTATGTTCCACACTATGTGGTCAAAAACTGGAAAGTGGGTAATCCTTTTACATTATATTCATATAGTAAAGTGAACTCCCACTCGAAAGTCTAAAATATTTTATTCATTTTTTGTTATTTAATTTCCAGGCATTTTCAGAGTGTTAACGTGTAATTGAAAAAAAAAAAAATAATAGAGCCTAATTTTGATTTTTGCATTGACTGTGGGGACAAAGAATAAAATTTGACAAAAAAATTCAATTTCTATTTAATATTTTAAAACTGTTATCCTCATAAGAATTGTCATATTTATACCCTGTACTCTCCAACCTTCTTCAATCATTATGAGAATGACAGTCAAAAATATATAACATATCTAAAAAATATCTCAATGAATTCTATTTTATGTTTTCTACAGGGCGACACCACCTCCAAGAAAAAATTGCCACCCATAGAATCGCTAATAAAATTGACAATCTTTTCAGCAATTCAACCCTATTTATCACCGATAAATAATATGGGGAGACACTTTGGTGATCGTCTCATTAGCATGAGGTGTAATTCTGGATGGGGTTCACACTCATCAGACTATAGCCATTCAGATGTTTAATGTGTGGTTATTTCAAAGATAATGTCTATCAGAACAACCCCCAGACTATTCCTGAAGTGAAGCAGGCTATCACAGCCAAAACTAGGACAGTTCTAAGAGAGGAAAGTGTCAGAATTATTGGCAATATTGTGTGTCATATCCAGATGTACTTATCATTGAACTGCAATAAAACGAAGATTGTTGGACATTCATGACTAAAGTTGGTGGACAAGTCAAGCATAGACTAAAGTTTATTTGTATCAAATATGGTTGGATTGCAGAAAGGATTATGGTTTGAGTGCTTAAGAAGTGATATCACTTCTTAAGCACTCAAACCATAATGCATGCAACCCCTTGGACCAGATTGCATGGATAGAAGGTGTGAGATGTCGCGTGGTGTTGCTCCACCAGAGTCCAGGACACTCACAGCACTCATAATAACAAAACTGCCTAAAGAAGGTGAATGCAACAGATATATGACATTTGTCAGTGGCAGTTTGATTGGGTGTTGAAGAATGAAGGGCCAAACACGATTATAACACAAGTTGAAGATGTGTTAGAGTGTTCAACGTTGGTTATTATTTTGCCAAATATGGTTGGATTGTAGAACTGATTGTGAATTTTATTAACGATTCCATGGGTGGCATTTTTTGGAAGGGGGTCATCCTGTATATCAATCCATTCTAGATGATTCAATGTCGAAACAAAACACTCATTAGAAACGGTTTATTGTATATGATTAATTGAACACAAGTGGATCATTTTACCCACAGCCAGGGAGGCAGGGTTAATACCTTTCCCCACTGATATTGTGGTATAAGTGAATGCAAGAGATCTGACTAAATTGTGTCATACTGCAACAGAAACCTTGTGGTAGGTCTGGAGATTGTGAAGCCTATTCAGGATCATGCCTCGTACTGATGAGACGATCACCAAAATGGGCCCAATATCATTGAACGGTGATAAAACAAAGACTGTTGGACATTTATGACTGAAACTTGGTGGACAAGTCAGGGATATACTGAAGTTTATTTGTACCAAAATATGGTTGGATTGCAAAAAAGATTATGAATTTTATTAACGATTCCATGGGAGTCATTTTGCTTGCGGGGGTAACCCTGTAAATGTTTTGCGATACCAGTCAGTCCCGCTACTTTTTAGACACACCTCACATGTGACTTAGATTTTTGTTGCTGGTTATCTTTATAAATATTTTGATGTATGTTAACTTTGTGTACTCAATATTAATGACTAAACAAAATCATAAAAGGTTACCCTGACTTTAAACAGAAACCAAAATAGTTCACTTATTTAGAGAACTACTAAAGCGCCCATCCATAAACATTCGCGCGCACGGTTACTTAAGATAGCGCAGAAAGAAAACCTTTTCAACAAGTGAAAAAAAACAAAACGAAATTGAATATTAAAAGAAAAAGAAGACAATGTCGAACAATATTTTTAAAATTTATTTTAAACATCGTCAATTTAACTACTGCATCAGCAGTTGAAGCTACCTATCAATCAATAATTAAAATTATGCATGGATTTCTATTGTACACTGTTCTTTTTTTTCTTTTTATAAAGAAAATATATACCTGCTTCATGAAATATTTGAACAGATATATACTTTGTCGAGGCATAAAATACAAATAATAGTTAACCGAGGGAGAAGGGAGGAGAATGAATGCAGGAGAGAAATTGAACAAGAATATACTTATTTTTGTCTTGATATATAGATATATATTTTGTACATTTTAATTTATATGCATGGTGGAGATCTGTTTGAAAAATAAATGGAAATCAAATCAATATCTATTAAATAAAACTGAAAACGTACGTGTCAACCATAGGTTCGTTTGTAGGTTTACCACTTTCGGTTCTAAAAGTAGGTTAGTGGGTTGTTGTTTTTTAAGTTTTGTTTATATTTTATTTTTTGTATTTTTAGATTTTAAGTTAGTACGGTTAAAAGAGAGGAGAGAATAAGCACTATAAGAGAAAGCATATAGTATAGCCCAAAGAAGAGATAAGAGGCCCGATAGTATGGACCAAAAATGATAGAAGAGGTCAGATAATACGCCCCAAAGACAAGAAGAGACACAATAGTATGGTCAAAAAACGAGATAGAGGCGAGGGCAGATAGTACAGTTCAAAGTGAGGGAAGTACGGCCAAAAGAAGAAAGGAGAGGATTGTATGATGAGAGAGAGAGAGAGAGAGACAGAGAGAGAGCAGGAAGATATTATGTGGCTCCCTAAAAAAAGTGTGAGGACATATTGTATGCCCCATAGAAGAGAAAAGTGGATAGATAGTATGGTACAAACAAAAACAAAAAAGAGCGGAGAAGGCAGATAGTATGGTGCAGGTAAGTGAAGGGAAAGCAGAAAAAGTTATAAAAAAGGATAAAGAAAGAAAGAGGGAAAGAGAAGATTGGGGTAAGCGAGGCTAAGGATGTAAAAGAGGGTGAAGGAAGGGAATACAGTATAAAAAGGGTTTCTTTTCTTCATAAGAAATAATTAGACATTTATTTATACAAAGTATTTTATGAAAACCTATTAATATTCCTCTACTTACATTTATTTATGAAAACCAGACTTTTCTTTAATTAGGGAAAACCCTAATAACGTATCACCTTGTATGTTTCTCCAGCTCTGCTGAACCCTATTCTAAGCCTATACACCGATTGTCACTGCTGGTTTAGTATTATCACACTGGACTAGTGTTCAGGAGAGATGGAGAAAAATTATATTTTACTTGAACCATCCATAACTATAAAAGCCTTATTTAAAAAAATAAATAGAGTTAAGTTTCATAAATCAATATGAAGGAATAAAGAAAATGTAACTTTTAAGATTTGATTTATAACCTTTCCTGAACAGATGCGTTCAATCCAATGATCTGAACAGATGCTTGAGCTGGTGAATCAATATAGAGAATATTGAACCAAGGCTAAACTTAGAGTTAAGGAAACTAATTTTCTTTCCAGAATTATTTAATTAGTTCAACATGAAGACACACTCGATTATATTTGGCTGTTGAGTCGCTCTCAAGTATAATCATTTTTCTGCATTCCACTTTAACACATATTACAGAGAGAGAGAGGGGGGGAGAAAGAGAGAGACCTCAACCTCTGAAACATCATCCTAAATAGCTGGTCTTATGTATGTTAGGTACCTTATTACATAAATCCAGTCACAGATACATGTCTGTTTGTCCAAGCCATCTTTGTTTTCCCAAGTCAATGACAACAACAAGCAAGAGAGATCACTCTAAGACGTTATCACAAAGGAACAGAACTCTTCTATCTCAATACAAATAGAGATAAGTTAACACTTAAACTACATCCGGAGGACATAATATGGCATAATAATGATCCAAATATTTTACATTTTCCTTCTTTCCTTTTGGATGTGCATCATACTATCTGCTCTCTTATCTCTTTTTTGTACGATACTATCTACCCTCTTTTCTCTTCTTTGGGCCATAAATCTGTCCTCAGCTTTTTTTTTAGAATGGGGACACATACTACCACTAACATCAAATGATACTTCAATGAAAAGAGTTGTTTTCCAAAAATCATCTCATCTGTTGAACTTGTTGCCACAAGATTGCTTCCCTGAAGGCTAAAACTTGGTCATCTTCAAATCTAATGTCAATGAACACTCATCATAGACTGTCTTTATAAGTCACGAAATTTCATTCATTCAATTCATTCATTATTTTCAATCCTCTCATAATATTCATTATCGTTCACCTGTCAATCTATCCATTTACGGTTCTTACTATTTCATGAATATACACATACAATATTATGCAAAAAGAATGGCAAAAAAAAGTTGAAATCGAGATAAGTTTCTCAACCTAGGGGGCCACGGACTCCTGCGTGTGTGTTTGTGGAGAGAGGGTAGTACAAAAAAACAACACCACCTTTCCTAAACAACTCCAATCAGTTTCATCTAAGAAAGTCAAAATTAAGAGAAATTCATCGAGTGCGTATGTAGGGGGAAGAAACAGGAAGTCATTCTGTAGTGAGACAAAAGTCATCTAACTCTTCTACCCCCCCCCCCCCCCGTCATGAATTGTTTGAAGTCTTAGTACTCATGGCAAAATTAACATTTTCAGTTTTCAGAGAGAACTGTCATAAGAGGGGAAATCAACTTTTTCTTATCTAAAAAAAAGTGGATGTCGATCAAAAAGTTGAGAACTCACATATATGAGAAAGTCGAGCGATTTAAGTCGAAATTCACCTTTACTGGATTAAATAAAAAGGGAATTCCACTTCAAAGCAGAGAACTCATATTGCTGATTATAAAATAATATAATATATTATGTATGTATATTTTCAGTACTTACTTCAACAGTGCTCAATACGCGAGTAGAGCTTAGTAGTAGTATGAAAATATATTTACGGCAAGTAAGCTACACAGTGATGTTCTTGTTTTATTCCAGAAGGAAATCATCAAGCATTTAGCTATTTGATTTTCTTTGGGAATTTTTTTTTTATATACTAACGTGTCACCAACGGCAACTCGAGGTTAAGGGTTAATGAGTGAAACAACATCGTGAGGATTGGTAACGATGGTTGAGACTGGTCAGAATTTGATTATTTAAGATGGACGGCTCGACAAAAATTTGTGTACATTTTGGACTTAAAAAAAGACCATGTTGTAGTCAGTTGCGAATCATCCCTGTGGTATTGTGTTCCACAGACGGGTAGTTCTTGGAAAGAAACTTTGCTCATGGAAGTTCGGTTTAGTTTTAGGTACATCGAGGAAGAAAGGAAAATTATTTACAGTAGTTGTAGTTAGACGAATTCTTGCTACGAATGTTTTATAGGGGGAACCATAGATTGGAGGTCAGTTAAGCACTTGCCATGAAAATAACAATACAGTAGAGAAAGACTAGAAACCTGTGTTCTGTGAGAAAGAATCTGTAGAGAAGAGGACATCCACCACTAAATCTCGAAATCGGTTTTGTACTGACGAAACCCCGGACAATGATAGGAAATGACTCACCAACGCACACAAAGGCAATCAGAAAACGGTAGAACGCCTCACAGTTGGTGATCAATTTCTGCTTATCAGACAAAGACCAGGCGTTTTAAGAGTGGCCGGGTCATTTTCCGCTTATCGGTGACTAAGACAAAAGATCAGACATGTTATTGCTGGTCGTGAGTTAAGATGTTTAAGAGTTAGAGATGTTTACGACAGTTTACAGCAATTGACAAGTTTTACGACAGTTTGCGGCTCGGAGAGGAGACGATCAGATTGGAGTCCTCATCAGCTCGGAGTAGATGAGCAGGAGATAGTGAGACAAGCTGATCACCCGAACACCGATGATAGCCTCAACAGACAAATTATTTCAGTTATGTCTTGGCTGATACATTGAAACTTAACTAAAATGTGGATGCTAGTGCTTAGGGTTCCATTTCGATGATAGTGCCATATACGCTCAGAGCACGACTGATTTATACACAATGTGTCAGAGTTTGTGTTCTTTCTTGTGAGTTTGCATTGTTTTGTTTTTCTCAACTTGTAAACCAATGCTTGTGCCCTTGGCGATCGTCAGTTAAATTAACAACATGGCCAGAACGAGAACGGAAGATGAAAGAGAAAAAAAACATGGCACGCAATCGTCGAGAGGGACGCACATGATTTTACAACATGAACGTTTCTGTGTAGCTTACTTGCCATAAATATATTTTCATACTACCACATTTACGTTTCTATATGAAAGAATTGTTTAAAAACAAAAACTGAAGTAGACATGATATATCCTTTCTAAAAGTAGTTTGTCTATTTGGAAACATTTAAAGATCTGACAAATGAACAAAAACGTACAAACAATATCAAAAAATATAAATATAAGATATTTGAAAATTATTACACAGAAATTTACACTGTTAATAAATATTTGAAGATATTAAGAACTTGAAATATAAAAACGTTTACCAAATTGACTGGATTCGGCATTTAATAACTTCAGAAGTGTTGACGTTTGTTGGTGTTTAACGACTTTTCAACCATTGGTCATTTTTCTTCCGAATCAGACAGTTTTTACAATGTTTCTTCTTTGTGGAATTGTTTTTAGAGTGCGGGAATTTGACTATTCATAATGTGTGAGTGGTTTTGTTTGATTTTAATATTTGTTATGCTTTTTTGTTTCTTTTAGGTTGTTTAAGATATTATTTGGGCCATTCTTTTGGAGAGAGTTTTTCAAATTGTTTGATAATTAACATTTCTATGCAGGTTAATTGGCATTTGTTTATTGTCAGATGTTATTTTGTTAATACTGGATTTTAAAAATAAATGTTTGTACAAATTAGTTTCTTTAAGAAACCCTATTATTTGACAAAAAGCTATATTTTCAAATAATGTTTTTATATTTGTCACTTTGTAATATTTGCTGCGAAAATGTGGATATTTTTTGTATTTGATTAATATATGTTTTATCGTTAGTCCTTCATTGCAATAGTTCATCTTCTCCTCCAAGCAGGTGTATCTTGGTCAGTCTTGTGTGGCCAAAATGTGTTGATATTCGTAAAACACAACAAAACCAAACTTTGAATAACTGAGAGGCGTTAGTTATTGATTTCACTACCTGATGCTGTATTGTTCATGGAAGCATTACAGAGATAGATAGGAGGATGGTCTGGCTTGCAGTAGAGACAAGAGAAGGTGTGCTACATAGTTCTTTGCACCCATGGCCGCCTGCTTCTTTTGTACCATTTGCAACTGCCTACAAAGTCAATTTCAGGACCTATATATCATGGTCTTCCAATGATAATTTCCTTTTAAAACATAATGATAGGCAGCCCCCCCCCAACTACTTAGAAAGATTTACACAACGCACAATATAAATATGTTAAGAAAACCCTAAAAAGCTGGAAGTGTATAACTAAAAATGCAAGCTTGAAACAAGTAAAAAAAATTTACAAATATAATTTCACCTTGTGATAAATAATAATTAATCATAATTATGAGAGCAAACCAGCCTAAACATCGGAAAACATCTCATTATCCTTCGAAAAACATGTAAAAAAGACACAAAAGTGCAACCTTGACTATTCATTTCAGCAGCTAACACATTGAATATTCTTACCATGATTAGGGATAAAGCCAGATTTTTTATTGCTTTACTATTAAAATAAAACAATCTGATTTGGACTATGTAAAAACAGAGACACAATTTGATAAGGCAAAAATTTAATTAACTAAAGTTTTCAACTTTTTTTTTTTGTGAAAGAAGACCTAAAACCCTATATTAGGCCCAGCATATTGACGAGTGGCCATTTTTCTTTAAAATGAAATTATTGTTATATGCATAAAGGTACAATATCGTGCACGCCAAATTTTAAATACCAACATTAAAAAATAAATCACCCGTCACCGAAAATAGTAAACTAACTTGCCTTTAAAAATAAACTATTAATTATACAAGAGAAAGAATTGTATATTGATAAAGAGAAAACATTACATTTTGTTTACATCCAAATTTTATAAAACATAACAAAACAAACAAAAATAAAATTAACCAGATATTACAAGTTGAAATTAAAAGGGATTTCACTATATTTACAAATTTTTTATTCTAATGGTTTGTGATATCTACTTAGAAATCTAATGAGTTATTTACATTAAACAACAATACACCAAAAAAATTGTTGATTTTGTTTGCCTTTTTCTCTTCTCGACTGTTTTATGGCAAATCAACTCCTTTACCTAGTAAAATCAGATTAAAAGATACTAGCGAACAGATATACCCCCACACCACTACCTGAGCTAGTGGGACACAGAAATAAATCCACATTGCAACTTAAAAAAACAAACAGATTTTATAAAGACAAACATATGTGTAACATAAGTGTCATTCTCTCAATATCTGGAACATTGCAACAAATAAAAAAAAATACAAAATGGCCACATATAACACACATCACAGATTTTATTTCAGAAACTCCTAGTCTGTTAGTTTGTTAAATATTAAGAGTCCTATTAAACCCAGTCACATGGTGCCCCATTAACACAGTTTATTATCAAGGATTTCCTTCTCTTGGACACATGGCTTTGTGAATACTAGCAAAAAAACAAATAAACAAAAAACACCCAAGATGCAGCTTTTGGGGATTAATTTGTTGGAACTTTGATCAACAGTTTTAAAAGAATACTTATAAATGTATACATATCATGAATTAGCATCGGACAAAATAGATACATGGCATCTACATTCCCCAAAGCTTCCAAATCAGGGCCTCACCGATAAATACAGGTTTGGAGGAGTCTGAGTACTAGGGTTGGGAAATAGGGTAGGAAAAAAAAATTAAAATTTGCTACATTATTCCCCCCCCCCGGTCCAAAATCTATATTCAAATATTTTGATTTTGTTTTTATTCCATATTTTTTCTAATCTTATATCTCATCGTACCATTTGCTACACCCAGAGACCGACACCAAAAATAGCAATGTTGATGAAGAAAATAGTCCACCCCAAAAAAGACAATTGCATGTTCTGATGAACAAATTAACTGTAATGAATTAGCTACCGACGAAATAGATACATAGACGAGGTATAAAACTTAACATATTTATTGACATCATTTACAAGTCAGGATGAAGATAGATAAGCAGCTGAGTGCGCAATGAATCCTTTTGGTTTGTCAAGACACGGGTGTACATCTTTCATGCCTTTCGCTTTTTGTTCTCTTACCCTGACACCTAACAGAAATAACTCATTTGTTGATAGGATACAAGGGAGATAACTCTGGACCCTGCAAATCTTTTTAAGCTACTGGGCCTAACACACATATATATACAATTGTTATTATATGGACTGTTTTTTTAGGAAAAGAGAGACTTTTTTTTTTTACCAAGCCGTTCTTTTTATGTCATCAATTTAAAAAAAGAAAAAGACTCATTCTTTTTCATATATTTTAAAGTAAAAACGCACGCACACCCACATGCATAGATCCACTGAGTAAGATACCAATAAATGTCAATCAATTTATTCTTTGTTATAAGTAGGCTACAAAGTATGAATACTGAAGGTAATGACAACCAGCTGAGTTAATAAGAATCTAAAGCACAAATGACAAGTTCAATTAGATCATTATAACTAAAGTGCTTTAAGTATCAGTTTAAAAGAGCATAACTCAAAATGAACTGGGCACTTCTCACCCGAAGATGCTTAGTTGGAGGTGACAGCAATATTTAATAATTATGTTAAAAGGTATCATCTTAGGCATCTCGGTCACCTCAAGAGACCAGGCTGAAATACACCTCTGATTTTTCTAGGGCACAAACTTGGAATAGAGATCTTCGTGTTGCAGAGCCATCGTGATTCTTCATCTCATAACCAATATGATTGCTTATATAAATAGCCATGCTGTTGTCTCATTATTGAAACGTTAATCATAGTAGTGCATATAGAGTGGTTCTCTCTCTGTTTTTTTATAGTAGTAGTAGTAGTAGTAGTAGCAGCTGTGTCTATAGAGTTGTTCTCTTTCTTCATTAAGTAGAAGCGATTGTAATAGTTGTTAATTACAGCACATATTCGTTATAAGTTCAATATTTCTTTTTTTGATGTATTATTCCTTAAATAGCTATTGGCATCATGCTACACAATATCAGTCTTTTTGCAACTCACTCTCATGGGAGAGAACGAGAAGACCTCCAAAATATGTCCATTCTGTACCACAGTAAAAACCTGGGATGCCAGACTAGACTTTATTCATTGCAGCGTAATCTATCTCGACTTCCATTTTTGCTACTTCACTTCCTTAAACACGTTAACTTAATTTCTAGCAAAAATGTCGTCCTTACATCATCTAATTTTGAAGTGGAAATTTCCTTTCTACATAATCTTACACATCCCAAGTACAAACTTTCTACATTAGAGCCAATCGTAAGAATCCTTCTACATCTGATGAAATCCGAAGGTGAGCATGATGTTTTGGTTTGGTTGTGTTTTTTATATATATTTTTTTATTTATGCTGTAAATGTATGTTTTGTATATAAATGGTTTGTAGGTGCATTATTTTCTAAATAATAATCTGTAAATGATAAATCCTATTTAACCCGTTAGACGAGACTCTTACAGGTACTATCACGTCAGGCGAGTAATGGCAACAAAGAGATGACTCCAATCAGCCACGAAAAAAATGTCAGTTCTGAAATCGCTATACTGTTTCTCTGTGCAGTCTTCTTCTTCATCTTCATCTTTTTTATCATCATCATCATCATCATCATCAATTTGACATCGGATGTCTTTAAGAAATTGACTTCCAAACTACCTAACTCTGCCAGGTTTTTATCTATCCCTCTTTCTCTCAAGTCCATTTTTATCACTTCCTCCCATGTTTTCCTTGGCCTTCCTCTGTGAACTGAGCCTTGACTGTTCTACATCTACTGATCCATTATCCCATCATTCTCATATAATTTCTCTCCATGCAATGCATTTCCTCAACCCTCACTGACCAGATTTCACTTCCATACATCATCACCCTGCATACACATGCCTGATAGACATTTCTCATGATTGACAGTGGTAATGCTCTGTCGAACCAGAATCAAATATTGATTTTGAAGAAAGAAATCTATCAATGACAAAGAAACGATGAAAAGACTGACTTTACATATTAAATATATGTATTTTTAGAATACATTAATTAAATTTAGAGAAAGTTCTAATCAAATATCATAATTTTAATTACTAAACTTTTTTTTTAAAGTGTTGTATCTGAGTTAATAAAAAGCAACACTGGGAATGGTCAACAAAGGAAAACATAATGAGAAATATGAAATAAAAACAAGAATGGATAGTTCTTAGTTTAGCTGTAAAACGACTAAGTGGTTCGCCAATTGTCATATCAGCCGAGGTTTACCACCGCATCAACCTAGGGACTGACTTGAAACACCAGAACCTTCTTTGGCGGAAATAGGTATAATTCGGCTTGATCCTCTCAGGCATTACCTCCTCCAGAAGGAGGAGAGAGTTATTGTAATTGCTTAAGCCACCCCTACTGCTGACAAGTCTGTTCTCTGCTATTTTTGTACATGACCACTCGGAGGAGCTAGTTTTCCCCACCATCCGTCCTTGTGCATCATCTTGCTGTAGTGGGAAGCAATTAAATCCCAACTGTTGTTAGCAAGGCAGCTGCTGCTGCTACTACTACTTTATGTCTTTGTTTGTCAGACGAGTCCAAATCTTGTAGAGAAATATTCTTTCACAGAATAAAAAAAAATATCTCTATAGTTTGGGGCACAAACATGAAAATATATCGTTATCAGAATTGAAGGAGTAAAAAAAACAAAACAAAGAAAAAAGCAACCATTTTGAACCAAAACATTCAAAGCAAGTAGAATGCATTTTATATCATATGACATGCATCATTGCACCAAGCCGTTCAGAGTTAATATTACGGTCTTACGCATTTAGAGTAGGTAATCTGGTTGTCTACAACACCTGGGTAAACATCAGAATATCAGATTATTCAACTTTGCATAGAAAATCTAGGAGATATAATCTTTTGAACAATTTTCAAGAGAAAATGCAATATGCAATAAAATACAGTGAGTTTAATTTGAATATATTTGCTCATAAATTTTATTGATCAAAATTTTAAAAAATAACCCTTTTAATATAAAACATGTATATCTCTTTTTATTTGCTGTACACTTTATACAAAAGTTTGTTTTTTAGCTTAAAATATGAAAAAGATGTACTTAATTGACATAAGTTAATTGACTTTTTCATGTTTGTGTTTTTGAAAAATTTGAACTTAAAATGCATTTTGTCATAAAGAAATCATTATTACCATATATGATGGCGAGTAGAAAGTGACTTTGGGTTTACTTTCAGCAGCCTCTGACCCGTCCCCCCCCCCCCATTTTATCCTTTAGATCTCACATTCCATGAGTGATGTTTCAGACAAACAGGAGAGGAGGATTGCTGTTTACTGAGTCGGCAGTTGTCTAGAGTGGGTGTTATGTGGATATTTTCAATCCTCTGATAGTATTTATCATCATTCAACAGCAAACAATGTTTTTTTCAGAAAATATAATAAAATGTTTTTGTTTCTTGATTTTTTTTCGGAAAATAATCAAATAGGTGGTTTTTGTTTTTTGATTTTACATATATTATTTTAGAAAAATAAGTAATCAAATATGGGATTTGATTTTTGGGGTGTGGGGAATTTATAAAACTTGTTTTTTGGGTTTTTTTTTTCTTCGAAACATTGAAATATGAATTTTTAAACCAAACATAGTACTGTCGATTTGCAAATATGTGATTTGAATTTCTTTGGGGAAAATGTAAAAAAGCTTTTCCGAAAACCCATCAAACCACCTATGTCGGCTCCATAAGCATAAAGAGTGATTTTCATAAATAAATGCTCATAGAGAAAGGCGATGTCAGATGAAGATAACTTAAGAAATTCAAATGAATGAATATCATTGGAGGAATAAAACTTTTAGATGAAATACAATTTGAAGGTTAATGTATCGTTATTAGAACGTGAACATGGTGTACTTGTCCATCAAACGGAAGATGAAATATATATATATATATATTATTTATAGAGATAGATATTAAGAAGCCAAGTTAGCTTTACTTGAATACCAAACAGAATCTACATCGATTTAACAGAATCATGTTTTCATAAGAATTTTGTAGAAACTGAATGAAGTTAACCATAATAGCAATAGAAATGCAGGAGTCGAAATAAGAGAAGGCAATGTTGAAATGAAGAAGACCCATGACAGGATCAAATCCCTAGATTTGAATGTATAAATGAACGTAGATTGTTATCCCTTTGTTGACCTTCCTCATAACTTATTCAAAGAAATGCAAGTAGCTATGATCGGAAATGCAACAGGTTTGGCTCAGTTTATAAATCTTTAAAGCATTCAGAAAAATGATTTAATGGTTTATAAACTAGTTGAGAGACCCAGCATTGACTGGGAGTAAAAACGTTAAATCTCAAAATTTTGGCCAATTTCACATACTACTTACTTTCTTTAACTTTCAAAAAACTTTTTTTTTATGCTGAGGAGAGAGATAAACACCCCTCACTGAATGAACTAAGTCTGAACCCCTCCCCCCCCAAAAAAAACTATAAATAGTGTGCATGTTATTCAGAAAGAAAAAGTTGATTTCCAACATTGATTTCTGGTTCCCGTTAGATCATCGAAGTTAAGCGACATTGAGTACTAAGAATGTGTAACTTTTTCGGAATACCAGGTGCTGTGTATGGGAAGGATCTCTGCTTATCCCAGCATTGTTTCCAGTCGTCCCAGACTTCTCCTTGCTCCAGGACTCAAACAATGCCAATTCAGGAGAAGAGTGGTTGAGATTGCACAATCCTTGCTTCATAATAGACTCCATGTGTTGGTCCCCTTACAAGGGGTATCCATTATCTCTCAAAATTGAACAAAGACCTTTCTCTCTTGTTAGTATTCAGTAGGTAAGTATGGCCCAGCAGTTAAAATGTTAATTAGTCAATCAAAGGTTCTATGCTGTCTCATGGTATCTTTGGTGCCTGAAAATCATATGCCAAGAGTCAACCTAAACTTTGTGAGTGAAATTTGGTACAATGAAACCATTCAGAAGCTATTGGAGAACAAGGCCTCCTGGAGAGGGATAACTGCTACTATGTTTTTTTTCACCTAAGACAAACTACATGACAAATTCCAACCATACGGTGCCTCTATGATCTGGAAAGGATTATGGGTATGTTTACATTTTTTACATTAGTGTCCCCCCCAAAAAAACTGATGAAGCGTATATGATTATAATTTATTAAGGTCTTTCATGAAAAAAAAATCCCAGTTTCATAAAGGCTGTATGATATATAACTTAGAAATAATTTACTTAAATTAGTGTTTTTCTGTTTTAAGTAGATAATGTTCTGGGCAGAAAGTTGGCTAATGTCCACAGGTAAAGGGCCTTTGGCAAAATAACAAGAAAGATTATGTCCAACAAGTAATTTGTTAACAGCAACAAAGAAAATAAATATTTAAATTTTAGATGCATTCACTTATCTTTATGATGAGGTTTTGTCTGTTGGGCAGTCGGGCTTCAGTTTGAAAAAGCAATCCCATCATTCTGTCATGCTCAAATTTGATATAGCATGATTAAGTTTCAAATCGAATTTTCGTTTAGTATGCTTAAGTTTGAAATATAATTTTCATTGGCCATCACGATTTAGCTTGAAATAAAATTTTCATTGGTCTATCATATTAAGTTTAAAATAACACTTTCGTTTAGTGTGTTTAAGTTTGAAATAGCATTTTCAATGGTCTATCACAATTTAGTTTAAAAAAAGAACTCTTATTGGTCTATCACAGTATAGTTTGAAAAAGCATCCTTGTTGGTTAGTCATGCTTTAGTTTAAAACAGCATTCTTGTCGGTCTATCACGGTCAAGTTTTAAATAGCATTAATCTTTCTTTGCTTTTTAGCCTATTATGCTTTATTTAAAAATAGCATTCTTATTGGTCTATCACGCTTAAGTTCTGAAATGGCATTTTCATCAATAAATTGCAGAGATTGAATGGGTGCATCTTAACAAAATCCATTTATTCTAACATTAAAACTCTCTGCCATCAGTCAATAGTTCATAGTGGATGATAAATATTACACTGATCGATAGAATGGAAAAAATAATTACGTTTGATAGGAATGTGTGCTTTGTCGGGAAACTTCTTTTCATATATATATATATATATATATATTTGTCTTGTCATACAACAATCGCTTTTCAAGAAAAATAAAGAAAAGGGGAGAAAGATTTGCAATTTGCACTAAATTTGAGATCTATTTAAATCTATAAAAGAACGATCGGAGAAATAGATAGGCATTGTTGTGCTTGTGCATTGATTTTAATAAAATCCAAGCACTGAAAATGTAGATTCAATACAATCATAAAATTAAAGGGAAAAAATTAAATTAAAAATAATAAAAATAAGATAAAAGATTAATCACATGTTTCTATATCTGCGCATCCAAACATATGCTGTCATATAAAAAATAATATGTATACATACACTTCAACTGTATACATATATAGATGCATGCATATATATGTGTATGCATGCATATGCAGACTATATATATATATATATATATATATATATATATGGATGCATATACACATTTATATATATGCACATTCATGCATATGTGCATGCATACACAGAGTATATACTTTAATTCATACCCATATGTATACTCATAATGCATACATATATACATGCATACATAATATATATATGCATACACACACACATATATATATATACACATATATATATGCACACACACACACACACATATATATATATATATATATATATGCATACACAAACACATATATATATATACACATATATATATGCATACACACACACATATATATATATACATATATATATATGCATTAGACCTCTTCAAAATTGACCTTTTTCTTCAAACATATGGAAACTGATATTATTCCCATTCTCCAGGGTCTAAATTAGCTAAATATACCAGTTATTGTGATCTTGGACCTTGGCTATGCCTGCCTCAAGAGCCATGTAATTTTATTGTTGACGTTTTTCAAAAACGCTGCAAAATTTGGGATATTATGTCCTTATTTTCATTGTAGCTTTCCAGAGGTTGATGCTATAGCATTGAAAGTGGTACCAAATGAAAGCTAATAAAATTTCCTTGCATATGGTAGAACACATGAACACCTGTGTTAATTTTAATTAATTTTAATGCACAAACATATATATTTTTATGCTTGGAAAGGATGCCATCATATAATACATAACTTTATCTCAAAAATGTTACTCTTAATGCATGTATATAATTTATTATCACTAAGTATGTTTTATCTCTTCATTTCAGATTGTAAGTTAAAGCTGATTTGTTAAGATTTGTGAACTGCTGACAACATGGCATCTGGAAGACAACTATGCTGTGGGAAAGTGGTCAGCGATACAAGTGAACGGGATGAACCAACTGAAAAGAGAAGAAAGGTGGCAACTCCTGCCACAAGGTCATTCAGTGATGTGTATCTCATTGGGCAACCCAGCTCCAGCATCAGGGGCTCTCAACTTCCTACTAATCGCCAGGTATTCCAGTATTTCCTGCATTTGAGGAATGATAATCCCAACAGTGACAATAGGTCTTTAGCCCATGATACAGTGGATGTCGTTTTGCCATTCTGGAATATGGCAAGGATTAAAACACTAACTAGACCAAATGCAGTCAACCGTTTCATTATCCTCCATGAAAAGTACAGGAAAATTGTTAAAGACAAGGGAAGAAATAACAAACCAGAGGAAGAGAAACGAGCTAACTTTCTGAAGGACTTAGACAAGTTATTTGATATTGGAGCAAAGGATGTTGTGGAGGAGATAAGAAGCAACAGGCTGCTCACAAAGGAGACCAAGGAAAAGGACGTCAATTTCTACTTGGACCAACAGACAACTCGCCTGGCACACATGTCAGGTCATGATAAGGTGTTTGAGAAGAAGTCTAGAGAGAAAAGCTTCCGAGAAGAAAGAGAAGAGAGAATGTTATCATCAGTGACTGCTGCAGCAGCAGAAGTTGGGAAAATTTCAAGTGATGAAGACCCAGAGAACAGTCAAGGCTCTGGTACTAGTGAGGGTTCAGAATACACTGAGACAAAACCAAGCTGTTCATCAAAACCAAGTACGATAACCTTACACTTTCCACACTCAGTTATGACCAGTGAAGAGATTTGTAGCACTGCAGATCGGTTGTCACTCTCTGACAACCAGACTACAGCCATGGTGTCTGCAGTGTTGAAGGCAGGAGGCGCATATCTTGATGACTTTGTTATATCAGCCTCTACTACAAGACGAAATAGGATAAACACTCGTCATAACTTGTGCCAAAGTTACATGAATAACTTCAAGGAAAGTCTGCCAGATTACTGCACACTACACTGGGATGGAAAACTTCTACGAGATGTTCTTGGTGAAAGATACCCAGTGGAAAGTCTTGCAGTGCTCGTCTCTGGTACTCCACAGTATGAAGAAGGGAAGCTGCTTGGTGTGCCCTTCATAGAAAGTTCCACAGGAATCCAACAGTGTAATGCTACATTGGAACTGATAGAAGCATGGGGTCTCACAGACAACATTGTAGGCTTGGTATTTGATACCACAGCAAGCAACAGTGGCATCAACAAGGGTGCAGCGAAGCTTATTGAAGAAAAACTAGGCAAAAAGGTATTCTACTTCGCTTGTCGCCATCACATATCAGAGGTAATAATTGGAAGTGTATGGGAGGCTGTGTTCAGCAAGGTCAAGAGTCCTGACAACCCAATGTTCAGCAATGTGAAAGAGAAGTGGGACAAGTTGGTTAAGGACTGCCCAAGAGTTCTGGGCCTAGTTGAACAAGACTTGAAACAGAAGAAGACAAGCACAATTGCAGTCTTAAGCAATTTCCTTGAGGAAGCAAGTCCGAGGGCAGATTACAGAGAGGTGGCAGAGCTGTGCCTGATCCTGCTTGGTGAGGAACCTTCTCGAGGTATCCACTGGGCCAAGCCAGGTGCCATTCACCAAGCCCGCTGGATGGCCAGGAACATTTACTGTATGAAGATGCTCATGTTTTCCAAGGAACTAAAATACAACACGGACACTATCTTCAAGCTGGAGAGGATGAACAAGTTCCTGACCTTATTCTACACCAGCCACTGGGTGACCACCACATCTGCAGCTGATGCACCTATCCATGACCTCCAGCTTATGAAGAACATGCTGCAATACAAGCAGTATGACTATGAACTGGCAACCTCTGTTCTCAAGAAAATGAACAACCACCGCTGGTATCTGACCCAGGAGCTAGTGCCATTCACCTTGTTCAGTTCACATGCCAGCATGACCAAGTCTGCAAAAGAGAAGCTCGCAGTCAAGCTGTCAGAAACAGAGAAACCTGAGAGTTACAGGAAAGGCAAGCCAGTGTTTCCTGTCATCAATGCAGCTACAGTTCTCACAGACCTGGTAGGGCCAGAGTCTCACTTTCTGTTTGATGCTCTTCGAGTGAAATGTGACTGGCTCACTACTCCTGCTGACACCTGGGAAGACAATGACAGCTACAGGAATGCAGAGAAGTTTGTGAGGTCAGTGAAAGTGACCAATGATGTCGCTGAGAGAGGTGTGAAACTAATGAGTGACTTTGCAACTCAGATCACAAGTGACCCAGAGCAAAGAAGCTGCTTACTACAAGTTGTGGAGTACCACAGGAAAAAATTTGACAGTTTCAAAAAAGCCACATTGAACAAGTGATAATACATGTATTAGTAACATCCTATCTGACAGTTTCTTATGCAATATATGTGTCAGTGCAGTGCTATCATACTACCAAACTGATTTTTTGTAGTGTCCCAGCTGTTTGTGCAAAAATAAGTTAAAATTTACACAGGTGTTCATGTGTTTTATTGTGCTTACTACCATATGCAAGAAAATTTTATTAGCTTTCATTTGGTACCACTTTCAATGCTATAGCATCAACCTCTGGAAAGCTACAATGAAAATAAGGACATAATATCCCATATTTTGCAGCGTTTTTGAAAAACGTCAACAATAAAATTACATGGCTCTTGAGGCAGGCATAGCCAAGGTCCAAGATCACAATAACTGGTATATTTAGCTAATTTAGACCTTGGAGAATGGGAATAATATCAGTTTCCATATGTTTGAAGAAAAAGGTCAATTTTGAAGAGGTCTCATACACACACACACACATATATATAATATATATATATATATATATATATACATATATATATGCATACACACACACATATATATACATATATATATGCATACACCCACACATATATATATATGCATACACACACAGATATATATATATATATATACATATATATATGCATACACACACCCACACACACATATATATATATACATATGCATACACACACACACATATATATATACATATATATATATATGCATACACACACACCTCTATATATATACATATATATATATGCATACACACACATATATATATATATGCATACACACACATATATATATATATATGCATACACACACACATATATATATATATATGCATACACACACACATATAATATATATATTGCATACACACACATATGATATATATACATATATATATGCATACACACACATATATATATACATATATATATGCATACACACACATATATATACATATATATATGCATACACACACATATATATATACATATATATATGCATACACACACATATATATATATACATATATATATGCATAAACACATATATATATATACATATATATATGCATACACACACATATATATATATACATATATATATGCATACACATACATATATATATACATATATATATGCATACACACACATACATATATATATATATACATATATATATATGCATACACAGATATATATATATATACATATATATATGCATACACACATATATATATACATATATATATGCATACACACATATATATATATATATATACTTATATATATGCAGACACACATATATATACATATATATATGCATACGCACACATATATACATATATATATATATGCATACACACACATATATATATGCATACGCACACATATATACATATATATATGCATACGCACACATATATACATATATATATGCATACACACACATATATATATGCATACGCACACATATATACATATATATATGCATACGCACACATATATACATATATATATGCATACACACATATATATATATATGCATACACACACATATATATATATATATATATATGCATACACACATATATATACATATATATATTCATACACACACACAGACATATATATACATATATATATTCATACACACACATACATATATATACATATATATATGTATACACACATATATATATATAATGCATACACACATATATATATACATATATATATGCATACACACACACATATATATATGCATACACACATATATATATATGCATACACACACATATATATATACATATATATATGCATACACGCATATATATATATACATATATATATGCATACACGCATATATATATATACATACACAATTATATATATATACATATATATATGCATACACAATTATATATATATACATATATATATGCATACACACATATATATACATATAAATATGCATACACACATATATATACATATAAATATGCATACACACATATATATGTATACATATATATGCATACACACACATATATATACATGTATATGCATACACACACACATATATATATACATATATATATATGCATACACACACACATATATAATATACATATATATATATGCATACACACACACATATATATATACATATATATATATGCATACACACACACATATATATATACATATATATATATGCATACACACACACATATATATACATATATATATATGCATACACACACACACATATATATATATACATATATATATATATGCATACACAAACACATATATATATATACATATATATATATGCATACACACACACATATATATACATATATATATGCATGCATACACACACACATATATATACATATATATATGCATACACACACATATATATACATATATATATGCATACACACACACATATATATACATATATATATGCATACACACACCTATATATATATACATATATATATGCATACACACACATATATATACATATATATATGCATACACACACATATATATACATATATATATGCATACACACACATATATATACATATATATATGCATACACACACATATATATATACATATATATGCATACACACACATATATATATACATATATATATATGCATACACAAATATATATACATATATATATATATGCACACACACACATATATATACATATATATATGCATACACACATATATATGCATACACACACATATATATATATACATACATATATATATGCATACACACACATATATATATATACATACATATATATATGCATACACACACATATATATACATATATATATAGGCATACATACATATATATATATATACATACACACACATATATATATACATATATATATGCATACACACATATATATATATGCATACACACACATATATATACATATATATATATGCATACACATACATATATATATATGCATCCACACACATATATATACATATATATATATGCATACACACACATATATATACATATATATATATGCATACACACACATATATATACATATATATATATGCATACACACACATATATATACATATATATATATGCATACACACACATATATATACATATATATATATGCATA
The DNA here is from genome assembly GCA_963556195.1 of Sepiola atlantica. Classification (NCBI taxonomy): domain Eukaryota; kingdom Metazoa; phylum Mollusca; class Cephalopoda; order Sepiida; family Sepiolidae; genus Sepiola; species Sepiola atlantica. The sequence continues at coordinate 144,538,535 of OY744519.1, forward strand.
CACACACATATATATATACATATATATATATGCATACCCACACATATATATACATATATATATGCATACACACACATATATATATACATATATATATGCATATATATACATATATATATGCATACACACACATATATATGTATATATATATATGCATACACACACATATATATATGCATACACACACATATATATACATATATATATACATATATATATATGCATACATACACATATATATACATATGCATACACGCACACATATATATACATATATATATGCATACACGCACATATATATACATATATATATATGCATACACACACATATATATATATGCATACATACACATATATATACATATATATATGCATACACACACATATATATACATATATATATGCATACACACACATATATATACATATATATATGCATACACACACACATATATATATAACACATATATATGCATACGCACATACATATATAAGCATACACACATACATATATATATATATGCATACACACACATAATATATATACATACATATATATATGCATACACATACATAACATATATATGCATACAACTAAAATAAATATACATATAAATAATACCTATATATATATATATATAATATATATATATATATCTACACATACATCAATCACATCGCATATATATATATATATATATATGCACACATGTACCAGTGCACACACACATGCGAAATAGATTATATGCATGTTCATTCATATAATCTGATATATTTAAGGAAGTGGCTTTTATAAAAGGAATAAAAATTACATTAGAATTTCAACTGGAATTTATTGGCATTAAAAGAACTGACATTTCATGGCGGTGTACTTTGTGCAGTCGTAAAGCAGCTGTAAAGGGTGTGGATTTTTTTTAACTCATAAAAGACGAGCTAATCCAAGAGAGATTAAACACTCAGTTTTTTTATTGGAAAGAAGTTAAATTTTGCTGACAGAGATCAGCTTTTATTACCAACAAAATATTTTCAAAAAGATTTAAAACAAAAAAGAAAAGAAAGTAGTTTTCCTTTTACCAGGATCATTTTGGGTCATGAGCAGAAAATAAATTATGTTTTACATAAAATAAGAGAAATTACTTATATGACGATACTGATTGAAAACTACATATTGAAGAGGCTTTGAGATGGGTCCTCGATGATGTGCTCGTTTAACCTTTCACCACCATCTCTCAGAATGGCTCTCTCCTTAAGGAAGTCACTTGCTTTGATAAGCTCATAGTGTATGACAGTGGTGGTTGCAGAGAGTAGGAGGGCTCCCTGTAAGAGGGTCGGAGTCAAAACGGTGATGGTGTGAAGCTTTGCTGATCTCCTTGTTCCTGACCCATCGACCGAGGCAGTTGTGAAAAGGCCTGATCCGTGCCAGTAAGCAGGGACCAGGGAGGGAGCAGTAGTGCAAAATGGCCTAAATATCTTTTTCTAGTCTTTTTTCTCTCTCTTGCGTGTAAAACCCACACAACCTGTGTCAACTGTTATGTTAAATAAATCTTCTAAAACTAAACCCTGGAATTCATGCGTTATCGATCATGGCAGAGGGGCAGGAGCCAATTGTGAGAAGCCCGAGACTCACCGACCACAAAAGAAGAAACTTGGGTACACACCCAAGAAGGTAAGCCGGATTGTAACATTAGGATAGACTTTCACTCCAGATCTAAAATGGAAGATTTACATCAAATCGGTTACTGAAAAAAAATGGTTGGATTATTCTACTGCTCAAGGATCCATTCTGGGCCCAACCCTCTTCCTGATCTTCATCAATGATCTTTCAAATCATATTCTGAGATCCTCCGTTGACATCTACAGACAACACAACCATCTATGGCAGCAAAGCGGATTGATGATCAAAATATTTCTCATTCTCTCTCTCTCGACCTGGATTAAGTGGTGCAAAACTGACTTGTTATTTATAATACCTCTAAAACCAAGCTTCTCTCCTTTCATCACGGATGCTTGAATCCTCTCTTTGTTTCAGTTGAAATAAATGGCTCTCTTCTTGAAGAAACCACCCGCTTTGATAGGTTCTTAGTACTGACATTCACTCCAGATCTAAAATGGAAGACTTACATCAAATCCGTTGCTAAGGTTGCTGGAAAAATAACTTTTGGATCATTCTACAGCCCCACAAAAGT
>OY744519.1:144555671-144595671 GCA_963556195.1 Sepiola atlantica
CTCAGAATGACTTTAATGGATCTGAAATTATGTCTGTGTTACTTCCTGTTTGACGGGCTCAAGAAAGAAAGCAACATACAACCCCGCCATCCAACCCCCCACAGATTAGATGTTCCCTGTCTGGGTCGAGTGAGAATATTCTATGTCAAAGGGGAAGGTGCTAAGAAGTTAAAAGAAAAAGAAAAAGAAAAAGAGAAGGGAGTTAGGAAATATAGGTCAGATCGTGTGATCACGTACACATCCAAATTTATTACTTAAAATATCTAGCTTACAGTAAAAATCGATTTCACAAATCTCGCCCTATCAAATAATCTAGAATATTTATGAAATTAAAAATTACGAAGTTATTAAATTCCAATAATTTTATAGTTTAATTTAAGATTTAATTTTATCAGGTTAGAAATTATTAAAGTGTTTAATAGTTTAATTTAAGATTCAATCCTATCAGCCCAGGAATTCCAACTCAAGGTTTAACTTTCCCCAATTAAAAAGTTTAACTTGCCCTAAGGTTTAATTTTTCCCAATTAAGATTTAATTTTCCCAATTACGAAGTTATCAAAATAATTAGAACTTAATAATTTAATAGTTTAATTTAAGATTTAATTTTTCAGATTAGGAAGTTTAATTTAAGGTTTGGTTTGCCCAATCAAGAAGTTTAATCTAAATTAGGGTTTAATTGTTCCTAATTAAGAAGTTGTAAATATATTTAAGGTTTAATATTTTCTAATTAAGAGGTTGTAAAGATATTGTAAAGATATTTAGAAACTGAAAATTTAGGTGTATAAACTTTTACAACCTCAGAGTCTAAATCCTTTAGGCAAAGAAGATTAAAAAGGACCCATCTCGAAGACTGGACACCCCCGGTTTCATTGCTCGCCCAAACAGCTACGGCAAGACTGGTGGTGGTTTCCATATAGCATATTTGAATTTCCTTCCATGTCGACATTTGGAGACTAATTCACTTCTAGAATTTATCAGATTTAAATGTTTAGGTGCAGTAGCTATCATTACGGCTTCAGAATTGCATAGACCACAAGATCTGGATCCTGGGCTGTAGGAGTTTGATTTTTTTAGGATGGACCATTTTATATTGTGTGGAATATTATTTGATCTTAAATTTTTAACTAAAGTGGTCAGGGATGTTTTGTTGTTACCGACATCGTTATTGAAGGAGTAATTATGCATGGAGATGCGGGATTTAATTAAATTTGCTGTGGCCCCAATATATGTGTGTACCCTAGGATTTACCCTTATTCCCGCGCCATTTATATTCCTATTCACAGGTCTATTTCTATTTACTGTATTTTCATGATGTGGATTAGGTTGGTTGATTGATTGTATATTATTGTTATCGTTACCTTCCATTGGGAACTCATTACCGGTTTGCTGAGGTAGAGGATAGATATTAGAATTGCTAGGTCTAGAGTTATGGTGCAAATTAGTTGTAGTGCTCAATTGTGGAATTTGATTAGGGGCTGTATTTATGTGGTCTCTAGGATTCATTATAGAATTATTTTGTTCAGTTACAGTACAAGCATATACAATATCAGAATATGTGCATCTATTGTCCAGTGGGCAATCACTGGTGCGCCTGCAGTTGCATGTATTTATAGGATTGGAATAATTAGAATTAGATTGGATATTTTTTAGCTATTTGCTGAGATTATTGTTTGGGCTATATTTTGCATAGTAGAGTATGAAATTTTAATTGAATTCTTATTAAGTATGGAGCTATATTTATGTGAGTATTTAAAGGAGTTTTCCAATATTTTAAAGAATTCCTTCGGGATATTGGTTTTAACGTTATTATTGAAAGGTGGGTTAAACCAAATATTATTTTTCCTTCTAAGGCGTTTACGTGCAGTAGGTGTAGGGCTATCTATATGTTGGTGATTTTCATCAGGTATGATAGAGTGCCTTAGAGGTCTTTGTTTATTTACATTTCGTTTAGTTCGGCTCCTATTGCTAGTTGTCATATTGTGTGTAATAATATTTACAGTTCTATCATTCTCTTTGTTTTGGTTATAAGTTATTTTTTTAGAATATCCAGAGTTGAGCAATGCATTGTTATAAAATTGTGTGTTTTGGTTGAAAATGTTTTTATTGGCAGAAAGCTTAGATATTCTATTGGAAACAGACGGTACTATTGAATTAATTACAGCTTTCGGGTGGTTAGATAGTTTATGTACATAGAAAAGAGTTAGATTGGGTTTATGGAAAGGGCTATATGATCCGTCATTGAGGTTAAGGGTGATATCAAGGAAGTTAGAAGTTTTTCTCTCAGGATCAACAGTTATGGAAAGGCCGAAATTTCTGAAAAAATCATGTAATTCTTCAATTGTTTTGCTATATCTTCTAGGTCTTTCATCCGAGACAAATAGGGCATCGTCTCTATATAGGCCCCCTCTTATATTTTTAAACCTATGTTTCATTTCATTTAAGAGGAATAAACCCACTAGATCCGTTACCTGAGCAGAATCAGAAGCTCCCATAGTAATATCGAAATCGTTGGGGGTGTCCTTTCTGGTCCATAATTTGCCTTGAACTTTGAATTCTAATAAAATTTGATTGACACCTTATTTTATTACTTCATTTTATATTATAATATTAATGCTCTATCCAGTATATTGAGCTTCAGTTTTTATCCGGATGTTTCACTAATTATAAGATATTAGTTGACGCTTATATCTTTTGTTGGATTGCTTCATATATATATATATATATATATATATATATATATATATATATATATATAAGTATTTTCTAGTTTTAGACTAATTTTTTAAACTCTAAAATTTGTTAATTAGTAAATCTTTATTTCTTAACTCCTATAACCTCATAAATAACCATCCCATAAACATAACATATCCTCTCTAGTATTCCTAATAACTATATTAACCTATTGCGCTTATCGTATTTAGAAAACTAACACTATTCTCCTTACTCCCTACCGACCTTTATCCGCCCTAACTTAAATGCCATTATTCCTACTCTTCACTATAATCCCTTTTTTCCTTTCATTTTCTTCTTTTCTATTTGCTAACCCTCGCTTATATTTTTTCCACCCCTTCCATTCCTATCATACTCTTTATTTTATCTCCCTCATATCCACTTCATCGACCCTGTATATGTATCTTCCCACTGACTGTACCTTTTTCGTAGTCCTTCATTTATCTCTCCTTTAAATATGCTCCTAAGTCAAAACAGGCCATAAATGACCTGTTTTCCTCTTCTCAGCCTCTTTTAAGTGCATCTGGACTTATCTACTTTTGAGCACCTTCTCCAATCTGCTCCCATGCAAAGAGTTTTTCTTCACTTTCTACAATTTCACCGAACTTTTTCAACGGAAACTTACCACCCGGACAATTTGCATATCTTTTTCACGGAATTTTTCTTTTCATTCAATACGTTTTTTTTGACAAAAATTATTTTAATAATTTTTAATAATAATTCTCATATTTTTCAAATATTTGAACTTTGGTTTTTTCGAAAGCCAACTTATCCATCTGTATTTCTCCTCTGATGATAAGATTTCGATCTTTGAAAAGCCTTGGCTTAAGGAAAGAAAAATAAACACTAGTTTATTACTGACAACCTTGCATTGAACAATTGAAATTTGAAATAAATTTGGACAATCGTCGCATATTTATCACTCTTTTTTCTTCTATCTCTACTATTGCTCTATCTCGTATATTGAGCTAATCCTTTTCACAATAGGTTCCATCTACTAAAAGTTTTCACTTTGGTTTATTTTGATCCTATATATATATATATATATAAATATGTATATATATATATATATATAAATATGTATATATATATATATATATATATATATATAAATATGTATAGATATATATATATATATATATATATATATATATATATATATGTATAGATATATATATATATATATGTATAGATATATATATATATATATGTATAGATATATATATATATGTATAGATATATATATATATGTATATATATATGTATAGATATATATATATATGTATAGATATATATATATATATATGTATAGATATATATATATATATATGTATAGATATATGTATAGATATATATATATATATGTATAGATATATGTATAGATATATATATATATATGTATAGATATATATATATATATATATGTATAGATATATATATATGTATAGATATATATATATATGTATAGATATATATATATATATATATGTATATATATATATGTATAGATATATATATATATATATATATATATGTATATATATATATATATATATATATATGTATATATATATGTATAGATATATATATATATATATATATATATATATATATGTATATATGTGTATATATATATATATATATATATATATGTATAGATATATATGTATGGATATATATATATATATATATATATATATATATATATATAGATATATAGCATAATATTAAATTAAGTAATAAAATAAGGTACAAATCAGATTTTATTAGAATTCAATGTTCAGGCAAAGTACCTCAAAGTCCTTAACTCATGAGTTTTCAAAGAAAATTCTTCTCCTCAGAGGACCATTACCGCAATATATATATATATATATATATATATATATAGAGAGAGAGATCCAAGAGGTGGGAGGACGGCTTGAAAGGTAGGGGTGAGTGAAAGCAGGAGTCAGAAATGCTGTCATTTCAACTCGGGTTGATTGTGTCTCTTAGTCGCTAACCAGCAGATAGATCAGCCGTGAAGAACTCAAAGTCTTCACCAGGCCGAGAGGGGGGTGGGGTAGGAGGACGGTGGACACAGATGACTAAAACTGAAAAGGTATCTCTCCAAGTAAAGTCCATCATTCTTTCTCTCTTACGTACAAACCATTCAGTCTCTGTCTCTTGTTCTGTGTTTTAATAAAACTGTTTAAAACGCAACAATAGGTGTCCACATGGTTTTGTCAGCGGCCGGGCTTATAGCGATGATGATGGTGACAGCAACGACCACAGCGGAGCAGACCAGCTACCGTGCGTTTCTCAACTAGGCATACAATGAAAAGAATGGTTTATCTACCCAATGGAATTATTATACAACAAGAATAGTAGTCTGAAGAATACAAATTATCAATCCTCATCTCCAAAATTCTGAAAACGTCTTTACTTGTTCATCAGTCGGTCTAATGGTAAATAAAAAAAACAAACTTATTCGGTTCATCCCAGTTTGTTTAAGAGCTTTTATCAATTCAGTTGGAGTCATTGATTATAAGAACAGATAATCTGAAGATGCATTCATCCAAACTGTGCATTTCACGATGAAAATATAATTTCAAACTGACGTATGACAGAAGAACGGAAAAATAGACAGAACCTCTTATAGGGATGGGTGAGGCCACTGGAAATCGTCCACTCTATTTGTATTTTTATATAAATAAATATATATCCGTCCCATCACACAAAAAGTTAGCAAATAAAAAAAGTGTCTTTTTCTAGCCTCCAAACGAAAACATTTTAAGCGACAGAGCAAATAGCAAGTAAGACAACCCCACCATCTGAAATGAATTTGGAAAGAAATCCTCCACTTAAATGAAATTGTTAACGGTAGGTGTTACTTACATAATTCTATGATTTTATATGAATATTAGTGAAAACACTTAGGGATGTGAGTAGCCAACTGCAAAAAAAAGCTGAAATCGAGATGAATCACTCCAAATCACCACCCCGTGTGTGTGTGTGTGTGTGTAAAGTGCAATGCAAAAAACAACTGTTTTCCTAAACAACTCTAATCAGTTTCAACTAAGAATGTAAAAATTAAGAGAAATACACTGAGTGTGCATGTGGGAGGAAAGAAGACAAGAACTTATTTTTCTGATGAAACAAAAGTCATCTAACTCCCCTATCCCTTTCCTGGATAGTTTGAAGTCTTAGCCTTCATGGCAAAATTAACATTTTCAATTTTCACAGAGAACTGTCATAAGAGGAAAAAGGAAGGCAAGACAAGATGGAGAGAGGAAGAGAAAAAGAGAAAAAACAGGAAAAGATAAAAAAAAATAAGGCAAGAGAGAAAGAGAAAGACAAATAAAGTCCAGCCAAATAGGGACGAAAAAATAAGGAGGCAAGGCTATAGTAATTTAGCAGAAATAAGCTTTTTCTTATTAAAAAAAAAAGTGGAGAATTCTCATCTGTGTGAGGCTCTAGCGATTTAAGCAGAAATCTGGGTCTTTTTAATAAACAAAAAACAAAAAAGCCACCAGAATTCCACTAAAAGGCTTAAAATTCACATTCCTTAGCACTAACGAATTTTTTGTCAGCATTTTTGACGGATTAGAGTTTATACTAGTAAAACATAAATAAGTTGTTAAAAGAGAAAATTAAATTGGAACACTGACCTTATTTTGTTTTACCCAAAGAAATCTATTTTTATGAATAAGACAACCTGTCCAGGTTTGTTAATAAGGATTTCTAAAGAATTCATTAGCCATTTCTTTTTCTTTCTTCATTTGAAACTGACGAGCTGTAAAGTCGGTGTCGTAAGGAGATGGTCAGCTGATTCTTTTCCCATGGCTGATATTTTAATAGAAAGCTCACTTCTCACTGGCAAAGGCAAAGGCAGCCATGGGAAGTGAAGAACCATCTGCCTTTCAAACTGACATATTCATTAGCGGATGGATCGACAGCCGACATCGGTTGAACCAAGACGAATCACATTTTGCTCTTAATGTCTTAAACTTTAGCCTTTCTTTTATTTCTGATGATGATACTTTTAGCTCTTGCTCAGAAACTTGTTTTCCCTTTATTCCTTTTAAAACTCTTTTCTTCCAAAAGGTCTTACCATATTTCTCCATTCTCAGAATTCTTGCTACTACCACTGCAAAATACTTTCCTTTCTTCGTCTGTGTGCCAAACATCAAACGGAATTTTCATGAACCGAGTTTCTTTCCAAGAACTTCTCATCCATGGAACACATTGCCACAAGATTAGTGATGGGACGATTCCAATATTTTTCTCGATTAATAGACTTGTGAGGGGGGATCTATAGATTTTAGTTTTACTGATAGTTTAAAATCAATAAATAAGTATCATTAATACCAGCAATGGAAACTTAACAATCGTTTTTGGCATAAAATATAGGCACAATTTTTTTTCTGATTCAATACCTAAAAAAGTTCTGATTTTTTCCGATTCCAATTAATCGTCTCAACACTACACAAGATGCTGGGGGCTACAACAGGGTCATCTTCAAATCTGATGTCAATAAATACTTGTCATAAACCATCCTCACGAGTCATCAAATTTAATTAATTCCATTTATTATTTTCAATCCTCTCATATCAATACTTGATTTGAACAAGCCTATTTTTCATTCCACTATGTTATTGCTATGAATATATTTTATTTCTATTCATTTTTTTCTGTAAATACTTCTTCCAACTGAGAAAACTGTTAGAGTGAAGACATTTCCTTACTCACTGAAACAGATTAAATGGAAGTTATTATATGCAATTATACTGAGTTCTATCCCTTGAGGTCTTCAAATATATATATATATATATATATATATATATATATATATATATATATTTGAAGTTAGAACACCAAATGATGTTATGTATATTTTTTTTATTAAATGAATAAAATCAGTTATTTAAATTTAAATAAATTAAATGATTTTATTTATTTAATAATAAAAAAAAATGATATAACATTATTTGGTATTTTAACTTCTTCAAATAACTCTACGAAAATAAGCATGTATGTGGGTGTAATTTAAGCCACTATGACGTATTTGGCATGCCAAGGGTACTCAAAATTAAGTGTAATTCTGTTCAATAATTTTGGAGCATATATGTTATTGCCTTTAGTATTAGTAACATCAATATTGTTAATACTTGGAATCCCAAGGATGCCTCATGCTAAATTTGGCACAATTCTGACAGGTAGTTTTGGAATCCAGAAGTGACAACCAGACAAAAATGCACAATATATCATTGTCAACATAGGACATACTGATAAAAATTTACACAATCTCAAAACATTAGACAGAACTTAGAATAATGTTTAATTAAATAGTTTGGACAAAAGTGTAAAAAAAAAATTTGTTGTTTTCAATTTGGATTTAAAAACGAATTTTTTCTGCTTCTGAATGTTTGAGATGAGGATTGATAATTTGTATTATTCAGTCTAATATACCTATCTTGATTGTTACTTTCACAACGTTTCGGACAATGTAACCTGCTTGTCTTCTGCAGGTGGATCTTTTCGAATTTGTGGATCTTTATATCAAACCTATATGTAATTTCGAACTGAATCATTTAATCTACAGGGGTAGACTGGTCTTGTTCCATCAGCGATCACCAAGTAAGTGTTGATTTTTATGTTATTCTTAGTTATTATCGCTTGTAGTAAGGATTGAACTATCAACCTTCCAGAAGACTGTCACTTAGAACTGATTATTAATCAACACCGTTAACCGTTACGCCACGGTCCAATAAGAACAATCTACCCCAATCAAAGGGTTCAGTTTAAAATTCTGTATAGGTTTCTGAGTACAACAAAGATTCCCAAGTACTAATAGATGCACCTGAAGAAGGTTGAAGGTTACATCGGCTGAAGCATAAAACAACCAAGATGGGAATATCGGCTGAAGCATAAAACAACCAAGATGGGAATAGTCGTCCGAATAATTCAAATAATACAAATAAAGTTGGTATAAGTCAGAAATAGTATCTAAAAAAAACAAAAAACAGTTTTAAATAGCAGTTTTAAATAGCATTTTGAATAGCAATTTTAAATAGCATTTTGAATAGCAATTTTAAATAGCAATTTGAATAGCAATTTTAAATAGAATTTTCGTTGCTAAACGCACAGATTGAATGGACACATTTTAAGACTTTCTGTTCTTGTTCTAATTATTGACACATGATTATACATCTCCAAACTGTCTATAAAAACTACATAGACCGAGAACAGGGAGCTTTCTTCTCTTTTTCTTTACTTTTTATTCCCCCCCTCCCTCCTCTTCTCTCTCTCTCTCTCTCACTTTTTTTACAGTTGATGGTGAATATGAAAAAATGTCTGTTATTAAATTTGTCCGGGTGCTATGAATGACAGTGTTAGGAATTCTGAGTGTGAGAGTAAAAGCTGCTTCATTTTTTTAATGACTAATTAAAAAATATCAATCAGGATTAAATATTAAAATCGATCGAAAATATGACTTACTTTTTTAACTCAGATCAATATTTGCCTCATATGACTGACAAAACATATTATGTAGTAAAATAGCTATTGGTCACAACGATACAGGGGAAAGGCTGGCTCTATTTTATATATAAGATGTGTCAAAGCATCTCTATAAAGATGCTCAGTGTGTTTGTCGGTCAAGCTTAAGTTGTAAATAGAATTTTAGTATATCTGTTAAATAGTAGAGGATATGTTCGCTAGCAGATATCTGATGATTTGGATTTGCACGGCACCGTTGACATGTACACAGGAAATCGGGGTCATGCTGTTGCTGGAAACGGACGTGATGTCACATGGCTCAAAGAGAAAGGGAGCAAGAGAAGTGGAGAGTCTGTTAGGAAGTGTTGAGCGGACAACACATGTAAAGGATGAATTAATAATCGATGTGCGTAGCCCAGAATGCTCCCCTCCGTCGCTAGCTAAAGAAGAGAAGGTGACATCATCAGCTAAATAAATGCCCCTTCTTCAAACTTCAGAATATTCTCTTTTCTTTGGTTGCTGTGAGACTTTAATTCCAGTCGAGAATGCACCCACCTCTCCATTGAGACGATCGTGGATGAAATACCTCAGTCACAGGAGGAACGGATGACACGAGGTAGGATTTAATTGTGCTGTTATGATTTCTGATTTGCATTCTATATGAACTTTTATGTATTTTTTTTTATTGTAACTTGCAAAACATTGGACCATCCCTCCAAGGAGAAGTATATGTAACAATAAGCCCAAATTTTTTGTGTGTTATTTCAAATTGATAATTTATCTTGTACGCAGCACTTTGTGCGATTCAGCCTGGAACATAATTCACCATGCTGCCCCTCTCGACGACCGTCAACCCCAACGTTGTGTGTCCGTCACCTTCTTCTTGTCTTCATCCTTGTTCTAGCCGAGTCGTCTATTCCACTGACGAATCGTCGAGGGCACAGCACTGGATTACAAGTTTACAAAACAAATAAAAGCAATGCAATCCACAAGAAAGAACACCAACTCATATACATTGTGTTTCAAACAGTTGTACTCTGGTTGTGTGTGATACCGAAAGGGACCCGAAGCGCTAACGTCAACATTTTAGTGAACAGAGATTAAATTATCTGTCGAGGCCAGCACCGTCGCTAGGTTGTTTCAGTTCATCTCATCGTTTGCTCGGCTCGATCTGATCTCAAAGTTGAATCCAAACTGAATCTCTTCCCTCTGAGTCCCAACTCGTCAACTTTTTGCAGCAAATAGTTGCCTGCAATAAAACAAACTTATTGTCATCAAAATTGTCGTAAAACCCTATCACTCCTAAATATCTTATCTCCGGTCTTTTTGTCTTAGTCAAGGACAAGCTCTCACTTCTAAACAATAGAAACGGACCACTCTTTGTTGATTGTCCATCCCATTTCCGATCGTCTTTGTATGAGTTAGTGAATCATCCCCCCCGGTCTATAGTATCACACTAGCTGTACCTACCCAGTATTGTCCAGGATGCAGTGACATCATTTTAGTTTTTAATTTTAATTTGTTGTCATATTTTTAAACTTAAGGCAGACAACTCATATTTTATTCTTTAATTTAAAATGAGTTATCCCCTTGCTGATTTTTATTTTTAGCTGATTATTTAAAAATGTGTCATATTAGCAGTTGTCTGGGCTAGACTAAGTAATTTTTTAAATAAATTGTTGCTAAGTACATTATTATATTGCCAATAACACGGTGCAACAATAACAAATGAAATTGGCTAGTCAGAAGCAAAGTTATGATCTATGATTTGCATTCAATAACAACCATGTATTTTGTTTGATTGTGACTTAGGAGACATTAGACCTCTCCTAAGAGAAGGAGATATCTGCAACATATCATGCTTAAGTTAGAAATAAAATTTTCGGTCTGTCACACTTATTTTTGAAATAGCATTTTCGTTGCGAAACGTGTACATTGAATGGACACATTTAAAAACTATCTGTTCTTGTTCTAATTATTGACACATGCTTATACATCTCCAAGCTGTCTGCAATCAGAAAAAAATTGATCACTAAAAATTGCATCCCGATATTTTTGTTCCATTTCTCTATAAAAGTGGTAACATTTAAATGGATGCTTTGATTGGAAAGGCAAAAGTGCTTTTCGTTTATTTTAGCTTATATTTTTTCTCTCTCTTTCTCAAAAGCCACCTACTTGTCTGTGACGCATTTGGATACTTTACTCTTGATTTTTTTTACATGGAGAATCCAATTCGACAAAGAACACTGCAGTCCATTTTACTGACAGTTGTCCAACATTTAATGGAACCAGAAAGAATTGAATCACGAAACCAAAGTTCAGATTTAAAAAAAAAACACACACACAAAAAAAAGAACTTGTTTTTGAAGCAGCTTTTACATCCTCAGGATTTATAGAAAAGAGCAATATTGTTTTACACTTTTTTTCTGTTTATTTTTTAAAACATTTCCATTGAATATCATTTGAACTTCCTCAGTGTTATGTAGTACAATGTAACCCCCCACCCCAAATAAAATGCCACCCATCCATGAAATTGTTAATAAAATTCACACTGCTTTCTGCACTTCAACAATATTTGGTACACATAAATTTCAGTCATGAATGTTCAACAATCTTTGTGTTATCGCCATTCAATGATATATGGGGACACTTTGATAAACATACCATTAGTAGAAGGTGTGATCTTGAATAGGCTTCATACTCCCAATGATCTTAACCTTCAAGATTTTTGTCTGTGGGGTTATCTCAAAGGTAATGTTTATCAAAACAATCCCAGATTATTCCTGAGTTAGTTTTGCATTTTATATCCAGATGTGCTTGCAACACAAAGGTGCACATTTGGAGTATATCATTGAACAGAGATAAAATAAAAACTGTTGAACATTCATGACACACTTGGTGGACAAGTCAAGAATAGACTGCAGTTTATTTGTACAAAATATGGTTGGACTGCAGAAAGAATTATGGATTTTATTTAAGATTCCATAGGTGGGTGGCATATATTTCATTTTGATCAAAGGAAGTACAATAATATTGTACAGAGTGTTCAAGAAGTCGTGAACACATTGAATATCTCGAAAACTATTAACAATATAAAAACGTGCCTGGCATATATAATTATTAGCATTGCAAAAGACTTAATAAATTTAGCTTTAAAATGATACCAGTTTCATCTTACTACCATTCATAGTTCATCGGGTATAAGGACTTGAAATGCGGCAAAAACTTCTGTATAATAATATTGTGTTGGCACCAGAAATCCATAAAAGGAAATGCAACATTTTACTTTATTTTATTTATAACGTGAAAATTATAAAAATGTAAATTTTTTTTTTTAAATAGAAATGGTAATATGGGGATTCGGAGTTTGGAGCAAGAGTGCATAGGATCTCTGATCGATTCTTGAAAAATACCAGATGTGTCTTAAAGGCGATAAATTTATTGAAATGTATTTAAATAAATGCCCTTTTAATTATAGGTCTTACCATCTAATAAAAAATGTAAAGATTATAAAAAGTAAAAAATAAGAATAAAAACGGTATTATGGGCTAGGGGCAAAAGAACATAGGATTACTCATTCAATCCTGTGCAATGCTGGGGTTTCCATTTAGTATTATATAAAAACTAGTGTATATCCTCCATCAAAAACAATTGGGGATAATGTTAAGTAGGTTTTTTATCCATAGACTGAATGTGGTATTTTGGTGACTGAAACTAGTTTAGAGAATAGACGGGCGACCAATTTTGGCTTTGTGCCACATCTTATTTTATAAAGAAAATTTACTACATTGTGAACTTTTTTTGTAAAATTTTAAAGATAAATAAAATCTTCCATTAAAAATGTCGAAAAAAAACCTATGCTTCATAGAAAAAAGAAAGGAAAAAAAAGAAAACTTATCATTATAGAAATAGAGTGAAGGATTTTTTTTTCCGAGTTCATTTTAGAGTGCAGGTGGGGTTGACTTGTTATTTGCTTTCTATCTTCCCCGTTTCGTCTGGCAGTTCTTTTTACTTGCTAATTTCTGCATGACAGGATGGATATTTATATAGATGCAAATAAATACATATTATTGGTCTTTATTATAGAGTGGAGAATACAAATCAATTTCTCCAAAATATTTCATCAGATAAATCCCAAATTCTTTTTTACCATTATTTCTGTATTTATCCAATTTATTCTTAACTACATAACAAGAGTCGGATGTTTTATTTGTGTCATCTGATTGAATCTTTTGGTAAGCCAAAAACACATGGCATGTTGACGGAACATATTCTAGCTCTCTCGTTTTCTCTCTCGGTTTATTTTAATGACTTCGTCTTGCAGATCAGGTCTGAGGCCTGCAAACTGGACTGTCCGCAAAAAGGACAAAGAAAATCCATTATCTTTATCTTCAAGCGCAGAAAACTTTTTGTTTATTTTTTCTATTATATTTTTGTTTGGTAGCTTATGTTTAAAGCAGAGATTTTTGTTTTTCTCAATTAGAGAGAGAGAGAGAGAGAGAAAGAGAGAGAGAGCACATGATGGGCACTTGGCAGCAATTCTAATTAAGATTGGTGAAACTTTTCTTTTGTATACTTAAATCGAGCCACTGTAAAAAGCCATATCAATAGTCGGACATCTTGTCATGGGATCAAAAAAAAAAGAATCGCAGAAGAAAATGTCACTTGATTAAACAAAATTTAAGTCACAGGATTTTGAAATTAATTTCAGAAGATGGTGAGAAGCAACACTGATATCATGCCTGAAATCAAATGGCGAATTGCACTTGGATGGACAGCCTTTTCCAAAGTAGACAACATCATGAAAAGTAGAAAGGCCACTATGAACATTAAACAGAAAGTGTTCAATGAACACATCATGCCTGCTATGACATATGGTAGTGAAACATGGGCTTTAATAATGCAGCGATAGAAAAGCTAAGAGTGGCACAATGCAAAATCGAATGCATTATGCTCGGCATCAGTTTATGTGAAAGAAAAAGAAACACCTGGATCAGACAGCAAACTGGAGTAAATGACATCATTACTACCATACAAACGGCAAAACATAGATGGGCAGGTCACCTTTCGAAATATACAGACACCAGGTGGACATATATAGCGACAGAATAGAACTCGAGGCAATGGAAAGGACCTAGAGGAAGGCCAAAGCCTGGTGGAGACACGACCTTGAAAGCCAACTTGACCACATCTAGTCAGGGATTAAACAAGGTAAAAGGAAATCAGGAAAGGGTTCTTCCTTTAGGAGTGATCAAAAACCCTAATGATGATGATGATTGGGATGGCTTACTTTACAGCACATCAACCTTATAAGCCATTTTGTTTTTGCAAAATAGAATTTAAAATTGTTAATTTTATTTAAGACCAACATTTTTTATCACTCCTAATCAAAGAATAATAATAAAAAAAAAGGTTTATTTCAATAAGTCTCTATTTACTTCCCTCCATAAAGTTTGTTTGATGTTGCTGGATGACGTCATGATGGAGATGGCGTTGCCTCAGATAATACCTAACAGGATGCATTGCAACATCCAAGTCATTTTATGTCATACAATGTATTTATAAAATAGTCATTTGATAAATTCTGGAAAGTTATTTAATTGTATCTTTGATTTCTCCTATAGGAGCTGAAAGTGATTTTTTTCAGGTAGTCTATTAATTGTAAGGTAGGCACGTTGTTTATATTCCAAACTGCCATGACCAACATTGTGCACTCCAAGGGTAGATAAATCTCCCTTCTGCAATGCAAGGGAATTAACTCAGTATTATTATTTTTATTTTAGGCTGTCTCCACCCTGATGCAGCTAGTGTATTTATAAAATAGTCATTTGATAAGTTCTGGAAAGTTATTTCATTGTATCTTTGATTTCGCCTAAAGGAGCTGAAAATGATTTATTTTTTAAGAGGTAGACACATTTTCAGACAGCATGACAAAGTTTGTCGTAGTATTTCTATTTTGTTCAGTCAATTAAAATATGTTTGACTGCGAGTAGTTGGTTGCAGTAGGTGCAGCTTATACTTTGAGCAAGAATATATGTGTTAGATATGTATGTCCGACTCTGATTTCATATATCAAACACACACATATTTACTCAAAGTGGAAGCTGCTCCTCGGTGCACCTGCTGCAACTAAATAATTAATATCAATAAGTATATCATGAAAAATGATATTGATGTGAGATGTGAGCTACAAGGACAGAAAATACAAGTAATTTGCTTATGTTTTAATATTTTACCAATTTTGCTTAAAATTAGAACCGAAGCCAATTATGCAGAGAAATGTGGAACGTAGAATCAAAAGAAAGTTAAAACGAGAACAACCCAAATTATCGTGCATTAAAATGAGACACTGCAGAGAAATAAAAATAAGAAAAATAAATCGGAAGAGTAAAAGACAAGACATTTTTGCAAAAATTAAAAAAAAAGAATCTGAAAACTAGAAAGTTTAAATAAAATGAAAACTTCAAACGCAAACCAAATTTTGTTGAAAATTAAAATAATTTTCTAATCATAGATCCCTGAAACTAGAACTAACTTGAAATCAGTTCTCCCATATTGTTTTTTTTTAATAGTACAATTTTTCTCTCTCACACTGAAAATATATAAGTGAAAAGGATTTTCATAAAAAGAACGAACATGTAAATCGCCTGAACAGATATAACAACAATAATAAAAAGACAATGGAACATGAAGACATTACTATTGTACCAATAATTGTAGGAGCACTAGGAATAGTTCCGAAATAAAAAAAAAATGGAAATCAAAGAAAGGATTGATAACATACAACATTCAGTAATGATGAAAACAGCCAAAATATTAAGAAAAATCTCTGAATGCAGAAACCAACCCACATAACAAACAAACGCCGACAAACCACAGGTAAATAAAAATAGAATAAAAAACATAGATAGAACATCATGAGCCCAACGTAACTGAAACTGTCAGAAACCCCATAATCTGATATCCCCTGAAAAATAAACACATGCATGATGGACTGACCTCGGTGAATCCCACATAAAATGGTTATGAAGAGTTAAGGAGGATGAAAAGCCATGAGAAGGGAGAGCACCAACCAGACCTCCATTGGAAAATTGTGGAGAGTATTTGAATCTTGGGGTAGGTTTATTGCAACTCAAATCCCAGAGAGGACAAATAGTTGTTGCCAGCAAGAAACCAATGGTAAACGGCTGTTGCGATAACGGAAAATGATTTGCAACGGTTATCGAAAGAGGCAGAGAGTGCTGGAAATCTGGGGAGACTTGTTATCACTCAGACTCCAGGGAATATCACTTTTAATGGTCAGTGAGCAATCACTAATAATGATTTGTGCAAGTAAATAAAAATAGTGTATAATCAGGGGTGGGGAATCAAATTAAAAAAAAAAAAATAAATTCCTGCAAACACTTTTGATTTCTGATCAGATTCCCCATCAGAGATGAGGAGTCTGTTGAAAAAAATCAAACTTCGGCATCAGTTTTTAAAACCCAAATGCGATTCCCACAAACACTTGTGACTTGATTCGTGAAGAGTTGACAAAAAAAAATCTGACTTCAGGCTCAATCTAAAAAAAAAGAGAACAGATTCTGATTTGTACTGCTGCTTAATAGAAAAGTGAAGGTGGTGGTGAGCTAAAAAATACAAAGCGGTCATTGGTCAAACACGATCATCTGTTAAGTTAGATAAGAGGATTTTTAAAGTGAGTCAGTTAAGACAGTCACCCGAAGCATAACAATATATGACACTCTTCTTATATGGCCACTCGGATAAGGAAATGACCAGTGTAAAAACCTAGGAACTTAACCACAATGGATTATAGAATTAATATCTGGATATATTTTATATATTTTACCATGTATTATTTGGATTATTCAGACAACTATTCTCTAAGAATAACGTCCAAGATGAGAATAGTAGTCCAAATTATCCAAATTATCAATACTAATCTCAGAAATTCCGAAACAAATTTTTATCATGGTTGCATCGTTATTAGTCATCATTTAATTCTCCATGCACAGTGGGCTCAGAAGTGGAAATAGGACAAAATCAAGTTACTCCATACCTCTAAAAATATATTTATGAAATCTATCTTAAATTTTTGACCAAACCAAAACAATTAAGTCTATACCATGTCTAGAAGTTAAATTATGGATGTTTGAAGTTGAAGAAATAGCTCCAAAACTTTTATTCAATTATTGGTCACAAATTTGCTCGATTAAAATTTATATTGGTCAGAAAATACTTTAAATATATGATAAAAAGTACTGGGTATTCTATTTCTGCTTTCTTTTAAACTCAGTATACTTTAAATTTTAATCAAAAACTAAAATTTAGTAAAATAATTTTTGCTTTTTTTTTGGATAAACTCGTAAAAGAAATAAGGAAATTGAGCCAAAAAGTACATAATTTTGTCAAAATTTCTTCAATTTCTCTAACAAATTTGCTAACACAATTTATGAAAGAACAGGGTTATATATTGATAGGTGTAGCACAGCATGTGGTAAGGGTGGAACTTCTACAAATGGATCTCAGGCACTCATTCTCAGAAAAAAGGATAGATTATTTGGAAAAGCTAATGTCAGACAAACAGAAAATATTTGTCTGATCCATCAACAGATGTCAACAGTTCTGTCTATTGTCTCATCTACCAGAAGATGTGACCTAGACAAGTTCAAAGATTTGTGTGTTTGAAACTAGACTGAATATAATCACAAACTTTTCTTGAGCAAAACTCAACCACACTTCAGCATTCTGTTGAGCTGATGGGACTAAATGATGGCTGTGGTCTAGGTCACTTTTATGAAGAATGCTTGGAAGCAAATAACAAATATATTCGAAATTATTTACAGTTTCTATCTAGGAAACCACTCCGAACAAATCAACTGGTGTGATGAGCAGGTCACTTGAACACTCTGACCCCTATTTGTGTCAACTGTTGATATTTAACAAGAAGTACTGTACTGAATGTGAAGCAACTGATCACACTATTCATTCCCATTCTAGGATGTTTAATCTGCTTAAAATAAATGCTTATAAATGTTGTGAAAGATATTTTTCTAGTTTAAATTGTAGACTAAACTAATGTACTTTTCTGTTTATTTTTGCTTGTTAGTTTGGCTCACACTTTGTTCTAGCCACTATATAACGTTTAAAACCTATTTATGTTCATAGATGGCCTTATTGAAGGTATATCTAAAGTGATGTACAATTATTGGTCCCCTGATTTATAAAATCGGGGGACTTATGTTTTGAGGCATGTCCGTCCGTCCGGATTTTTCTCCGCAACCATCCATTGAATTTCTCTGAAATTTTGCATGAAGTTGTAACTTTGGTCAGGTTAGAAAGTGACATTCTCCGATTTTTGTACAAAAAATCTGGTTAGCCCCCAGGGGTCAAAAAGACCCAAAATGGCAAAAAATGACATTTTTTCCCCCATAACTTTTCATCCATCCATTCAATTTCTCTGAAACTTGGCCAAAATGTGGAGGCAATTGTTCCTAATAGAAAATAAGTATCGCTGACCTTGGAAAAAATCGGGGTCAAAAGCCCCCAAAATGGCAAAAAATGATCCTTTTCTCCCATAACGTTTTATCCATCCATTCAATTTTTCTGAAACTTGGCCGAAATGTAGAGGCAATTGTTCTGGATATAAAATGAGCATCCTTGACCTCAGATAACTTCTGGTTCGCGCCCCCAGGGGTTCAAAGGGGGGTCAAAAATACCCCAAATGGCCCAAATTTATTGCATTTTACACTCGCCACATCAAGTCACATACAGAGGGGGACCACGCACGCGCGGCTTGTTATTCATTTGAAAATTGTGCTATAGATTGATCAAGTCTTACCCCAATGAACAGATAAAACAGGTTTTATAAGCTGCTACAACCTTTATTTGTTTATTTTAGCTTGTAAAATAGCATTTTAAATCATATTTGCCCATTTAAATAAAAGGTTTCCAAAGTTTTGCATGCTGGGCCCACTGTTCCATACAGATATCAGTTAATAAAGAAATTAACAACATGGAGGTAGCTTGCTCTCATTCTGTCGACCAGAATTGTATTCTTAGGTTTGAACCTTCAACCTCCAGATGACTGTCATTTAGAACTGATTATTACTTAGCATTTATTTCTGTTGCACCATGGGTTCTTGCAAGTTCGCGCCTGAAGGTTGGAGATTACATTGGCCGAAATGTGAGAATACCACCCAGGATGAGAACAGTAGTCCAAATAATACAAATTAGAAAGTATGTTTTTAAGCAAAAATAATTCGCTTTGAACTAATACCAAATACTCGTTATATCTATTTTTATGGGTTTAAAAAACATTTATATAATATTTTTTTTAATGTTACTATTTTATGTTAATTTCTTTCAATTTATAAAACACATATCCAGTGAATAAAAAAATCCTTTAGACTTACATGAGATTGAAACTTGGGTATTGATATTGTAAAAACTACTGTCTTAGTAATGTGTACTCTCCCTATTCTTTTTTATCAATCAATCACATGTTCAAATTTGTGTACCGACAGGCAAACTCCAAAAACACCATAGCTTTTTAATTGTATATGAATTTAAAGTAAAAACCTTTCCCACTTGAATTGACATACACAAGAGGAAATTTTGCAAAACCTAGCATAGATGGGTACTTCAGCTAGTTACTTATACATTTAATTTTAAAAACAAAGAAGAGGGAGGGAACATATATGAAATACACTATGTTTTACACTTATTAAAAAGGAACAAAAAGATAGAATAACCGGTATCAAATTATTAATATGTTTTTGCCAAATAGTAAATACTATGTCTGGTGTTTATTGCAGATATTTCCATGTCAGGATATAATTAGAACATGGTCGATACTCTAAAGCATATGTATTCATCACACGGAAGCAGACATGAATATAAGACCACATAAGTCGCTTCCTGATTCCCGGTTTTCTGCTCAAGGAATTGACTCAGACATCGGTCAACATTTAATACATAATCCAAGTCGTACATCTGCCAACACTGACAATTACTATGATAAAATTTTTTTTCAACCTGTCGCTTCACACATTTCTTCTTCTACATTCAAAGTATTTTGATTTTGTTTATTTTTGGGGTGGGTGGTGGTGGAATTTAATTTATTATTGGACATATTCAAAGCACCAACATTTCTATGCAAATTAGTGGCTCCATTAAAATAAAGAGATTAGCAACAGCGCCACCTATGGGTGACAAATCGTTTTCTTCAATCTGCTAATTATTGAAGGGACATTACTCTTAATTGAAAATTGTTAGGATGGTCCTTGAAACAAAAAAAGTAACACGTAAGCATAAACCCCTTAGTTGAAGTAAAAATTAAATAAGAGGAGAAATGATCAACATACTTCGAAAATAAACTATTTTAAACGACTGTAATTATAGTTAATGTTAATATAATATACCACATAAGGAGACATTTTGGCACTTATTTTAATTTGTATTCAATTATTCTTTAATGCTATCATTCTTATTTATAATCGGTTAATACACACATGAAAAAAGTAAATAGATAGCCCACAAAAATAATTCATACCCGTTTAAAATTTCTGCTTCTTTGCCGACGGCTAGCACTCAAAGCGATACAAAGCAGCTGTAAAAGTTTGAAATATCAATATTTATACTAATTGACATTTTTTGTATTTCACATATAAATACATCTCTCATATCATATATCACGATTTAAGTATGACATGAGCCAAAAAAAGCATGAGAATTTTCAGAGACTCAGAGGAGCCATATTATAGGTTAATATGAAGGTGGACTTAATCAGCATCAAATCGCTGCAAACCGCGGGATTCCACTTTCCACCGTTAACTGAGTGATTGTTCAATTCATCAGCGAGGGAAAATAATCAATATTATCTTGCCTATGACCATCAGGACTATCTTACAGCAGTCTTCATTATTAATGATAAGGGTATCTATTTACTTCTTTCATGTCTCTGTACACTTCATCAATAATTATGTAATAGCTACAGCCTCTTCACTCGAAGTCCTCTTAGCAAAGAATAATGAAATTAAGAACAATGAAGAGTAAGGGGAGATAATTTAGTAATACTGAGTTACTGCCTCTTGACTCTAGCGAGCAACACAGTCAACCATCTTGGATTGTCACCTTGTGTTTATGCATACAACCTGAAAAAAGTCTCTCCATTTAACCTCTAAGTAGTTTTTGCACTATCTTCCTTATTAACTGACATGGTGATAATAGTGGGATACACACCTACGACTTTAAAGAGACTGGTAGAGACTACAGACAGAATGTAACTTTACACTGAGACAAATTTGTCACGTAGACATTAAATAAACCATTTTCTGGTCTTGACACATAGTTACTCAGGTACCTTTCAATATGGCTGTACAAGCCCCAATGCAATGGTGCCTCAGAAAGAATGAGACTATCTCTTCCTTTGAGTTGTAGATGAACAGCTTGATGTACTGTTTGTGCCGAGACCACAACAACACACCATTTCTCAAAACTAAGTGGGAGAAAGATTTACACACACATACCTACACGAGGCTTCATGAATGACAGTACACTGGAATATAAGACGCATTCCCACTCATAAAATCAACATCATTGACATAAGGTTGGGTCAAGTGGTAAATTACTGCCCTGATATGTCATGAACTGTTATTGTCAAGGCTTCCGCATGTTGACATAGGAATCCGCTCTTCTGAAGTTTACTCTCCTGATTGAGAAGCACTGTAAGTCAAGTAAAGGACACTCAACCACCTTAGAACAGGTATGTGGCAATCAAAAGCTGCTATAGCCAGATGGGACTATAAAACTGACCCAACCATCTGCGAATGTGGAGAGTAAGATCATAAGATGCAGCACTGCCTAGTTTGTCCTGTTTTACCCAACCAGAGTTCAATGATAATGTAAAGAATTATGTAAAGAAATGCGAAACTGTTGTATTACCAGATGCTTCGACGACATAACCAGAATAAGACTGCAACATTTTATAGTTTTCACATGGTGATACCAGTTAAACATTGCTCTCCCTAAGTTAATAAAGCAACGCCATGGAACGGAATTAATATCACGCATGTTGGCATTAATCAAACCAGAATTCTCCTAACCCTTGGAGTTAGGCAATGAAAAACCCATGAACTGAGTATTCACTATACCACATAAGAGACTTTTACAGACCTACCCGAAGAAAATATCCCCCTCTGGTGTCATCTGCCCATAAATGCTATCAAGCCACATACACCTTTCAACCCTCATTAACATCAGCAACTGATTTTGATTGCATGGTAATGTCATACTAACTGGCATCATGACACTACCCTGCATATGACGTCAGCACTATCTCCTTCATCTGCCTTCTTTCACCATCCAAAATTCACCTCTCCTTCCAGTTCGTATCCCCCCTCTTCAGCTATGTCCAATAAGATGCTTTCTCTGCTGTTTCCTTAAAATCTTTAATCAATTTTCTTAATTCTGAGTAGTTACAGTAAAAGCGATTCTGTAATAGGTTTACAACATTTCCCCTTGCCCCATTGGCAAATGATTGAATTCGACCTTCCATCCTTTATCTTGACACTCCTGTACCAACTCTTCATATCTGATCTTTTTCTTATTTTCTGTAGCAGCAAAGATTTCTTCCAAAGATACTGTTAATTCCAGTATTATTCCTTCTTTCTTTTCTTTACACCACACACCAATATCTTGTCGTTGTCCAGATGATACCAACGAGAACGTACAAAAGTTTTCCAGATCTACACTCAACTTGAGTAAGACTGAAAAAAGCGTTCACGTTGAACATGTGTTTATCTTTTCTATATAATAACATAAAATCATTTGGATTCCTGATTTTTGTCTTCGATTCATTACTTCCTACAAAATCAATATTTCATTCTAAATAGACAATTTTTCTTGTGGATCGTGCCGCCAGGGTCTTAAAAAAAATGAATTGTAATTTCATTTAATACCTTTCACAAAATACTTTATCTGACCAGAAGATTGTTAAAATGGAGATATCTTTTTTTTAAATAATGACTTAATCAGCACCAACAGATTACAACATTAATAAAAAATATTCCTACAGTGCTCTATTTCAGCTTTCAGATAAACAATTACATTATTAAAAAGAAATGTTAAACTATTTATTTCTTTTATAAAAATAAATAGTACGCAATGTATATGTTTATAATTTTACATACTCTGTTTTTAGTGTGCCACATTTTAAATTTCTGCTGCATAACCTAATGGCAATGAATTAACTTTAGAAATGAAACTTCTCTTTAAAAACAAAATGTTATTTTAAACAAGTATTTTTTTTTCAATTTAAGGGACATTTTTAGCCGCAAAGGGGCAAGACTATAATTTTCTTGTAAAAAGTAATTGAATCCGATTGATTGAAAATGTTGGTACATTTAATTACGAGAATTTCATATAATTACAAATATTTGTTCATTTTGGAAGGAGCATTTTCAGTACCCAGGTGGAAAGGTGGGGTATATTGTTTTGCAAAATTTGAATTTGAATTTGAATGAATTACTACCAACATTATAGGGAAGTTAGAATGTCATGTAAGCATAGTCGATTAAATAAAGGGTTCAATTTGAAATTGCGTATAGGTTCTCCCGAGTTCGCCATAAAGATTCCCAAGTTGTAAAAGATGCACCTGAAGGAGGTCAGAGATTACATAGGTCGAAACATTGTGACAATAACAACCAAGATGAGAATAGTATTTATGTTATTTTCATTATTCGGACTACTGTTCTCATCTTCGATGTTATTCTCACAATGTTTTGGCTGATGTAACCTCTAAACTCCGTCAGGTGAATCTTGTCGAACTCAGGAATCTGTACGGAATTTCGAACCGAACTGAACCGAACCTTTTATTTAATCAACAGCTTGCTCTTGTTTTGTCAGCTATGACTGGGTAGACATCGTTCAGTAATTCGTAATTATATTCTTAGTATCGCCTACACTAAGAATTGAACCTTCAACCACCAGAAGACTGTCACTTAGAACTGATTATTCTTTAGCACTTCTATCCGTTGCATCACAATGAGATGATCAAAGATGAGAACAGTAGTCCGAATTATCTGAATAATCGAAATAATAGTTCAGAAACTAACTTTTATTTATATAGATATTTTTCTAAACATTAAACAAATAATCTGATTCGGCTTTTAGTCTTGGGAACTTGAGTTCTTCTCCGAGGACAACTCGTTGGATTAAACTTGATTTGTTTTCTTTTTTTCTTTTTCAAGCATATTTTTTATAGCTGGAATCTCAGAAATTCTGAAGGGTCAAAAGGAAAAACAAACACAGCCTTGTTCTCAAAAGGCCCTCACATACTCACCGTTTCATCATTGACACATTTATTGACATTCATGCTGTATAAATAATCTCGAAGAAAGTTAGCAATTTTTTAGAAGTGGAGTTAAAATTTATATGATAATATATACATATATACACACACACTCACATGCATATGAGAGAGAAATACACACACACACATATACATATATATATATCCATGTACACAGCTCTATACACATATACATATATCCATATGAAAAATTTAAAAAAGGAAAACCGAAAATTGTTTATATGTTCATCAACATTTCATCTTTATTATTCAAAGACCTTTTCAAAATGACTGATGTATATGTACACAGACATCTCTCTCTCTCTCTCTCTATATATATATATATATATATATACACACACACATATGTGTATATCCATACACACAAATATATCCATATACATCCATATCTCTATATACAAAAATATCCATATATAAACACTAATATGCATACACATACATGCAAATATCCATGTGCACACATAAATACATATATATCCACATATCTATATAAATACATGCATCCATCCATATATATCCACATATCCATATAAATACATGCATCCATCCATATATATCCAAATATCCATATAAATACATGCATCCATCCATATATATATACATATCCATATAAATACATGCATCCATCCATATATATACACATATCCATATAAATACATGCATCCATCCATCCATCTATATATATATATATATATATACACACATATCTATATACACATACCATATACACACATATCCATGTACACATATATACACAATCCCATACACACACATATCCATGTACACATATATACACATATCCATACACACACATATATATATATCCATATACTTATATCCACATATCTATATAGACACACATATGTATTTATAAACATATCCATATGCATACATACACATGCACATATATCCACACACACACACACACACACACACACACACACACACACAATAATAATAATCCAGGTAAAACATCCACAGGGTAGTAATCCAAAGAATTTCAACCGGGTTTATAAAAAGTGCTCAATATCAAATAGAGCTTTTATATATGATTATTTTTTATTTAAACAGACATGTACAAAATCTGCGACATGATAGTATCGCAGATTTTGTACATGTCTGTTTAAATAAAAATAATCATTATATATATATATATATATATATATATATATACACACGTCTCTACACACACACTGTAAAGGTGTAGTAAAAACAACAAATGCAAAATAAACTGTCTATTCTTGTTCAGCAGGAAATAGTAAAATAACTCTTTCAAATATTTTCAGTTATCAAATGTTTGTTTTTCCAGCCATTTAAACACAACTGGGAAAGTTTTTATTGCTTTTACTTGAGGATGAGGATATAGGTCCATTATTGTCGGCTGCTCGTATTATGTCAGTTAGAAACGTTGCTAAAACAAACAATGAATCAATAATAATGATAAAATCACGAAAGTCTTAAAATAAAAAGATAAAAGAAAACAGTGCCATTATTAAATTGAAACCTTTTATTTTTCAGGCTTGATATGATATTCTAAAAACAAATGCATAACGAATCATTCACACAAGATGTAAACTCAATCATGTTGCTGGAACTAATGAATAAATGCAATGTCCATTTTCAAACAACGTAGCAGTTGTGTGTAAACAATTTAAGAAATCACGTTTGTTACACGGGATTTTTACAAAGTAATTAGTTTACAAAAAACACAATACACTTACCTAGCTAATATTACCAATGCATAGCTATTTATATATTGATTTAAACCGTTGCAGAAGATTGGATGTCTTGAATCGCAGGAAGGTTGGCCAGCCGAGGAAAACTCGAAAGCAAATGATTAGACAAGACTGTACAGAGAGGAATTTGGAGACAGTTATCCCACTAATCGTGAGAACTAGAGAGTGGGCTTGCAAAATATCAAAAACCGTCTGAACCCTGGACACGGGAAAAATGACGTTAAACGAAGAGAGAGAGACAGAGAGAGTGAGAGAAAGAGAGAGAATGTGTCATAAAAACACTAAAACAAACAAATGCGTAACTGTGTGTATATACATGTTGTCGGGTTAAGCAATCTTCTACCTCGGGCTACACAAAATTCCGAACCATGGCAGCCCAGGCATGGTGCTCCTGAGTAAGGTCGCATGAAATGGTTAACCAATCACAATTCCACCATTGAAGGCTGACCACCTGTGGACCTGAAAGCTCAGCCAAGCCCTTCCTGATGGTTGTCACCCAAGTCCTCAGCTTCTCACCGATATGCTTGTGTCACCCAGGCAGAGAGTTAGGGAGAATTACATCACAAATTAATTCCCTCTTTGGGTGACGAGTTGCATGCCCGAACCATTGAAGATATTGGTGTAACAAGGCGAAGAGCAGATACTTCAGATTGAAATGTTGGAGGAGAACAACAGTTGGGACATGGTCGGCTCGCCGCAAACACAGGATGCAGTAGAGGCAGTCATTGTCAAAGACTTATATATATACTAGGAGGAAGGCCCGGCATTGCCCAGAGTTGAATGAGGAACCCTATGTTATCCTGTATCCAACTCATAATGTTAAATAGCGAGGGTCATGTTTGAATGAGTGAGACTTCATGCAGGAAAGACGTGATTGGGTGTAATCTATCTATCTTTATCTCTCTCTCGAATGCATATTACAAGTTGTCTTTCTGATTTTTTCTGTGGTTGTCTTTTTAAATAAACCTTTTATATAAGCATCGGTGTCCGAATGGGTTTATCAGCAGAAGAAAATAACCTGTGTTAACGACGACGACACGGATGTATAACGATTTATACATATCCATCGGTAAGTGAAAATGTAACAGTAACACCATATTACCTTTTTTATTATTACTTTTGACATTTTATAGCAATTAATTTTTGGGCTACAGCGACATTTATTGTATAAATGACAACAATAGATAGGATTTAAAATCAGGCACAGCAGATTCCATAATCTATGACAGCATCTATTTGGTCTTTCATGCACACAAATATTATCATGGAAACGGCACAAGTATATACATATACTCATTATTGTTGTTGTTGGCGTAAATTTGTCTCAGGAGACAATGGAGTTCTGTGCCTCAGATTTGTTCATTGCCGAATTGCAGCATCTGCTGTGACTCTGCAGGCCTAACCGGTTGCAGTTGCCACAAATGTAATTGGCGTTTAGTTCTGAGAGCTCTGTTGCAGCACTCTGTCGTTTGTGCTCTCCCCTCTTCCTCCACTGCTGGGCTCTCCTCACTCTCCTTGGAGCATGCCTTCACAACACTTCAATGGCTGCTGTCTTCAGCCATGGACTAGGATACTATGGCATTTATTGTGTAAATAAAACAAAGTAAATTCGTCTGAATCAGAATGGTACAACTTTGTTGACCGGTTTGATTCTGTTGTCGGCATTCTTGCAGGAGGGACCACGTAATGGTTGCCAACATCCCTAAGTGAAAATGGTATTATGGAATTGACTGGATTCAAACTGGGCATACCCAGGTTGTCAGTCCGTGTCGTTATTCACTTAACCACTGCCACCTCCCTTGTGTAAATGGCCACAAAGGATAGGTTTTGAACCGGGCACAGCAGATTTCATAATCTATGATAGCATTCATTAGGCTTACCATGCACACAATTATATTTTATTAAAAGCTGAACAAAAATATTTTTTAATTAACATTCCAATCGCTACCTGAATATTCTCAAACATTCAGTAGATTAATTATGTATATTTGATATTTTGCTGTCAATTTTGCTATCATGAGTACACTGGAGGTCTACAGTAATTTTAATATATCTGTTGTAATAAATAGCTGCAAGTTGTAACAACGGAAAACTAGTTCTGGGTAGTCCACAAACCTGATCTAACTTGTTCTTGAACAACATGCCTTCAAGTTGAACTGACTTCCGAAAAAGCCTGTAATGACTAATAATGGAAGCAAAACGTATTCGTCGATGACTCTAAAACAAATATAATTGGTCAAATCAAAATTTATGATAATTTATCACAACTTCTATTTGTTGTTGTGGAACAACAGTATTCATGAAAGGGTTAAAGTACATCCTGTGATGAGACCCTAATTTGAAAGCTCTTGGGAGTATGGAGTTATCTCTTAGTTACCAATACCCCCACCACCACCAGTTCATTCTAACCTGTCTCCTGCCCTGGTGCAGCAATCACCCTGTGCGAGTTGAGCTGGCTTTCTCTGACAGAGGAAGTTTCTAGGGAATATTAACTTTACACACGCTCCCCAGTTGCATGTATATTGTGAGGAGATTATTTTGACGACGTTAGCTTTTGCATTTAAAATATTTTAAAATTTTTTTATTGCAAGGTGGTGTCGCCATCTTTCCACATACAGTGCCTGGTATTCCAAAATGGTCACCCATCTGGCTCAACGGTGCTTAACTTCAGTGATCTAATGAGAACCGGTGTTTCAACTTTATTATGCAGGGATGTGAGTAGCCAATAGCAAAAAAAAAAAGCTGAAATAGAGATGAATTTCCCAACCTGGAGCCACATCCACTTGTCTGTGTGTCTGTGTGTGGAGAAAGGGAAGCACAAAAAAAACAACACCTTTATTTAGGAAAAAAACTCCAATCAGTTTTAACTAAGAAAGTTAAAATTAAGAGAAAGTCACTTAGTGTGTATGTTGGGGAAGAAACGGGAAATCATTCTTTGATGAAACAAAAATAATAACTCCCTTACTCTCTGTCATGAATTGATTGAAGTCTTAGCCTTCATGGCAAAATTAACATATTCAGTAATCAGAGAAAACTGTCTTAAAAGGGAAAATCAGAATTTTATTATTCAAAAATAGAAGCAGATTTCGATCAAAAAGCTGAGAACTCACATAGATGACAGGCTTGAGCAATTTAAGCAAAAATCCACTTTTTTTCTGGGTTAAAAAAACCGGAATTCCGCTAAAGAGCGGAGAACTTGCATCCTTGAATTTATGTTGTATATGCTATCATAGTCTCATCTTTTGGTTAAATAGAATTTCTATTGAGCATGATACTAAACTGCCTTGGGTAAGCTCTTCGCTCCTAACCCATCTTACCACCTCAAAATCAATTTTTCTCAGCCATTTCCACATTATTCTAACGACCCCATTTCTCAACCCTACCAACCACTCAAACTCTCTGTATGGCTAATCGTTCTGGGTATGACAGAAAACTACACCCGGTGGTGAAGCCCTAATTTTAGAGTTTGGTGAGTGTGGAATCACTTTTTAGTTGCCATTACTACCAGGTCCACTCTGGGCCAAAATGATAGTGTCCCAGTCAGTGTTCCATCGATGTATCAATTGAGAAAATATATACTAAATTAATAAAAACATTTATATAAAAATAGAATATTAAATATTAAACAAAATAACCATAACCAAATAAAAACTGGAAACACTGATACAGACAGCTGGGAACCATATGTAAAAGACTGCAGCTGTTGTATATTTCTACACATTCAATTCAGTGGTCCTTAGATCTCACAACCTCTCCATCCCATGCGTTCAAGTAGCCATTCACTCTCCTCATGGGAATTGGTTGTCAAAGAAAGACAACTGCGAAGACAATTCAATCTTACAATGAATAGTTTTATTCTTCTTTGTTAATTTCTAATTTCCCTGGCCGGATAATTAATTAAATGGTTTACTCCTGGGAGATTCCATAAGGTTTTCTCATCCGGTTGATTATAATGATGCAAAACCTGATGGGTCACCTGTACATCCATCCATACTCATTGTCTGCAACTGACTGTTCTTAAATTTATACATATATATAAGTCTCTTCCCTAGCGCAGCTGCATAAATCATAACGCAAGACAAACTGACAAACCATTCAAGAAGGCATCAAGGTACGATGTAGAAAAGTATAGCCATTAGATGGACAATGCAGGAAGTGTGATACTATAGACTGTGTACATCCCCAATGTCTTGGTAAATGATGAGTTCAAAGTTTCTTCATAAATGATATATATATATTATTAAGAACATTTTGAAGTTAAAATCAATTTAGTATTAGGTGAAAAAAAGACGTTTTAATACTTTTTCCGTCTTGAGTGATACAAAATAAAACAGTGGCATCCTGTATTTTTTTGTGAAAATCATGCTTCTTGTAGCACATTTACACATTTTAAACGTTTTTCTTCAGATTACATGCGTTGTACAAACTAGATTTTAAGTCAAAATTGTTCCTCATTAAATATTTTTTAAAAAACAACAATATAAAACCATTTTTATCGGCTATACACAATTTTTTATCGCATTATGTTTACCCCTTTGAACTCAACATTTACCGATTAGCTGAAAAAGTGGACATACAGAGTGACCCCCCCCCCCCAAAAAAAAATGTCACTCATAAATCGTTAATAAAATTCACAATCCTTTCTGCAATCCAACCATATTTGTTACAAATAAACTTCAGTCTATGCCTGACTTGTCCACCAAGTTTCAGTCATGAATGTCCAACAGTCTTTGTTTTACAATTGTTCAATGACATGCTCCAAGCACATCTGGATACGGCATGCAAAATTGTTAATAACTCTGACACTATTTTCTGAGCATTTCCCTCATTTGGTGTGATGACTCTCTTCATTTAAGGAATAGTCTAAAGATCGTTTTGATAGACATTATATTTCAGATAAACCCATAGATATAAATTTCGATGGGTCACTAAGTAATTCATTTCTTTTTGTCAACTCTTAACAAAAGATGAAAATGGCCGACTTGTTTATGAAGAAACCAAAATGAATTATGATGGATTTGATTTTGGAATTAAATTATTCTTTTGAAAGATTTTTAAAAAGTTATTTTTGGTACTTTACATTATATTCCAATAAATAAGAGATTGATAGTAAATAAAAAGCATAATAATGTGTAAGCTACGATGAGGCGATGAACCATACGTACAGACAGATGAAAGTAGTCGCATAATTTTATAGTGATTTATCACAATCTTTTGCTGCTTCCCACTTTTTTGTTTGTTTTCAAAGCAAAAGACCAAAGAACATTAAGCCTCGGTATTAAAAATTAACTTCAACCCCATATTTGGAAACTGCATGACAATACTACAAACAGGATGAAGGAAATTACTCAGCCGTTTTCTTTTTTTTAGGTTCAACAGAACATTTTTAATGTGATCAGGATACACTTAAATACTGACATTAATTCTTGCTATTAGACAGGAAAATAAAAATAAAAGATAATTCCCTTTCAAAAAAACTTTCTCTTTTTTGTTTATTATTTACATGTTTCAGACAGGTGGAACATTGGACTCAGAGTAGACAGTCAGAAATTTGTGTTGGAAGGGGGGGGGGGACAGTGTCAGTAATTTTGATAGGAGAATCAGAGTCAGCAATTTTGGCAGGAGGATCAGAGTTAGCAATTTTGGTGGGAAGGTCCAAGCTAGCAATTTTGTTGAGAGAGCCCGAGCTAGCAATTCCGGCGAGAGAGCCCGAGCTAGCAATTCCAGCGAGAGAACCTGAGCTAGCAATTCCTGCGAGAGAACCTGAGCTAGCAATTCCGGCGAGAGAACCTGAGCTAGCAATTCCAGCGAGAGAACCTGAGCTAGCAATTCCTGCGAGAGAACCTGAGCTAGCAATTCCGGCGAGAGAACCTGAGCTAGCAATTCCGGCGAGAGAACCTGAGCTAGCAATTCCGGCGAGAGAGCCTGAGCTAGCAATTCCAGCGAGAGAACCTGAGCTAGCAATTCCTGCGAGAGAACCTGAGCTAGCAATTCCGGCGAGAGAACCTGAGCTAGCAATTCCAGCGAGAGAACCTGAGATAGCAATTCCAGCGAGAGAACCCGAGCTAGCAATTCCGGCGAGAGAACCCGAGCTAGCAATTCCTGCGAGAGAACCTGAGCTAGCAATTCCGGCGAGAGAACCTGAACTAGCAATTCCGGCGAGAGAACCTGCGCTAGCAATTCCGGCGAGAGAACCTGAGCTAGCAATTCCAGTGAGAGTGTCCATGTCAGCAATTTAGGTGTTGGTAATTTGGGCAAGAGAGACTGAGTCAACAATTTTTGCAGTTTGCTTCTTTTTTTTAAACCGATCGTGTGTCATGAAGGATTCAGTGTCAGGAATTAATGCACAAGTCAGGAGTTAGAATTTTTCCAGCCAAAGGTGCTACGCATGTGCATATATTTTTTCCTCTCTCTATTTGTTTCTTATTTTGTTATAATACTTAAATGAGTTGACCACTCACATTTAACTTCTTCAGGTGTCTTTTGTCATAGAAATCTTGTGGGAATTGCAAGTCATATTTAATCTTTGTTGACTTCTTGTCGACCCCATTTCATGTCATTCTAAAATGGAATCTATTGCTGAAAAAATAGTTAGATCATTCTACCACTCCAAAAAGTATGACTTGTGATGCAGTCCTCTACCTATATAAGATTCAGATATGTTCTAAGATAGAGTACAGTTGCTATATCTGGGGAGGTGCCACTTTTTCTTGCGCTGACATTCACAGCAAGAACTCGTCTTCTACTACCACTGCAAAGAACTTTACTTTTTTCCTCCATGTGCTTTACACTAAATGGAATTTCCATGAACAGTTTTTTTCCAATAACTTCCCACCTGTGGAACATGTTGCCATTGGATTGATGCTTTGCAAGCTTAAAATCAAATATCAAAGAATTCTTGTGATAAACCGTCCTCATAAATAATCAAATTTTGTTCATTCTATTCATCATTTTAAATCCTCTCATAATATTCTTCATCATTCAACTGACACTATCCATTTCATTAGCCCCGTATTCTCTAGTGGCTTTTGACCCTCGTAAGTGGGGACTTATTAGTAAAAGAAATCCAAAGAAAAAAGCTTAAGAGGGTACTCTAGTCTAGCACATGTTAATGTAAAGAACAATGTCCCCTCTGAGAAACAGTCAAACCCCACTCATAATTAGAAACAGGACTTCTTTCCCAGGTATGTTTGTCTACTGCTTGTTAATTCAATGAAGCAGATTTAATACTGTTTTATTCAGGGATGTGAGTAGCCAATGAATGACAAAAAAGTTTCAACTAAGAGAAATACACTGAGTGTGTATTTTGGAGAGGGAAAGAAACAGGAAGTCATTCTTTAATGAAAAAAGTAATCTAACTCTCCTACCCATTCATGAATTGCTTGAAGTCTTAACCTTCACAGCAAAATCAACATTTTCAGTTTTCAGAGAGAACTGTCATAAGAGCGAAAATTAGCTTTTTCTCATTTAAAAGAAAAAACGGATTTCGATTAAAAAACTGAGAACTCATATCTGGATTAGAAAAAAAAAAACGAAATTCCACTAAAAAGCAGAGAACTCACATCCCTTTCTATTATGTGATCATTTAACTATACTAAAATTACACGTTTCATGCTTATCATCATCATCAGTATCCCAACCCCCACCAAACATGGTAAAAGGCTTGATCAATATTGTTGCAGGCTTATATTATAATTTCGACTAGCTGCCCGATTGTGTATTTACTTGTTTTTTTTTGTTTTTTAACTATACCAATTTTTTTCCAAAATATTATTTTTTGTTCGAATCAAAGAGAAGTAACTCTGTATGAACGAATACAAAGTTACCTCCCTTTTTTAAAAAAAGATGGAGGCCATCTGAAAATAATTGTGATCTGAACAAAGAATTTTTTTGGAAGCAATTAAGTCAAAATACATTTTATTCTTCTTAACAACAAGCTGCGACATTCGACAAGAAAAACTGACAGACGAGAATCGAATATTGATTTTGTAGGAAGAAAGCTATTGATGACAAAGAAACGATAAAGTGAATAACTTTACTTTATATATTATTTATTCTTTTTACCTGACGATTATTATTTTTAATGTTGTGAACATGACCACAATCAAGATGAACATAATCGAATCACAACATCTCAGAAATATTGTCAAATACAATTTATTTTTATTCATTTTCTTTATGTTACAAAAAAAAAGAAGAATAATTACAAAACCCCTATCGGCTGATGCATTTACGAAAATAAAAAATCGTCAGTGAAAATTTCCATAGGAACATTGACGAACATAGATCAATAATATTTATCTGTTACCCTTGATAGAATCAGTATCCAATCCCAGTGGCATAAACTGTCTACTTCGTTTTGTGCATGAAAGCCGTCAAGAGGATTAGAATTGTTGGAGGCTTTGTGAAATTGAATGAATTGCAACGCCAATAAAATAAAAATAGGAGTCGATGTAACTTACATTTTCATATCTCCAGTTCGCATGGATGTTGGAAACTGAACCGCGGTGAAACAGTGCAGGAAGAATAGAATAAATAGTTGAAATGAAAATCAACAGAAATAAAAGGAGGGATTATTTCAAATGGAGGGTGCTTGATTGGCCTAACGGATATCGCCGCAGGCTATGGAATCAGCTATGCAGAGTTAAAATCCTATTTGATCTACTTTGTTCAATAATGCACTAATAACTTTGGAAAAGGTATGCACCCATATTTTTCCCCTTCCAACTTATGGGCATAATAATAGTGAACTTGTGTTTTTTTTTTCACCCCAAACAAGGCATATTGCCACTGAAGCATAAAAAGCTACTGTGATAACAGCCAGATTTATAGAGGGCAGCCTGAGTAGGGAGTTGAGCAGAAAGATGTTTGTTCACATTTAAATTTAACATTTACATTTAAATTTCTGCATGTTGGTTACGGTTGGGGAAACAGGGAGCGGGGAGGGATTTCCAAAGGTTAGCAATCCGAGAAAAGAAGCTATTAGAATAGAAACTCTTCCAGCATCTAGTGCCCTCTATAGTGAAGGAGTGTGATTTTGTTCCTAGTCAGGCGGGGTAAGGGTATTTACGTTGAGGTGGTACAAGTGCGGAAAGTTCATCGGAGCACATCCCATGGAAGTACTTGTGAAACAAGTAAAGGGATGCAACACTGTAGCGATGCAGCAGAGTCTGGAGCTTGGCCAACAGTGTTGAACAAATTGTATATAATTGTTGACAATATGTATTGCATTTCGACATTAAATGACTTACAAACGGTTAATAAGCCATTACACAAACAAACAAAAAAGATTATTTAAAATGATAGAAAAAAAAAAGACATGTAATAGCTACAATTGAAATTGTTAACATTTCCGCAACTTCAACAGGAAACAACTGAGCCTATGAACCCGAGCCAACCATTTACAATTTCAAGTAGAGGCAGAAAAATTATTTAAGTTTAAGTTATTTCAGAAGACAATTGGATAGGATCAGTGAAGTATCTGTTCGTCCTGAGAAAGATATCCACCTGGGCATTATCCCCTCCTTTCAGATGGAGAATGGATTTAATGCCTGTCGCCTCAGGCATCCACATTTGTGAGGGAGTGCTAACAAGACTATACAGGTAGTTTTGTCATAAACCCAGAGCGTCACTTTTTAGGGAGCTGGATTTTCCTCACATTAATAACTAACCTTGTATCTAACTTTGTTCCTGTGGGGAGGCAAGTAAAAAGGGGCAAATAATACAGCAATAGAATGAAGTACAGGTTGCCCCCCCCCCCCCCCGAAAATGCCACACATGGAATCGTTAATAAAAATCACAATCCGTTCTGCAATAATTTGGTAAAAATAAACTTTAGTCTATGCTTGACTTGTCTACCAAGTTTCAGTTAGGAATGTCCAACAGTCTTTTTTTGTTAACATTCAATGATAATCGCACCTGGATACGATGTGCAAAATTGTAAACAATTCTGAAACTTTCTCTCTTGGCACTGCTCTGATTTGGGTTGTGATGGCCCGTTTCAGTCTTTTGAGATAACCATACAGATAAAAATCTGAGGGTTAAGGTCCAGTGAGTGTAAAGCCCATTCAGGATCATGCCTCCTACTGATGAGACAATCACCGAAGTGTCGGTACATATCACTGAACAACGATAAAAGACTGTTGGGCATTCATGACTGAAACTTGGTGGGCAAGTCAAGCATACGCTGAAGTTTATTTCTATGAAATATAGTTGGAATACAGGAAAAATTGTGAATTTTATTAATGATTCCATGAGTGGCATTTTCGGGGGTCACCCTATACTTAATACTGACTGTAGGATATCTTCTCATACCCATTTTATGTAGTCTCAAAATCTATATTTAATCAGTAAATTCTAAATGTTCTTAAGTGTGTATTACTGTTGCTAGAACCATCGCTAATATAAACGCACTAATATCTGATCTCCCTTCTCATGTTTTTAGGGCTCCCAATTTCCATCTGCAAGAAGGAACGAACAAATGGAATAATAAAGGCAAAGGAGTAAAACTAATAGAAAAAGAAAAAAAAGCGTGAAAAAAAGAGGAAGAAATGGGAATACAATGGAATGAAGAAAAGGGATAAAGAAAATAAATATTAAGCAGTAAGACAAAATGTGAAAAGAACAAAAAGTGATAAAAAGAAAGATGATACAAATGAAAGAAAGATGATAAAAATGAAAGAAAGATGATAAAAAAGAAAGATGATAAAGAAGACAAAATGTGAAAAGAAAGATGATAAAAAAGAAAGTAAAGTAAGAGGTTTTGGGGGAAATATTGTGGGCAAGATGTACATTTATTTTGTGAACATGTAAAACAAATCATCCCACTTAAAAAGCATCATTGGCAGAGAAAGTAATTCGTTGCTGAGCTTCTGCTACTGACCGACCCTATCACTATAACAAACATACTATTTCTTGACAAGCGTTGCGAGGATAAAAACAATCTGATTATTAGAATTTTCATTTCCAAACACCTACGAGGTTTTCATCAATTTATTTTACATCCTGACTAGATAAAAAATAAAATTAAAAAATAAAGACAAGAAAAGGATAAAAAGAAAAAAGAAAAGGGAAGAGAAGAAAAGCAAAAAAGGAAAAGAGAAAAAAAAGGAAAAGAGAAAAAAAAGGAAAAGAAAAAAGGAAAAGAAAAAAAAGGAAAGAGAAAAGAAAAGGGGAAAAAGGGAAAGAAAAGGGAAAGCAGGGGAAGGAAAAAGAAAGAGACAAAAAAAAGGAAAAGAAAAAAAGAGAAAAAAAGAGAAAAAAGGCGAAAAAGTCCAAAAATAAAAAAAAGAAGAAAAATAAGACAAAAAAAGGGAAAAGTAAGGAAGACAAAAAGAAAAACAATGAATAAAAGGAGACCGGAAAAAAAAAGACACCCTCCCTCCACCTAAAAAAGAAAACATATCCTCTTTCCCAAAACCATTTTTTGACGATTGGGTCAGGCAAGATGGCGTCTAACAGCCGGTCTCCTCAGCTCCACTCCCACCATTCCAGATGTACATAACGTCAGCAGCAGAGAGAATGTATAACAGTGAGCCTACTTATACAATTCCCAATCGGCGACTTTTCCACATCTTGTGAACGTATTGATTTTCTCAGCAAAAGCACTAAGGATCTATAAGAAAATAATGAAGGGAGGAGACCTTTCGACAATGCAACACTAAATGAATGTAAATGTCCACTCTGCTACGCGTTTAAAAAAATGACAGTAATCAACTAAACAGATCAATAAACAACCAATCAAGTATTTCACAACATTCTTTCGTAGTGAGACGAAACATCAACTAAGGAAGAATGAATATTCTGTATATGCATCTTTGATATATTGAGACAAAATTGCACTTGTACCCCACAATGAAATCTCTCCCCTCCCGACTAGCTACAAAATCCCACCCTTTCACTACTAGGTTCCTAGATGACAAAAGATTTTCTACTCTGATAGATTTTTTCTTCAGACCGTTTCCCTTCCTGCTCTATATTTTCCCAACAGTACCAACATGCAGAAATTTAAATGTAATGTGAACAAACATCTTACTGCTCAACTCTCCACCTGGAGTTTCCCTTATAAATCTCTCTTATCACACTAGGCCCTTACGCTTCAATGGGAATATGCTTTTCTGGATTAGTGGCAATACTTACAAGTGTAGCTATTCATTCAAGCACTAATCTTTGTAAAATATACACAAGTAAAACACACCTTCAGGTACCTCGGTTCTATGCTCAGCGATAACGGCAACATACTTGGCAAAATTGCTGTGCATATCAATGCAACGTTGTTCAAAAGGCGCATCACCACCGGCATCCTTTGTGACCGCAGAGTCACTTTGTACAGCATCAAGTGCTTGCCGACAACGAGGAAGGCGGAGCAAAGATTTCTTGTTATGGAAACCATCTCAGGAATTACACTGCTCAACCACATCTGTAATGACAACATCCGGAGACGCTATGGCAAGATGAGGGAATGGCGGCTCAGCTGGTTCAGATATGTGGTCAGGGACGATGGTGACACAGTCACGAAACTCGCTTGTAAATTAGAAGTCGTTGGGAAGTGACCCAGAAAAAGGCAATGATGAGATGAGCAGACGCCTTGCACAATGATCTCCGTAAAACTGGTCTTCACACAAGCCAAGCCTATGATCGTGCCAAGTGGAGACAAAAATGTATTATTGCAGACCCCCACCATAGCTCAGGACTAATGCAAAGAAGAAGAAAGTCACACAAGTAAAATAGTGCAAGTTTTACAAAAGATTTATTACTAGTGGATGAGTGGTTAATCCTTTTTTAGCATGCCAGGATACCAGTGAAAAACTAAACTCAGAAATGGACAAGTAGTAGTAGTAAATCAATATGTACCGTAAGTAGCATATAATATATATACCAATGTGTGATGGTTTGTCTAAAGGAAATAAATATCTCACAGAATCTGTAGGTATAGACAGAAAAAGAGTAATATGCAAAGAACAAACTATATAGACTTCACTTCCCTCCCACCCTATCACATTTCTTTACATTACCCACCCCGCCGCCTATCACTTCCAACTTTTTTGTATATTTAATCTGAATCTGTTCAATAAATGCTATTCTTGACAAAGTCTCCTAATTGAAACGAAATACTGAATCTAAAGAAGGATTACTATGTAAAATTATTTTTTGTTTTATATATAAACTAAACTCAAAAATGGAAAATAGCAAGTAGTAAATCAATAAGTACCATATAATAAGTCCAATCTAAAAACGTTTCAAACACCCAAAAGAATGTCTGAAATTTGCCTAAAATAGGTGCACATAATAAAAAAAGTAGGAAACAAACTAATCTTTATTCATGAATTTATATATATCTACTAAAGGAATACTCGTCTCAGGCTGAGTAAAATTCCCCAAATAGAACAATTTTGCACTACTTTTATGTCCCCTTACGGAGATTAATGATACTAAACCCTACGTCTAGAATCCCTATACTAATTTTGATCAAAATCTCTTACATGATTTTGATTCTAGAAAATGTCTAAAATTTAAAGCTTAAGAGGTCTTAGGAAAAAAAATTAAATTAAGGAAATCTTGCTTTATTGCTGTTATTGACTATGGATCAAATTCAATACACATCTGAAATACTTGAATTTTCAAATGGGAGGTTGTGCCGATATTTTCACACTAAAAACCCTTTAAAATACTCCAAAGAAACTGG
>OY744519.1:144608171-144638171 GCA_963556195.1 Sepiola atlantica
CCTGAAGATGACTACAGTTAGTTGAAAGCCAAAGAAATAAAGGAAAAATAAAGAAAGTTCACGACAACAACATGACTTTTGGAAAACTATTATCTACCTTACAGTCTGACTTCTGTTAAGTTTGTCAGAATTTTGGTACTAATGATTAACTGATCAAATCGACACAGAATGTCTATCTCACTTAATGAAATATGTTAACATGAACAAATGCTGCCGAACTACACAATATTATGTGTGTATGTGTATATCTGCTTCCCAGATGACTACAACATTGTTGTTTTCAAGTTCAATGTAAACAAATTCTTGTTAAGCTGTCCTCCTAAATTATTAAATTCTGCCCAACTTTCACCACCATTACTGATCATCATGGCGTTGTCTCACCGTCCACCTGACACTCATTAACTCTTGTCCTCGAGTGGCCTTTGATAAGTGGTGACTCTTTAGTAAAAAAAAAAATATATAGAAATATTATGATACTTTTTTATTCTAATCTCTCTCTCTCTCTCTCTTTCTCTCTCTCTCTCTTTCTTTCTCTCTCTCTCTATATATATATAAAATGGAGTTGATTTTTCCCCTCCCAACCCGGTTAGACTAACCTATAAAAGCAATGCATCAAAATCAATTCAGCTGCCTAATATATTCGAGCATGTTTCAAGAAACTATAAATTAATTTTATAAGCTAAACCAAAAACATTACTTTCATTCCATACTCTAAGGCCTCTCCCAACTACTTGAACCAAAGAGAGAGTAGCACGGTAATTTCTCTATATAAATTAATAACTCTTACCCTTTTCTAACACTGTTTAACAATTACTTCACAAGGAACTGTAATCAAGTTTCACCGTTTCAGAAAATTCATAAAACATCCAATCACAGCAAAGTGTACATTGACATTACGTATCAAATCGTTCACCATAGAAAAACCAGATCAGTATTTTTTTCTTTCCAATATTTAAACACCTTTGTTCTCATTTATTTATTCAAAAATTAGATTCTATTTTTTAGGCGCTTACGTGTATACAGTAAACACCTTGCTACAATTGGCAGAATAGATAAAAATAAATTAATGGAAATAAATTAATGGAAATAAGCTTCACGCATAAATTTTACGTAAAATGCCCCAATATTCCCGGCCCATATCACCGTTTTAGGTGTCAGTTAACC
Source organism: Sepiola atlantica (assembly GCA_963556195.1). Lineage (NCBI taxonomy): Eukaryota > Metazoa > Mollusca > Cephalopoda > Sepiida > Sepiolidae > Sepiola > Sepiola atlantica. The sequence continues at coordinate 144,609,336 of OY744519.1, forward strand.
ACACTTAATACTTTTAATTTTTCTTTGGTGTGAGTTTTTTTTTTTGGGGGGGGGGGGGGTAATTTTTATTTAAATAAACTTAAATTACAAAACAAAATAGCAATAACAATTCGCTTAAAAACAAAACAAAAACAAGACTTATGAAAAAAAATATATATATTCCTACGTTTTATTTATTTACAAAAAAAGAACAAAAACTTTGTACTTCTACAGAATTTAAACCGAACTGTTTTTTTTTGGGGGGGGGGGGCACTAAAATATCCCTCACTAAATTAATCCTAATCAAAGTTCTGCAAAAGTCTCTTTGGTTCGGTTCAAATTCTGTAGAAACGGTCAATGAAGGAGATATCTTTCTACACATTGCGATTTGTATTTTTGTTACTATCAAACGTAAACATTTTCTTGAGTACATGGATTTTCCACAATTCAAAAGCGACATTTGTTTCTTTACATTAAAACTATCCGTTGTGACCTATTTGCGTTCGGTCGGCAGTTTACACATTTTTACTTCATTCTTTTACATTTATCCCGGGCAACGCCGGGCGACGGGTGCCCGCTAGTATAGAAATAATGAGACTTATTATTTTGTCATCTAATTTACATGCATGTTTGTGGTGTAAATTAGCTGGCTACACTGAGAAAAGAGAGTCACCTTTTCTCTAAATGCTCACAGAGACATAAGGAAATATTAGAGAGTGGTTGAATCAACATAGAGTGAGATGGAACGAGAGAAATACATAGATAACTCAGTGAGAGATGGATAACTTGTTCAGTTAATTACTAATTACAGCTTATTAGAAAAATGAAAACAGAATTTTTTTACAAACAACTCAATCCCAGAACTAAAGTATATTTCAGCATGTATTTTTTGTGATTAAAGTATATATGTTTCGGAATTTTTTAGATGAGGGTTGATAATTTGTAGAATTTGGTATATTCGGTCCGCAAGTATCCGTGGCGCAGTGGATATAGTACTAAGTAAAATTCAGTTCTAAGTGACAGTCTGGAGGTTGAAGGTTCAGTCCTCAGTGCGAGCAATACGAAGAATTGCAAATTACTGAAGACTTCTTGCCAGTCATGCAGATGGAACGAGAGCATGCTACCTCCGTGGATTTAATAAAGGGGTCCGTTCGAAATTCCGTCCAGATTCCCGAGTTCGACATCGGCTGAAACGTTGTGATAAAAACACCCAAGATGAGAACAGTAGTCCGAACATACCAAATGCTACATAAAGTATATATATATATATATATATATATATATATATATATATATATAAAAGTCTCAGGGAAACACACATTAATAGTTGTGTGGGTGTGTGCACTTATGCATGTTAAAGGCACTTAAGGTTATAGTAATTTTAAATAGCAATTTCTCTCCTCCTAAAAAAACCTTTTTGAGTGCTTTTCTATCCTTAATTAAAACACATCAGTATGTTAAGACCCAGTGAGGTTAACTACAGTTCCTGAGCTTGGCTTATCTAATTGCTTCATCCAAATTATCTCATCGTATGCTTTTTTTCATCAAACGTTTTCTCTGCATTCTGCAGAATATGTCCGGTTCTTATCTGGATTTTTCTAGCATTAAGCATGTAGCAGATGACCTAAACCATTCCCGTGTACAGGATGATGCTAATCTGCTTCCGGTTTTGTTCCCAGCAAGGCCAGTACCCATTTATACACCTGAATTGAGTGTTTTACATACAACAACTAGTATTTTTAAATGGTCACCCATCTAAGTACTGAGCAGGCTCAACATAAGAATCAGATACGTCCTAAGGTGGAATACTGTTGCCACATCTGGAGAGGTTCCACTCAGAGCACTTTTTCCTGCCCTGACAGAGTACAAAGTCGAATTTAAAATCGAGTAGGGAGGGGGGGATTTTCTTTTCTCTTCCCTACAGCCTCTTCTCACAAAAGAGACGTTGCTAGAGTATTTATTTATTTATTTTTTTTTTGTTAACATAGTTCACCCCGAACAAGGCAAGCTGCCACTGTAGACGTAAGGGGCTACTGAGAAAAGAAAAGGGGAGAAGGAAGGGGGGTCAACCTAGATTGAGATCAGCGCAGCGAGGTGTCTGTTTACATTAGTTTTAAACTTCTGCATGTCTGTACTGTTGGGGAAACAGGAGGCAGGGAGAGAGTTCCAGAGGCCAGCAGTACGAGGAAAGAAGCTATTTGAGTAGAAGGCTCTCCGACATCTGGGGACCTCCACAGTGAATGAATGAGATTTAGTTGATTGTCGAGTTAGTCTAGTGAATTTACGTCGAGGGGGCACCAGAGTAGCCAATTCATCGGAGCATAATCCATTGAAGTATTTGTAAAACAAGCACAAGGATGCTACATTGCGGCGATGGGACAGGGACTGGAGCTTGGTTGACAGTGAGGGACCTATTAGGTTGGCCATTCTTTTTTGGACCTTGTCAAGGAGGGAGAGACTAGTAGATGATGCACCAGCCCAGATGTGACAACAATACTCCATGCATGGGTGGATGGTGGCTTTGTAGAGATACAGGATAATGTCAGGTGTGAGGAGTTTACTAGCACGGTAGAGGGAGCCAACCTTCTTTGCGGCAGCCTTGGCAATGTCTTCAATGTATTTGTTCCAATTCATGTTACCTGTGAAGGTTAGGCCGAGGAGTTTGAATGATGAACTCTCAGGTAGGGTGTTATTTGCCATGACAATCGGTGGTTGAAAAGGTTCCTTGTAGTTATTGAAGGAAAGGAGTTTTGTCTTTGTGGCATTAAAAGTTACCAACCATTTATTACCCCAATCCACTACAGCCTGGAGGTCATTTTCTAAAGATTCAGCCATTGCATCGGATATAATTGCGTCGGTTTTGCCAACATGGCGAGAGTAAAGGGTGGTGTCATCAGCAAATAAACCAATCTCAGACTCTATGCCATCAGGGAGATCGTTTATATAGATCAGGAACAACAAGGGTCCAAGGATAGATCCCTGGGGTACACCAGCATTTATGTCATGTTGCTTAGATGAACGGCCATCGAGGACAACCTGGATTTTTCTTTTGTCTAGGAAGGATCTAATTATATTAAGTAATTGCCCAGTAATACCGTATGATCGTATTTTCAGGAGGAGCCCTTTATGCCATACCTTGTCAAAGGCCTTGGATATATCAAGCGCTACTGCCCTAGCTTCACCTGCCTTGTCGAGTGTATGATACATTTACCTCCTCTCCAGGAGGTTAGGCACAAGGCCAGTTTTATCTTACTCCCACAAGTAAGATGTGACCCAAGGTCGGGTAAGTAGGGTTTGAAAAGTCAGCGCCCGAGAAGGTGAGCACTTTGGCCATTAAAAATTGTCTGGGCATTCCCCGGTAGGGGCGCCTCAGGCAGTAAGCAATAAACGTACTCCTCCCCAAAGAGGGGAGGCAAAACCTGGGAGGGTGGACCTCCTAGAACTGCACAGGACCGACCCATAGACCGGCGTAAATAAAGCCCCAAAGGCCAAGACAATACCAGTTTATGGGGTGTAGTATCCATCGAAGCAGATACTACACTTTGATCTTAGCCAAAAGGCCAAGAAAATCTAAACGTTGCTAGAGTATATTTGTTGTGGCCTGAGGAAGCTGGATTTTGAATAAAGTTGCAGCTGAAACATGTATGAACATATGTAGCCAAATTTATTTATACTAAAATACCACTACTTTTATTCAGCACTATCTTATAAACATGAACAAACCATTATATATATATATATATATATATATATATATATATAATGGTTTGTTCATAGATATTAACCCAATGAAGCTGCAATGTTTATAAGATAGTGCTGAATAAAAGTAGTGGTATTTTAGTATAAATAATTTTGGCTACATATGTGCATACATGTTTCAGCTGCAACTTTATTCAAAGTTCAGCTTCCTCAGGCCACTTATATAAGTTCAAATATATTAATAAAATGAACTTTAAATCAATATTTTTTTCAAAAGTGCTCAATAGAAAGTAGAGCTTTATAAAAAAAATAAAATTATAATATATATATAAAATAAAAGTTTTATTTATACATGTTTTTATATTGAAGAACCTTTAATATGAAAACAGAGAGCGGACACTTAATATTTGCCTGAAGAAATCAAACTTATCAAAGCAAGATTGAAACATGTATGGGAGGTGTAGCCATAACATGTTTGTAAAAATAAAGTTTATATTATATATAAAGAAAGCTCTATTAATTATTAAGCACTATTATATACACACAGCAAAGATTTTCCGGATTGTTACCCTGTGAATACAAACATTACCTGGATTACTGTATATATATATATATATATATATATGGGAAAATGAAAAAGGAAAACCAAAAAATGGATGTTTTTTATGTGTACATCAACGTTTCGTCTTTATTTATAAGACTTCATCAGGATGATAATATAGAGAAAAAATGTCATGCAAGTACAGATACATGTAGGGTAGACATACGAAACGTTGATGTACACATAAAAAACATCCATTTTTTGGTTTTCCTTTTTCATTTTCCCATCACGTCGGATTACCTTCATCCTTCTCTTCCCATATATATATATATATATGAATAGCAGTATACAGAGAAGGATTTCAGATACATACAAGATGAATTTTACATTAATGAACATTTTGAATTGATAATTGATAATTAGTTACTAAATTGAATAAACATTGGTGTCAGCTGACCCTAATTAATTCGTGTTTCGACGCTTGTTGCGTTATATCAAGACTTTGTATTGAGCACTTTTGAAAAAATATTGGGTTTGTGTTCATTATGTAAATATATTTGAACTTGAATAATTTATTCATATATATATATATATATATATATATATATATATATATATATATATATGAAGAGCAGTGTACAGAGAAGGATTTCAGATGGATACAAGATGAAATTTTACATTAATGAGAATTTTGAATTGATAATAACTGAATTGATATATAAATCATGCAATGTCATCAGTTGGTCACCCTGAGATTGAGAAAAATAATTATTCATTTTCTCAAAACATTTCTACAAGCATTTATTCATAAAAATTGCTCTCAAATAACCTATAATTTCCCCCATCTCTTTTGAACATATTCATATATCTACGTAATAATTTTGCCTGCCACTCACTTAGTTAGCAATAGCTGTTCCTATCTGCTCTTGCTCAGTAATATTTTTACTTGCAATTTGTTTTTGTTTTTTTTTAAACTGTGCCATTTTTTGTTCAAAAATATTGTTTTTCTTCCAAAAGGGAAGTAACTCTGTATTGACGAATAAAGATTTACGTCCGTATGAAAATAATTCCAACCTGGTCAAAATATTTTTCGAAAAGAATTAAATCGAATTGTTCTTAACAACATGCTGCAACAATCAACCAAAGGAATTGACGAATCAGAATCAAATATCAATTTTGTAGAAAGAAAGCTATCGATGACAAAAGTAGAGAAAGAGACTGACTTACTTTATATATTAGAAGATGAACGTAAATGTGCTCAATGAAAGAGATGTAATTCATCCAAAATCGAAGCAACAGTAGTATAAATACAGCTTTTTTTGTCTATGTAGACAAGAAGCAGACGACAACTCACCCCCCTCCGAGTTAATTCAATTACAAACATTTTATTAAAGAAAGTTATTAACAAAATTTTGTAGAGGAAAAATGGATAAAATTTAAGCAAGAAATGAATATTTTTCTTGTATTTTTACTATAAAATGAAACGATCATCCGAAATTCTTACAGTTCATAGAAATGTTATTTTAATGAAGAAAACATCTGCGGAATTTACATGGGGTACAACTTGTACTACATGAATTTAAAGGCACAAAAACAAACATTTTTTCTTTATTCAACTTTAAAGCTAGCTAAATTCTTTTAATTCAAGACATCAGCCAACAATATAAATAACGTCTAGCTTTAATCCAATTGTTATATCCTAAATTACATAGGACATACTAAATTAAGAACACGCCGAGTGGTTTGCGTTTAACAGGGATCCGGTAGGAAGTAGAGACGTTTACTCTTCGCTCCCCTCCAGATATGACTGCCCGTCTTATATACGTACTTTCGTATATAGTCAATACCTGATTGCTTCCCTTTATATTAGTTTCGTATTTATGCCAATCATGACCTTTACAACACCTTCTCCTGAAGCTGAAATCTTCCCGATTTTAGCTTTAGTACCGTTTCCTTTTAGGATCAGGGCTTAAACGCCTGATGCTTTTCCTTTTTCTGGTGCTCTTCCTTCTGGTCTGTGTTACCTGCGGTAAGGAATTCTGTCTACTCCGTATGGTATGTTCAGGGGATACATTCATGGTTTCAGGTATACATACTGGCTTTGGTATATCAAATGTATCACATAATGTTTCCATTGGAATTTCTTCTGTATTTTGCGAAATTCTGGGACGGATTTGATTTATGTGTCTTTTACAGACAAAACTTGGGCCTTGAATGGTATAAACCATGTTCCCAATTCTTTTCATAATGAAACCGTCCACCCAATGATTTTTTCCGTTCTGAAAATTTTAAAAATACACTTTGTCCCCTGAGGAATAGCACTTTACTTTCAAGTTTTCTCCTTTAGAACTTTTCTTCTTCTCAGGTATAAGTCTATCGAAGATAGATCTAATTTTTCTAGCAAACATCAGTTCTGCAGGGGATGAATTAACATTATTATTTGGGTTCGGAGTTACCCTGTAGATTGCTAGAAATGTTTGTATAGTTTGCTCATCTGTGTCCATATTCAGGTTTTTCTTTATTGCCCGTTTAAATGTGTCCACAAATTTTTCTGCCAACCCATTCGACCTAGGATGATAAACAGGTGTCGTGATATGTTGAATATTCAGCGATTTGCAGAATTCTTTAAATTCGTGACCTGTAAATGCTGTACCATTGTCACTTACTATGGTTTTTGGTACACCAAAACGGCTAAAGATTTCATTAAGTGCATTTACAGTGTTCCTTGCAGTTGGATGTCTGGTTTTAAATATCTCTGGCCATTTAGAGAAAGAATCTACTACAATTAAGTAGAAAAAACCATTTAGAGGTCCGGCATAATCAATATGTAGACGTGACCAGGGTAGGTCCGTTTTCGGCCATGGGGTCGTTTTTACTGGCGGATCTCGGGCTGCTAACTGACATCCTTTGTATGCTTTGACACAGTTTTCTACTTCTTTGTCCATACCAGGCCAATATACGTATCCTCTAATTAAGGATTTCATTCTTGAAATGCCAGGATGACCTGTATGGAATTCCATTAATATTTTCCTTCGTAATGCCTGTGGAATTACGATTCTATCAGCATACATAAGTACACCTTCACAAATTGAAAAAAATGTAGTTTGTCCTACTTTGTTACTTTTTTCCCTCAGTCCTAATTGAGTTTTCATTTTCTTTATGAAAATGTCTTTTTCAGCTTCTCTTTTAATCTCTTCAAGGGTTATTGGAAGTTCATGTATCATATTACACATTGAACTTGTACATTCGCTTTCATCTTTAAGAGCAGCAATTACTGTCTCTTCGAAACTTTCGTTTCTGTTTGGAATCAACCTTGATAGTGAATCCGCGTGTCCTAACTTTTTCGATGACACATGCTCCATCTTAAACTGATAATTTAAGAGAGTTACAGCCCATCGCTGTAGTCGATTTGCGGTATGCTTAGGAATGCCTTTCTTTGATCCAAATATCGTAATCAACGGTTTATGGTCTGTTTGCAATGTGAAGGTCCGTCCATGGAGAAATCGATTATACTTTTTGACTCCAAATATTATCGACAGAGCCTCCTTTTCAATCTGGCTATAGATTTTCTCAGCTGCAACCAAAGTTCTTGATGCATGAGCGATTGCTTTTGTTGTTCCATCCTCATACTTATGGAGTAATGCAGCGCCAACGCCGTAATCACTGGCGTCCGTTGCTAGTACTAACTCCTTGTCTGGATCAAAATGCGCTAATGCCAAGTCTGATAGTAGACATTTCTTAATTTTTTGGAAGGCAGATTCACATTCTTTATTCCAACTCCATTTACTACCCTTTTTTAGTAACTCGTTAAGAGGAGCTCTCAAATTATGCACATTAGGTATGTATATCGCGTAATATTGAACCAATCCCAAAAATGATTGTAGCTTCGGTATTGAGTCTGGAGCAGGCATCTTTTCAATTGCTTCGGCCCGTTGTGGATCTGGTCTTCGTCCCTCTTTGTCGATTATTTGACCAAGGTATCTGATCCTTTCCATAAAGAAATCGCATTTCTCCGGGCTCAATCTGAAACAAAACTCCTCTATTCTCTTAAATACTTCTCTGACGTGCTTCTTGTGTTCATGCAAATTTCTGCTCTTTATCAGGATATTGTCAAGGTATGCCATTGAAAATTCCAATCCTGCGAGCATCGTATCCATAACCTGTTGAAACAGAGCAGAGGCGACCTTTAATCCGAACGGAAGTCTTTTTAGTTTAAAAATACCCTTATGCGTGTTAATGCACAGGTACTTTGAACATTCGTCATTGACTTTGATGTGCAAGTATGCATCCGAGAGGTCTATTTTGGAAAAAATTTTTCCTCCGTTTAGTTTTGAGAATAGATCTTCTGCCGACGGAAGGGGGTAATTGTGGACCTGCAAACAATCATTAAGGCCCGTCGAAAAGTCAGCGCAGACTCTTATTTTGTTATTCTTTTTCTTCACATATACCGTCGGACTTGCCCAATCCGTGTGGTCAACCTTTTCAATGACGTCTAATTGTTGAAGTCTCTCCAACTCCTTCTCTATTGCGTCCATCGATGAAAAAGGTACATTTCTTTTAGGTTTGAACACTGGGGTGGCATTTTTCTTCACCTCAAATTTTGCTTCTGTTTTCACACAGTATCCAAGTTTTTCGGCAAAAACTTTTGGGAATTCTGCATTTAAATCGTCCATGAAGCCTTCTATTTGGTTTGATTTCTCTGTGGTCAACCTATTACAAAAAGAATTAACCGGTCGTTCCCATAAGTTGAACAGGACAATCCAATCCACTCCAAATAGACTTGTGTTCCTTCCTGGTACTACGTACACTTTGGACTTGTGTGTTTGACCACCAAATGACACATTGCACCTCAGTTCTCCTTTGAATTCCAACCTTTTGCCGCACACACTCTTCACCATCCTGCTGGTTTCTCTTAGTTCAGGTCGACCGATCCTTCTCCAGATATCTTCATCTATGATGCTAATGTCCGCACCACTATCCAGGAGTAATGTTACAGGATGTCCATTTATCCTTACATCGACATATTTACGCCTTTCGCAGCTTTTCTCTTTCCTTGTGCGAAGCGTATTAACTTTGTCGCTCCTTCGTTTTTTCTTCTGGTTACAATATGTTCCCTTGTGGCCTTTGAATCCACATTCGTAACATATCCTATTCCTGAACCAGCAGATCTTTTTGGTGTGTCTTGTACTTCCGCAGCATTCACAACTTTGGTCCTTGTACATTCTGGGAGTCTTTTGTTCCTGGGTCTTGTATGTTCTAGAGGTCCTTTTCCTTTTTACATGTTGTATCTTGTAAACGCTTTTTTCTTCAATGCGGGTGTTGTCTCTTTTGATATTAATGAGACGTTGACACTCCTCGATTACTTTTTGTAAAGTTACATTCGGGTCCGACTCCATAATTGTCAGGATCCGGGATCTGACATCTTTGTCCCTTGGAGCTGTGAGTCCTTGTACAAAGATTAAACATTTAAATAAATCTGCCGAAATTTCATTTAATTTAAATGATTCACATAAGCAATTTACAGTACATGCATATTCTAAATAGTCTTCGGATTCTGACTTCTGTAAATTTAAACATTTATATCTAGAATGAAAAAGGCTGTCTCTTTTATCAAATATTCTAGATAAAGTATTAATTGTCTCTTCAAAATTCACTTCCTCCGGTTTTTTGGGTAAAATTAAATTAGCATACTTGGTGTTTTCGTCCGTCCCCAGTTTTTGTAGTAACAGTGTAACTTTTTCTTCGTCGGTCCAGTCCGAACATCTTTTTGTAAAAACTGTTTCGTACCTTCTATAGTATGCTGGAAATGTAACGCCAGTATCGGGAGAGTAGTGAAATTCTGACAAAGAATTTGAAATACCCTCTGCAGAAAAATTAGTTTTCTTCCCATCTGTCGACGTTTAAATTAATTTTTCAAAATTCTTTTGTTGCGTTAACATTTGGCGTTGAAGTATTTTTGTTTGCTCTTGTTGTGCCTCTAAAGTTTTTTGTGTCAATTCTTGCTGCTGCAGTAGCTGTTGTTGTAGCTGTTGTTGTTGCTGCTGTATACTTAGAGTTAACGCCTTCGTCAACTCAGCCAATTGCTCCATTTTAGCTTAATTACAGTACAAAATATCTTTCCAAAGTTTACAACAATAATTTCACAAAAAGTTTGTCAATATGCGTTTTCGTAAATTAGCAACATAATTTTTGCAAAAATAAATGTTTCACAAAGTTTATACAATTTAGCAACAGTCTTTTACCAGGTAAACTTTTTCACAAAATAATTTCAGACAATAAAACGTTTCCAAAATTCGCGCAACAAATAGTTTCAATTACTTTAGACAAAGCAATGAACAATTATTTTTCACAAAAATACGGCTGCACTTGGGAGAGAGAAAAAAAAAATATGACAATAATTTCTGAATTGTTTAAAGAAAAAAAAAATCGTAAGCGTACTTTTTTCTTTCGAAATTCGTAATCTCACGGTGCAGGTTTCGAATTCAGCTTGTGCTTCACAAATATTTTTTCGTCAACATACAGATAAAGTTCACTTTACCTTAAAATTGTTTCGAGTACAATTTTTTTTTTTACTTTCCCGTTAGTTCTTACCGAAGAAATCCGTACTTTTTACTACTTTAGGTAGCAAAATTCGCACGTGTCGACCGTTTTTTTTTTTCTTGCCGTCCTTGCCAATTTTCTTAAAAAAAAAAAAATCCTTGAATAGTACAGTAATTTATCTCTGTTAAGAGAAAAAAAATATCCTCGTTCGCCACTGTTATATCCTAAATTACATAGGACATACTAAATTAAGAATACGTCGAGTGGTTTGCGTTTAACAGGGATCCGGTAGGAAGTAGAGACGTTTACTCTTCGCTCCCCTCCAGATATGACTGCCCATCTTATATACGTACTTTCGTATATAGTCAATACCTGATTACTTCCCTTTATATTAGTTTCGTATTTATGCCAATCATGACCTTTACAACACCAATGTTTTAGTTATTTGATAATTTAAGTCAGATGAGGTGAGTCAATAGATATTTAGTAAGATACGATTTCAAAGAACCTAATTATTATGCAAACAAGGAAATATATGTACCCACCCCACCGGTGTGTGTGTGTGTGTGGGGGGGGGGCTGCAAACACTGGGCAGCAATAAGAAATTTCTAAAAAAATTCTTAAAATTCAGGAACTTTAGATTGCTCAATCATATCATTAGAAATTCCATCATCCATCCATGTGCATACTTTGGAGAACTTCACCACATGCTTGAGAACAAAACTATGCTCAGACGTCGGTGGTTTTATTTTTTCATCACATAGCTTCTTTCATCGAATCACTTATCTTTGGAATTCCCTCCCTGCTCCCCTGACTGTACCAACATGCAGAAATTTAAATGTAATGTGAACAAGCATCTCACTGCACAATTCCCCACTTAGGATGTTCCTGTAAATCTGGCCCCTAATTCAGAACAGCTCTGTACGTCTCAGTGGCAATGTGTCCTGTTTTGGGATGAATTGAAGTAAAAAAAGAAAAGAATGTGTGGTTTAGAAGGTTATACTAAAGGACTTGCTAAAGACATCTTCAGGGTTGGATAAATATACGACTTGCTAAGCCTGTATATTTTACGGTTCTTCCACTCACTGGAGCAGTGAATCTTCCTGTTGTCAAGCATGGTATTCCATGAAGCGGCAACGTTCTCTCTGCCGAAGCACCTGGCTGTCGATATTTGCAACAGGAACTACAATTACTCGTAAAGAATAAAAGGATTTTTTTGTATTTTACTATTCTAGATCTGCCATGTTTTGTCTATAGCCATGCATATTAACAGACTGACCCCGTGAAGGATGCGGCACTTCACCACACACGGACGGTCATTCACTATGAAGAGGAGTAAACGTTACTATTGATGACATAAAAGATTGTCAGGGAAATTAGTGACGTATTTGCGTTGAAAACAATTTAATATTTAATAGAAAATATAAGCGTGTCAAGTTACCGTAAGTACTGGTCTTGAGTAAATAATGAGCTGTTAGCAATGTTATTTCTTCCGTATATAGGATGTACGACCGGACTTGAAGGGTCTAAAATAAATAAGGACTGGATACTTGACTTCTGCATTTTAAACGTGAATTCAAGCCATTAAATTGGATATGAGTTCTTTGACATGGCAGGGGCACGTGAGAAAATGAATATGTCCTTTGGTTTTGGAGCACAAAATGAACCATAATACTTGACAGCTTCTGCATTTTGAATTTTAATTTAAGCCACTAAATTAAAAGTGGGTTCTTTGATATGACAGGGGCACGTGAGAAATGAAGGTGTTATTTGATTTAGGAGCTATTAATTAATCCTTTGTTTATCTTAGTCCCATCCAGTCCGGTCCTATATCCGGAAGAAATAAAATGCCTGACAGCTCATTACTTTACTCACAACCAATATTTATGGTAACTTTACATGCGTATATCTTTTATTAAATATTAATTTTTTTTTGTTGTTTTTGTTTTTTAAAACAAATACATCACAAATGAGTATTGATTTACTCCTCTCCAGGAGTTAGGCACAAGGACAGTTTTTATCCTACTCCCACAAGTAAGATGTGACCCAAGGTCAGGTCGGGAAAGTGGGGTTTAAAAATTACCTGGGCAGCCCGTCGGCATTCCTTGGTAGGGGCGCCTCAGGCAGGAAGCAATAAACTTACTCCTCCCCAAAGAGGGGAGGCGAAGCCTGGGAGGGTGCACCTCCTAGAACTGCACAGGACAGACCCATAGACCGGCGTAAATCAAGACCCGAAGGCCAAGACAATACCAGTCTATGGGGTGCAGTATCCATCGGAACAGATACTACACTTTGATCTTAGCCAAGGTAAACCAAAATAAATTGTTTTGGACTAATTTACCTTTAAAAATGTTTATGTTGCCACTAGTAACGTGTACCTGGAGAAGCTATATTTTGCTCATCTCATACTGCTGGAATACATGGAGACCAGTCGAAGGAATTTATATCATTAGAAATGTTAGAAATTGACAAGCTGTATATCTTGTCAACAACGGTTTCTGGGAACTGACAGCATATCTCCAACTCATATTAACAGAAGAATTGGTCGTGGGCTGCACAGTAAGCTCCGAGAATACAGAAAGCTGCATAACTTTATTTACAGACATATATTTTCGGGGAAGATGGGGGGGGGGGGATGGAGAAGAAAGGAAAAGAAAAATGAGATACTGTGACAAGCCGACCTTTATTAAACAAATGCGATAATCATTTTCTTTCTCTCAAGCTCTCGTAAGAATTTTCTGTCCGCAGAACAAAAGAGCCCATCAGAGTAGAAAGAGAAACATGCTGGTTAGTATTACTGAAACTTATCGGAAGAAAAAAAAAAACAACAAAAAAAGAAAGATATTCGTTGTACCCTATGCAGAATGAAGCAAAAACTGAGCAGTTGACAATGACATGAAGATGATGAGGAAGAGGATAAAAAGGAAAAGGTAGAGGAGGTGAAGGCTAAAAAGGAAGAAGGGAAACAGGAGGAGGAGGAGATAGAAGAGGAGGAGGATGAGGATCTATTTACATTTCATTTGACAGCAATTAACTCTGTTTGTGAGTGGTCAATGGGCACATCTATTGTCTGTGGCCGTTTTGAATCCAGCGTTTATCATGTGACGAGACCGGCGCATAAAACTTGCAGACAGTAGCATTTGTGTATTCAGGTTCCACGGCAGTGAATCTACTGCATAGAATCTTTCCGTGTCTGTATCATTTGCATTCCTATGCCACTCCTTCATTTGTTGGTAATGTTCCGAGTTCTATGGAAACAGATTGCAAGAATATACAGAGATGCCTGCAAAACTAATAAAAACTCATTTGTACTCTTGCTCTTACTTGCTTGCTCTCTCTCTCTCTCTCTCTCTCTCTCTCTCTCACACACACAGATAATAATAATAGACATAATCTTTATATCTTAAGCAGTGTCTATCGTATATCTTTTGGTAAATTAGGTCTGGCACAAATAGAGATTGTATTTGCTAACCATATCATTATGAAGGATATATATGCCTTCGACCCCCATTGCTTCAGTGATCATTCTCTCTCTCTCCCTCCCTCCCTCCCTCATACATATCTTATAAATAAAGTAAAGTCTATTTTTACCCACCATACTTTTGTGAGTAATAACATTTTTATTACCAGCTACATAAAAAATCTGTTTTGTCAGTGATTTATGAAAAATATTGGTCTGTGTTTTTATGAACAATTTTATCTTCAATCGATTTCGTTGATTTTTATATTTAATCCTGATCAATATTTTATTTTTTATTAGTCCTAAATAAAGGAAAGCAGAGAAGTTATTACTCTTAGTCAGACGTCCTAATACTGCCACCTTAAGTCAGTCAACTAATAATTATATTTTATTTTGTCGAAACATAAACTTAGACATTTCAAATTACAATTCTTTTACTTTTGGCTACTCGTTTTATTTATCACTTATGATAAATTAAAGATTTTTATAGTGAAAAACCCAATATTAAAAAAAATATTGTTTTAATACAATCCAATATTTGAATAAATACCACTTTCGAATTGTGTGACATCTTTTTATTTAAATTTTTTTTTTCATATTTGTTGTGTTTGTACATTTTGCGTAAATAAAAAAATTTCTAAATAAAACTATGTATTTTTTATAAATCTCAAACATTTTGTAAATAAAATTGTTTTTTTAATTAAAAATGTCTTTGTAAATAAAATTATGCATATTTCTTAGGCTATTAGTAAAACATTTTGTTAATAAAACCTTGTGTTTTTTGTTCATAATTCAACCAGAAATATAAAAAGAAAATCGGTGTCAAAGCAAAATGTGTCCTTTTGGTTGTTGATCATCCTGAAGTGCCTCAAATCCTTTTGATTCAGTTAGATAAATATGTTTAGGGAAATATAGAGAGACGAATAACGAGAAATAAATATAGATAGAGAAAGAAATAAAAATGGATATAGGGGAATAGATGATTGGTTTGATTGTTTTGTTTTACGGCATATCAACCCTTCTTGGGTTATTTAATGTCGAATCCAGTCATTTTAGTAAAAGTTTTTATTCTTCAAGTTCTTTATATCTTCAAATATTTATTCATGTGTTTAGTTTGTTTTGTAGAGGAAAATTGTTGTTTTTGTTTTTAGCTTTGCAAAACATCATTGAGTTTTGCAAAGGGAAAGGAAAAAAAAAACAATAACATCAATTTGTATAATTTTGATTATTTGGACTACTGTTTTCATCTTGAGTGTTATCATTACAACGTTTCGGCCGCTGTAGCCTCCGGCCTTCTTCAGGTGTAGCTTTTCGAACTCGGGAATCTATTGAGAATTTGGACGGAATTTTGAACGGAACTCTTTATTTAATCCACGGGGGTAACATGCTACTGGGAGAAGTCTTCAGTAATTCGCAATTCTTTGCATCGCCTGCACTGAGGATGAACCTTCAACCTTCAGATGACTATCACTAAGAACTGAATTTAATTTAGTACTATATCCACTGCACCACAGGTCATTCCGTCCAGATTCCCGAGTACGGCAGAAATATTCCAGAGTTCGAAAAAGATACACCTGAAGAAGTAGCACCAGAGGGAATATATATATATATATATATATAGATATATATAGATATATATATATATATAGATATATATATATATATAGATATATATATATATATAGATATATATATATATATAGATATATATATATATATAGATATATATATATAGATATATATAGATATATATAGATATATATATATAGATATATATATATATATATATATAGATATATATAGATATATATATATATATATATATATATATATAGAGATATATATATATATATATATATATAGATATATATATATATATAGATATATATATATATATATATAGATATATATATATATATAGATATATATATATATATATATATATATATATATATATATATATATATATATAGAGAGAGAGAGAGAGAGATAAATATACAATGATAAATAGAAATAAATAAAGATAGAGATGGAAGCAGATAAATAGATATTGGCAGATAAAGATAGAGATAGATAGAAAGAGAAAAAGATAAAGAAATATTGATAGATAGATAATGAGAAATAAATATAGATGGAGATAGATAGATATATTTTAAATTTGAGAACTCATGCAATCATGGTTCCGTCATAGATCACATCAGGATGGCCTTATGATATCTATGACGGAAGAGAGAGAAATAGGAATATAGATATAGATTAAAATATGGAAAGAGATAAATAGATATAGTTCTATAAAGATAGATAAAGAGAGTTAGAAATATAGGAATAGATATAGAAAGGGAAAGGGAAAGAGAGAAATATAGATAATGATAAATGGATAGAAATAGACAAATAGAGAAAGATAGAAAGAGATAAATAGATTGAGTTAAATGAAGATAGATAGATACAGAGTGTAGTATTAACTCCCTTCTCAAACACAATTACACACACATACCACCAGGTGGCACAAAACTCGCTTTATCTCCCCTTGTCATGACGCCAGGGGGTGTCCTGATCTGCCTTATAAAAAGGGATGCACAGACTCGTTCTTTCTCTCTCACAACCTGCTGCAGATGACACCAGCCAGATTGTCTTTCTCTCCCTATTCGGGGTAATGGCTGCTATCACCATGTGCTCTCACACACACAAGGACATTACGTTGGTATGTAAGAACTTTTATCCACTCACACAATACTCAGACTCTCTACTATGAACACGATTTCATAGTCGGTTCTGCAATAAATGTTTTATTGGATTATATTTTCTTCGACTTGTTACTTTGTTCTCATTTGTACATGCTTATATTGTGAACACAACTATATATATATGGGTTACCCGGCGCTGTGCTAGCGTTGACCTGGAATCCCGTAAAGAGAGAGAGATAAGTAGAGAGCGATAAAGATAGATACAAAGACAGATAAAGATGGCTAGATAGAGAAATATAATGATAAACAGACATAGATGGAGATATAGATAGTCACACAGGCATCTCCTGGAATCACCCATGTTCGATCAGTTTTCTTTCTTTCCGTGTTCAAGAAAAAGCTATTTCAAATCTCAAGTTCCTTCAAGTTTTCCGTTGCACCTCATCATAGGTGCAGCATACGTGTTTAATATCAGCTGACAGAAATATTGGCTGGTAGATTGTAAAGTGAACCCAATAGCCAATGGGCAGGAAGGAAGAGAGTATAAAAAATATATAGAAAATAAAAGAGGCGGCTACCAATTCTCTCGCTCTTGTGTATGTTGTGTATTCTTTTTTAATATCAGATTTAAAAAAATTTTTTATTACTTCCTTTTTCTATTTTTTATTTTAGCGATTTGTGAGTAGCTAACAAAAGGCGTCAGATGAAAAACATCCGCTCGATTGACTCTGCCTCTCCGTCTCTGCCTCTCTTTTCGATGTTGAGATGATTTGGTAAAATCAATTAAAATACACTTTGCATTTACAAAACCGTTGACTAAAAGGATTACATGTGTAGGTAGGTGCAGGGATTCGGGGGGGGGGGGATGGAATAAATAAATGGGGTGCAAATATCTGTATATTGGTACACATACAATATTTCAGGTTTTTCTTTCCCATTCCTTTCCCCACACCCCACTTTTTCTCATCTTTCTCACCGATCGGAAGACATTGTTTTATTAACAAAACAGTAACAAAAAAGTCATTGTTGAGATCAAAATTAAAATAGACATTTAAATTTTCCTCTTTTCTGTCTAACGGTTCAGTTGTTTCAAATTAAAATGTTATAACACGTCAGTAAAGTTGGGGAGGGGAGTTTAAGGAAGTAAAGGAGTAACGGGTTAAGGTCAGTGACCTACTCAATAAGGTTAAAGGTTCTTTTTCTGTCATTTTTAATCATCAAAATTGAAGAGCTCTTTAAATGTTTGTTTTGTTTCGTTTATATGGTCGCCTGATGATATTCACATATACATTGAGTTGAAACAAGAGAGCATTTTTATATAAATAAAAATTATTTTATGCTTAGTTCTATCCTAACGGGTTGTTGAACACTGTTTTTAAAAGCCTTCTAGATATTTCCGCTGGCATAGACATAAATAGACCATAATTATCTTCCTTTCACTGTGGTTGTTGTGTTGGTCGTATGGTTCTGGGCCTTCAGACAAAAGTTAAGATGTTGTTTATTTATTTTAATTAATAACCATTTTATATACATTAAAAATTTAAATATTAGAATCTAAATTTAACCCCTCACGCACACATATGTAACCCCCCCCCCCCCCCATTTCACACAAATCACGTCCTACGTGATCCCAGATGTGACCGAATAAGTCCCACCATTCCTGAATATGTTTATCAGCTGACGATAATCGGGATCAACCTCCCGCTTTGAAACCGACGGTACTGATGTTACATTGAATTTCTGTATTTTATAAATATATATATATATATATATTTGAAGTGAATTCCAAAATCATTTAACTCATTCTTCTAATATTTGGAAAAGGGATTCTATGCATAACAGCGATACTTCCTTTTAAGTTTTAAGAATAATTGGCAAGTAAGAGAATATGTATCGATGGTAAAAGTTTTCTAAGCCGGAATAATTAGTTTTCAGAAAAAACTGTCATGAAATAAAATATATTTGTGTCAATAACATAGTAGAATGAAACAATAGGCTAGTCCAAATTAAGTATCGATTGTCAGATGGATTGCTATTTTAATCTGACTCTGAAAATCTAGCAAGACAACTTTATATGTTAGATATATATTCACTTGTAGCTAATAACTGTTGGAATATCTCACCTATGTTTTTTAACATGTATAAATTTGAATATTTATTGAAATATTTCTTGCTGACGGACATCTTTTTTTTTACAATCGTTATTAAATTATATCGACTTGTATTTTTAACCTCTTCATTTTTGCCTCTAAATTTGTGAAAACTCGTGGATGTAGGCAGGGCATCACTTATGAAATATTTTCTTTTGTGTTTTAAGAATAGGTTAAGAAAAAAGATAGACTGTAATAATAAATAAAAATAAAAATGAAGAGTAACAAATCTCAATAAACATTGATTACAACATAAAATCCAATAAATAAAGTTCCAGTCTAAAATTTGCCCCAAGTGCCGTGCACAAGAAAAAATGCTTGAATAAACATTAAATCTTTTTTTTTAAATGGTCTCGTGTTTTTTTCTTTCTTCATCACTAACAAAAATGTACTCCTTTGTTTTGCCTCCGAAGAATATGGTAAACATTTATTTTCCCTCTTTTCATCAGAAGATCATGAATATTTTATTTTTTATTTTTACAATCTTTGCAGCATGAAAAGATATTCTTCATTTTTTTTTATTTAAAGACTACCTTGATCTTACTTGTTTAAACATCTGTTTCAACAAAGTTTTCTTTCGGTTTTACACCGTTTCTTTTTACTTTGGTGAAGACGATTAGCTTTGACTTAGCGTTTCTGGAAGTTGAACTTTGCTTTCTGAGCGAGTTTGCACTAAAAAAACAATATTTATATGCAAGTAAGTCTGACACTTAATTTCAACTAACCAATAGCGAGCAAGCTAGTATCTTCAGTTGGGTATTATCAACAAATTCTCAAAAATCTGTTAAATTCCATTAAACTTTGCTTTTTGCATATAAGATTTGAGAAAAGTAAAAGTATTTTTGCCGTAAGAAAAGAAAATGCTCAGAGACAATTAAATCATTGAATTAAATTTACATTTTCAATAACTTAAAAAAGTAAATTAGAATTTTTTCATAAAATTGGTTGTTTTGTTGGTCTTAAATTGTACTTCTTGGCCTGTAATAGCCAAGAAGTACAATTTAAGACCAACAAAACAACCAATTTTATGAAAAAAAAATTTAGAAAGCAGGCAAGTGAAATAGGTGAGATATATGCAACCACTAAAAAAAATAACAACAACAAAAAAAAGTTGCATATTTTTTTACAAAAATCGGCTCCAAATTCAAATAAAATAAAATAGAAGAGAATATATATTTTTCAGCCAATGAGAAGTGATATAAATATGTTTCAGTCAATGAGAAAAGAAAAAAATATTTTCACCAAAAGCATAAAAAGAATCTGTTAAATATTTGGCGGCAAGTTGCTGGGAGTCTTTTCTCACACGATAAAAGAAATTAACATATCTTCTCTTCAGGCCAGTATTCAATAATGCGTCACCACAATAACATACAACGATTTTAGTAGTTTGAACAACACGCACACACTCTCCTGTCAAATAAGTACTACTTGCAACAACTCGTGGGATAAGAATACACATAAACTGAACTGTTCATACTCACACGATCAGCAGGAGCCTGGCACCTGCTGAGTTTATTTTAACCAAAATATTCTGGACTCAACTCTATCGTCGTATGAACTTTTACATCCTATATACTATTACCTTCTGGTGTTTGTAAATAAATGTATATTTAATTTAATTGGTACGTATTGCGTTAATTTATTTCATGTATGCTTATTCCTCTACAAAATTTGGTGACCCCGACGTGATTTGAACACTCAACTTTCTGATGTTTTAAATAAATGTGTATATTTTAATTTGTATGAATTGGATCATTAATTCAGTTAATCTATGAGGAATCACTCTACAACTATATCCGGCTAAAATAAAATATTTATTGAAATGTATAAGAAAGGTTAGGGTTACAAAAAAATGTTAAAACATTTGAGGTTTGACAGACTTTTTCGGTACTTGTAAGGAATGGGCACCCACATGATTTCAGTTCTTATGAAGTCAGTTCCGAGTATTGAAAGAGAATCCCTAGTAAGTCCCGGAAATTGCCGAAGCAGTTTACGATTTGAAAGCCACCTTCTTTTCTTTCTAAATTCTGGACTCGACTATCACCCAAAGTCCTCTTAATTCCTCTATACCTGCTGATGTTTGTAAATAAATGTATATATTTTAATTTGTAAGAATTGCATTATTAATTGATTTCATGTACACTGATTACTCTACAGATATTCAAACCGCTCATATAATACAATTGAATCATTAGGGATCTCCAAATAACAGTGATACGTCATGAATTTAAGCTATAATGACGAACCTGTCAACACTTCATTTCAATTGTTTTCATTCCATTGCTTTACCCCTCCCCCCTCAATTGCATTAATAGGAAGTTGTTAAAAAGAAAAATAGTTTATTTTAAAATTAAAATATCGGATTTGGAAAAATATTACTCACTTTCAACATGATACTAGCAGGAATACCCGACGTTGCTCGGGATTAAATGAGGATCACTACTATGTACTTTTTCACTACGCTCATAACACCATAATACTTTCTTTGGTTTTACTGCCTCCATCTTCTTGTTTCACTTCCTAATATAGTCGGAAAAAACTGAAATGTTGGAAATCTTTCTGAATTAGTGGCTTATACATAATGTTAAAATTACATTAAAATCGGATATAAGGAGTAGATAGGTTCTGCCTATCGCCGGCCCTTGCACTCCTTCTTTGTCTATTAGTCAGGCGTAGAGGTAACAGCGCTGGGACGCCTGAAAACACCCAGTTCCTAGCCTTGTTTCCTAACTAGGTCAATGAACGCCGTTCTCTTTCTCTCTATTTGGGCAACTTGGGGAAAATTTTTTCGACACAAAGTCTTACATTGCCAATCTGGGTCTCTCTTGTTCCGACAGGTTGAGGGTACAGGTTAGACAGCTTGTCTGGCTGCTGTTTCCGACTGATAGGAAGGAGCCCAAACTCTTGGGTAGCGCCAAGAACAGCTGCTCCATCATCAGTTGCATAATACCGTGGGTAGTTGTATGTGCCATGTCGCGCATGGAAAGGGACCCTGCAATTATCTCCGGTGGGCTTTCCCGAGGCCACAACCCCCATGGACCAGGTTGAGACTAATGGATTTGTGTGAGCTTATTGGCACCAAACAAGTACCCACCTTGGCCAACCCACTCTATAATCAAAACAAACATGTCATTACAAAAAAATAAAAGCAAACCTAAACCAGACACCCAACAAAAAACACTTTCGCCTCCGCCCTTGAGGCTCACATTCACAAATATCCGGGGACTTAGAACCAATATCAACGACGTAGAATCCTTTCTCCTGACAAACTCCCCAGATATCCTAGCTCTAAGTGAAACTAACCTCCCATCCTCAATCTCCTCTCACCACTTTGACATGACTGACTACCTCCCACTCTACCGTAAAGACTCTGACAAACATATGCATGGGCTAGGAGTTTATGTTCGGAACACCCTCCCCCTGACTAGAGAACATAGGCTAGAATCAGATGACTATGACTACATGTGCTTTAGATTGACTTTACATCACAGCGTCAGTTACTTATATTTCTTATACCGCTCCCCGGCGACCCAAGACTCTACTCTGCTAAACTCTGTCTCTGTAAGCATAGACAGAGCACTCTTAACTGACTTGAATGCCCAGATACATGTATTTGGGGATTTTAATGCCAACCACCGCGACTGGTTGGGATTCTCCAGCCTTACTGACGCAGCCGGCCACTCTATGTATAATTTCTCCTTAGCTCACTCCCTCTCTCAGACTGTCGATTTTCCAACCTGCATCCCCGATCGAGTAGACCAACAAGCCTCACTTCTAGACCTTTTCTTGACCTCAATGCCCGAGGCTTGTGTGACGAAAGCCCATAGCCCACTCAGGAATGCTGATCACATTGTTCTAATGATACATATTACCTTAAGAAGTCGTCCAAAAGCTGATGAACCGTTGCTCAAAACAACAAGATACTACGAGCGGGCTGATTTTGAGTCAATCAGAGATCACATCAGTGACGCCCTATGGAGGGAAACCTTCTCACTCCCTGCCAACCAGTGTGTAAACGAATTAACTGAATGGGTCAAAGCAGGCATTGAAGCCTATGTCCCCATGCGAAAATTCTTTAGTAAGCCTCACTCTCTTCAATGGTTCACCTTGGAATGTGCAGTTGCCATTTCCGAGAGGCAACAAGCATTTCGTAAATTCAGCCGCCATAAGTCAGCTACTAATAGAAATAAGTTTATAGTCAAGAAATAATTGCAAGGCCATGATAGGAGAAGCGAACAGAAAGTATAATGAGTTAACAAAAAAACGCATCCAGTCACAGGAATTAGGTACTCGTGATTTCTGGAAAATTTACAATAGTGTAGTGAATAATGGTCAATAAACGATTCCCCCACTATCAAACCACAATGATGTCGCTTGCACGGTCACTGGTAAGGCTGAACTACTTGCCCATTGCTTTGCTTCTAACTCTACTTTGGACTCAGATAACCACCTCCTCCCCAGATTCCCTTTGCTGACCGAAGCCACACTTGATAACCTGGTCATCACCCCATTCCAGGTCAGAGACATCATAAAAAACCTTGAATCCTCCAAAGCTTGTGGGCCTGATCTTATACCAGTAATAGTAATAAAAAAATGCTCTGCTGAACTGGCCCCTGTTCTCTCCAAACTCTACAATAAGTGTCTAGCTGAATCTTGCTTCTCCGATAGCTGGAAAATTGCCTCTGTGGTACCAGTCTACAAGCACTCTGGGAATAGAACCGATCCTCAAAACTATCGCCCAATCAGTCTGCTGCCGATCTTTGCTTAAATCTTTGAATCCCTAATCAATCTAGCGATAGTACGGCACTTAGTTAATGCTAAACTTCTTTCCGACCGCCAGTATGAGTTTAGACAAGCACGATCTACTGCAGACATCCTAACGGTCATCTCTGAGCGTATGTATCATGCACTAAATATATCCAAGGCCTTTGACAAGGTTTGCATAAAGGGCTTCTCCTGAAAATACGCTCATACGGTATTACTGGGCAATTACTTAATATAATTAGATCCTTCCTAGACAAAAGAAAAATCCAGATTGTCCTCGATGGCCGCTCATTTATGCAACATGACATAAATGCTGGTGTACCCCAGGGATCTATCCTTGGACCCTTGTTGTTCCTGATCTATATAAACGACCTCCCTGATGGCATAGAGTCTGAGATTGGTTTATTTGCTGATGACACCACTTTTTACTCTCGCCATGTTGGTAAAACCGACGCAATGATATCCGAGGCAATGGCTGAGTCTTTGGAGAATGACCTCCAGGCTGTAGTGGATTGGGGTCATAAATGGTTGGTAACTTTTAATGCCGCAAAGACAAAGCTCTTTTCCTTCAATAATTACAAGGAACCTTTGCAACCACCGATTGTCATGGCAAATAACACCCTACCTGAGAGTTCATCATTCAAACTCCTCGGCCTAACCTTCACAGGTAACATGAATTGGAACAAATACATTGAAGACATTGCCAAGGCTGCCGCAAAGAAGGTTGGCTCCCTCTACCGTGCTAGTAAACTCCTCACACCTGGCATTATCCTGTATCTCTACAAAGCCACCATCCGCCCATGCATGGAGTATTGTTGTCACATCTGGACTGGCGCATCATCTACTAGTTTCTCCCTCCTTGACAAGGTCCAAAAAAGAATCGCCAACCTAATAGGTCCCTCACTGTCAACCAAGCTCCAGCCTCTGTCCCATCGCCGCAATGTGGCATCCTTGTGCCTGTTTTACAAATACTTCAATGGATTATGCTCCGATGAATTGGCTACTCTGGTGTCCCCTTGACGAAAATTCACTAGACTAACTCGACAATCAACTAAATCTCATTCATTCACTGTGGAAGTCCCCAGATGTCGGAGAGCCTTCTACTCAAATAGCTTCTTTCCTCGTACTGCTGGCCTCTGGAACTCCCTTCCTGCCCCCTGTTTCCCCGACAGTACAGACATGCAGAAGTTTAAAACTAATGTAAACAGACATCTCGCTGCGCAGATCCCAGTCTAGGTTGACCGCCCCCTATCATCTCCCCTTTTCTTTTTTCTCAGTAGCCCCTTACGTCTACAGTGGCAGCCTTCCTTGTTTGGGGTGAACTATGTTAAAAAAAAATGGATTTGAAGCTTTGAAGGGTTCTGTCCCCATGAGTCACTTAGAGGTGGGGTGGGGCGGGGCATGTAGAGATTCGCCACATAGAGGGTAACATAGAGATTCTTATTTCATATTAGGAATCTGAACAAAATATATTTGAGTCAAGCAAAATTTTAATCTAACATATAAAGCAATCTTGTCAGATTTTCAAAGTTAGACCCACATAGCATTTAAGCTGAAAAATAAAACTTTGCTTCTGACTAGCCAATTTTCATTTGTTATCGTTGTACCATGTGATTGCCAATATTCGCTACAGTTTATTTAAAAATGTCTTTGTCCAGCTCTGACCACTGGTAATATGTAACATTTTTAAATAATCACCTAAAAATCAACAAGGGGAATAACTCAATGTTTAATGGAAAAATATTACAATTAAAATTTTATTTCTTTTAAAATGTGCAAATAAATAAAAATTACAAACTAAAATGACTTTGCTATATCCCGGGCAACGTCAGTTAAATACAGCTAATCCATTATATAAAGAGCAGTCACAAAGTTGGTATATTCTTGATCAGCGTTGCCCTGTGTGAATAATATCTAAAACTTGAAAAAAAAGGATTATTTTTTTAGGGTCAACCGGGCCAGTTTTGGTCAGGGAGGGTTGGGTTTTCAGCCATTTTATATACTAAAGGGAAGTAACTTTGATATTTTTTATCAAGGAGTTACTTCCATTGTGCTAACTCATTCCTCGAGGAATCTATATAAAGAAGAGTTGCTTGTGCATATGTGTATGTCCAAGGAGAGAAGAATGGGCTGGGTGGAAGGTGGAGAAGGGGAAAGAAATAGAGATGGATAGAGAGAGGGAAAGAGATAGTAGTTTTATTAGAAATATGTTACACTTTTGCCCCAGGCAACACCGGGTAGCCCTGCTAGTATTATATAAAGGTAAAAAGGCCAGAAAACCATATCAGTATTTTTTTCTTTTAGTTTTAAGGAGCTCTATTTTTTGCGGAGTAACTTGTCCATGAATTCTTTAACAAAAAGGGAAGTCTAAATTCATCTCAAAGTGAATAAGTTACGAAACCTAAGTTAAAATCTGTTAATCTATTAATAGATTTTTCAAACACATGCATAGATGTGTGAAAAATGTTAAAACTGCATTGATTTAATAGTTCCAAAATGTAAACACTATTTTTCTTTCTAATTATCATGATTTTTGTGGACTGATTTTTTTTTTAAGTCATCAGGAGTTTATTTAATGAATACTCCCAAAATTATAATTATGATATTAAGGTTTATGCAAGTTTTGCTGTGTTAAATATAAGGTAGGGGTAATTTCAATCCCTAGACACATAGAACTTACAGTCTTACACTAAACACCATACTACTGATTTATAAATAAATAACATATTTAAATATAGTTTTGTTATTATTATGTGCTCTTTTGTAAAAGTTGGTAATGATGATAATATACCCCCAACCCCCAATACACATACAAACACACACGGTGGCACCAGTGTCGGTTGGCATCACAAAAAATGGTTGAACCAAGGAGAGTGGAAAGATCGAGGATGAAAACACTAACAAAACCTCCATTAAAAGGATGCGTAGAATACTGGAACCATGTTGACACTCAAATTCTAGAGAAGATTAGTGGTGGCTGCCAACAAGAAATCAATGGTAAAAGGCTGTTGAGATAGCGCAAAATGATTTGCAACGGTTATCAAAAGAGATGGAGAGTGCTAAAAATCTGGGAGACTTGTTGTCACTTAGACTCCAGGAAACACCACCGGTTATTGTCAGTGAGCAATCACTGATAATGACTTATGTGAAAACACCTAGTGAGTGAGTAAAAAAAATGAAACACATAAAAATTAATAATGATGATGATAATGACGATAATGACACTCCACGTGCAAGTATGCACAAAAAACTATGCAGCAAAGAATTTATAGTCTTTTGACCCCTCGAAGCAAAGAATTTATAGTCTTTTGGCCCCTCGAAGCAAAGAATTTATAGTCTTTTTGCCCCCTCGAAGCAAAGAATTTTTAGTCTTTTGCCTCCTTTTAATTTCTATAAGTGATACTTTGTCCCATAACGGCTATCCTCTTGATGTGATTAGGGCAGTCACCCAAAGGAAAATAAATCCTTTTTCTGAAATAAAACCAAATACGGTGACTAAATGTCCGATTTACATTCGTTTACCTTGGTTAGGCACAGTAAGTGAGAAATTCGCCAAGCAAATCAGCAGTTGAAAATTGCTATTTTTCTTCGAATGTGCGTCTTGTGTTTCCTACAAAACCTTTATTGGCATCCTCTCGTAAAGACGCTTTACCCCCCACCATAAAAATAATGTAATTTATCATTTTAAATGTAGTTGCAGTGCTGACTACGTGGGTAAATTTAATTTAAAAAAAAAATATGTATGTATATATATATATATATATATATATTATTAATACTAAAAGTTTATCGATCCCCATACACTTATCCAATATTACACATATTTTTAGAACACTACATTTATATACATAACATAACCTTAAAAATCTTTAATTTCTATTCTCTGCTTTTCTGTCTTTTGGCAGTCATTTTGTTTTCTCAGATTCTCTGCACAGTCGGAGACTTCTTCTGGTATTAATTATTTTTGACAAAGGGAAGTTTCTTTTCCCGAAATATTAAATAAATAATTTTATAATCATCCAGACATCACACAAACAGCTAAAACCACTCTTGCTGTTATGTAAGATTTAAAGAAAACATGAATAGTAACTCATATTTCGTATTATTTTTGTTCCTTCCAACTTACATCTTACCCTGAATTTGCATTGCCCACAGCCTTTTAAAAACATACTACTATTCCAAGCAATGCTTCAAGCAAACTACCATTCTCTATTATATATATATTCATATATCCATATATATATATATATGACACGTTTCAAGACTCCAAGCATAGTTTTGGGACACAATTGCCATTTTAGGTCAATTTTCAAAACAGATAATGTATAAGTGTTATACCATTTTTCTAAACCAAAATTTCACGAGGAATCCAATAAAATAAAAACGAATACAAAATTTTGATGGGAAACCATGTTTTCAAGCAATTCTTTCATGACGGCCGGAATCGCACTTCCCGTTTTTTTGTCCCAAGGACCGTATCCTGCAGATTGCGAAACTATTTAAGAAAATTACTCAAAACCTATCAATCATAAGTGTTAGGCCATCTTTCTTAACCAGAATTTTGTGAGGAATCCAAAAATAAGGGAGAGAATACCAGATCTTGATGAGAAATTGCCTTTTTTGGCCAGGTTATGGTAACAACCCAACGCTGTGTGAATTATTCTGAAAAAAGAAAAAGTATTAATCAGAATGACATAGCCATCATGACTATTTACATATTTACATACAGTTAAAAGGACTACGTTTTTAGGTCAGAACTGTTTCTCCTCACTACTGATACAACACACATACAAGTGAAGATCTCGCACAACTTCCTTCATGTTAAGGGGAGGATTTTTCACACCTGCTCCACGTGAAAACCTTCTTTTCAGTTCACCCATAACACTTGAATAATTCATGAGGGTATTCCTTGACTTCAAACAATACGATGGAGCTGTGAAGTGTTACTTCTATACATCCAACCTATACTGCCTACCATGACATATAAATCCTTCACAAGGGAAACCCTCAAAGCAAAAA
>OY744519.1:144640876-144643376 GCA_963556195.1 Sepiola atlantica
TTACAAATAAAATTAAGCAAAAATGATGATGAAAATGAAATATTGTCAAAGTTATTTGACAGATAAAAATTTTAATTTTTTAATAGGTGAAAATGTTTGCAAGACGTTGTGTCTTGTCACGTAAAATAAACACACCATATACTTCTCGAATTGCCGGTGTTGACTGTTGGGATGTCTGTCATTTTGTGTGCTCGAAGTTCTGTCAACTGGTGCGTGTTGGGTTAATATTTGTTTTTAAGACAGGGTAATAAACTTTATAGACATGCGTAAAAGACTAGTAGTACACCCGAAAACCGCGCCAAACGAAAAAGGAAGGATGGTTAAAAAAAGTAGAGATTATTAATTCACCTAAAGTCATTTTTTAAGCTTTACGATAATTTTAGTCATAGAATTCATGACTTGGATTAAAGTTTAATAATTAAACTTTGAATAAATTGTCAACTCTAAATAAATACCATATCGTTGCATAGTCCACTTTTTGAATAACCCATTTTTGGGAGAGAAAACGGTATAGTTGAGAGATAGTTCTCTAGAAATGACAATTTATGTATGAAGTGGCTTTTCAAAAGTAAACAATGAAATGCCTAATGTTTAAAATAATTTTTAAAATCCGAATAAAGTGATACTAGCATTGGCAACTACTTTTTTTCTTTTTAAATGTTTATACTCGCTCACTACTTTTCGTTTATTTACTTTTACAAATATTTTTTTTAATTTCATTTTAATAACTTATTTTTTTAGATAACTCTGAAACAAACAAATAATTATTTTACAATTTTGAGTTGAATCAAATAGATTTTCGACATCATACGGAACGCGTTTGATTTTTTCTTTTTCATTTGAAAATAGTTTATGCTAAAAATACGATGTCATGTTGTCTGTCGTATTTCTCTTTTTTTCATTTGAAAATTCAAAATGTTAATGATAAACAAACTGTAAACAAAGATTTCTTCCTACAAGTAGCAATACACATGAAAAAATTTAAATTGCTTAAAATATCTCAATAATGGCATATATAGAAAGAGCTTGATGATCTAAGAAAGAATCTTTTTAAATTTTTTAAATCTGACTAAAAATAAGGAAGTTATGACTATTTTTGTGCCTCACACAATTGGATATTTTCCCCTCTTTAAGACCATATGCGTTTTGTCACATTTTTTACACAAATTTTTCAGTAAAAATGTTATATCTTTGTTAAAACACAAGATTAAGCAATGAAATTTACTATATAAGTGTATTTTTGTACAAGGAATTAGAATATGCCACTGAAAATCTCCAGAAATGAATGGTTTCCAAGTAATCTGCACTAAGTGCACATAAATATGCTGCAATACCTTAAAAATACCATGAATCCATTAAAAGAAAGAAGTTAGAAAACTCAAAGTTGAATTGTAATACATTTTATGTACAAGAAACTAAAATCTAATACTAGGACTGTTTAAAAATGAATATATTGCAAGATTTCTTTAGCATTATTGTAGATTTACACCTTCTGCTAACTCACCCCCTTACCTCCCCAAAATATGAGATTCTACTTTTTTTATTTAGGCAATTACATGTTAACACCCTGAAAAACTTGGCAGAAAGAAAGAAACAAAAACAATTATTTTAGAATTTAAAGTGGGGATCAGTTTCACATAAAATAATCCCCCATTTCAAGGCCATTCTAGCGTTTTA
This sequence comes from Sepiola atlantica, assembly GCA_963556195.1. NCBI lineage: Eukaryota > Metazoa > Mollusca > Cephalopoda > Sepiida > Sepiolidae > Sepiola > Sepiola atlantica. The sequence goes on from OY744519.1 coordinate 144,642,554, forward strand.
GGACAGTTAATTATTTTTTCTATGGGAGATAAATCTTGTGCGTTTTTCTTGTTTTGTTTTTTTTTTTCTTTTTTTTTAGACGATTATGAGGGTCTTTGTGGGAGGAGGGGGGCTTACCACTTGAACTTCAGGTTAGTGGTAGGGCTAGGGGCAATTAAGTGTGAACACCCTGAAAACTTAGCAGAAAGAAAAAAAAAAACAAGTCATTTAGAATTTCGAGTGGGGGATTAGTTTCACATATATTTAATGTAGAATAATTCACAATTTCCGGACCATTCTAGCGTTTTAGGGCATTAATCAATTTTTTTCTATGGCAAATAAATCCTGTGCGTTTTTTTTATGGGCGTCTGCTTTTTTAAAATTTTTTTTTAGATGATTATGTGTGGTTTTAATGGGCTTTTTTGTAGGATTAGGGCTTCCTACTCGGACTTAGCGTTTGTGATAAGGTTAAGGAAGGGGTTTTCTTTTGGATGGAGGTTGCCATTCGGACTTAGTGTTAGGGTTAAGGGATTTTTTTTAGGGGTGGCTTGCCACTCATATTTAAGGTTAATGGTACGATACGTTCAAGAAGGCATTTTTAGGAGGTGGGCTTGTTAGTCGTACCTAGAATTAATGGTAGAGTAATTATTTATTTTATAAATTTCACTAAAAGGCAAGAATGGCCGGGAAATCGGAGATCATTTTACATTAAATTTATATGCGAAACTGATCCCCCACTCTAAATTCTAAACTATTTTTTGTTTTGTTTTTTCTTTTTTTCGCCAAGACTTTAAGACGTAATCGCCTAAAAAAGTAGAATCTTAATTTTTTTTTTAAATTGGCG
>OY744519.1:144648376-144855876 GCA_963556195.1 Sepiola atlantica
ACACTATCTATTAATGTTCCACATGAAATTTGAAAGGTCATCAGGGAGACTTTCAGTATCTGAACATAGCTGATCAATATATGTTATTGCTGGTCAACTGACTCGAGTGTGTCCATGTCAAGATGTCCGGTTGTTCAACAAAACACATTTGCCGGTGAGGAATTATTTCTGAGATGGCTGACAGTTCTCTATATAATTGCTGTTTAGTAGGATTTTTTCCCCATGAGCACCGCTCGAAGTATGCAAGTTTTGATTCTAAGATCTTAGTAAGTGCCTTTGTTACTACACCATACTAAATACCCCCCCCCAATACCACCCATGCAATCGCTAATTAAAATTCAGAATCCTTTCTGCAATCTACCTGTATCAATGATATGGGGGTACCCTTTGGTGATTGTCTCATCAGTAGGAGGTGTGATGCTAAATGAGTTTCACACTCACCTGAAACATGACCCCTCCAGATCTTTATCTGTGGGGTAATCTCAAAGATAATGTCTATCAAAACAATCTCCAGACTATCTCTGAACTGAAGACGGCCATCACAGCTAACATTAGAGTAATGCCAAGGGAGGAGTGTGTTAGAGTTATTGATAATTTTACATGTCATATCCAGGTGTGAATGGCACTAAAACAAAGGTTGTTGAACATTCATGACTGAAACTTGGCGGACAAGTCAAGCATAAACTGAAGTTTATTTGTACCAACCATAGTTGGATTGCAGAAAGGATTGTAAATTTTATTAACGATTCTATGAGTGGCATGTTTTTATGGTCACCTTATATTTCAATCCATGATAAAAAAGCTGGATTTAAATTGTCCAATATGTTTGATTTCCCAATGATATCAACTCTATTTTTTTTTTCATATAGTCCATTGCAAAATTCTATACTTTTATATCTGGAAAGGTATTTTTCTGCCAAGATATTTAAAAGTGACGACCCCCTTAATTGGTCACTTAATAAGGTGTTTATACAACCCTGATGGTAATAGCTGATAAAGATGGTATTCCCAGCACTTACATAGAGACAGACATCCTGTGCAGAAATTGAAACCAACTGCCGGAACCCCTATAATTACATAGATCTAAGAAAAATGTACTTAAATATTTGTGTTTCTCAGACTATAACATTTTTGCCTCAATTAAGGAAATGTCTTCAAAAGAGAATTTGTTGAAGTTTGAATGTTGGAAGTTTGTGTGGAAGGTCAGATGAGATTATTGAGTTCCTTGAGAGAAGATGTATTGACCTATGTTGTGTCCGAAGACACTCTATGGAGACGTTTGGTACAGTTAAGTTGAAAGAATGGATGAGAGTTCTTGGGTTAGTAGATGTAGAACAGTTGAGGTAGCAGGGTCAGTTGGGAGGGGAAGGCCAGGGAAAACATGGGAGGAAGTGATAAGGATGGATTTGCGAGAAAGAGGGATAAATAAAGACCTGGACAGAGATAGGTTAATTTGGAAATCAATTTCTAAAAGCCATCCAACACATGCCAGCATATATGATAATGAGACTTGTCATAAAATATTTCCAAGACCAGTGGCTGATCTGATATTTGCTATTTTTCAAAACTTTAATTAGCTCATCTGCGGTTTAATTTCGGTCATTGGTATCAAGATCGTAATTCTTATAACTAATAATTTTTCCTTCTCCAGCTACGGGTTAAATAGTTTTACTACTCTTCTCACTATCTCACTTTGTCAATATAGAAAGAGAGAAAAGAAAAGTTAAAGGAAGCACCGGCGGAGGAAAGGTGACTACTTTTGATTGTTAATAAACAGAGAGGCAGAGTAACAGAAGCGAAAACAATAGAGTATAAAATAAGAGGGGGGAGGTCTCAAACACTATGCAGCGAGAGGGCGTGAAAATTGTAGACAGAAGCTTAGTAAGAGATTGGACACTTGGTGAGTTAATTGCAAATTAGGGTTAAAATGTAGGTTTTACTTCTGTGGTGATTTGGTGTGAAATAAAAGCAACACACAACAAAAATGTAGGACTCACTAGTTTATTCCGCTATAAGAACACAAGAAGAAGGGAGGCAGGCAAAACGGTCGGGTCCATGCGTCTAATAGGTGCGGAATGCTTCGTAGAAATCTCCAGATTTTCCAGAGATAGCAGTCTTTATAACACATCACTCAATAAGTCACTGGCCTGACATATAGATGACGCGACTAATAAAAAGTCCATATGATTTTTATAAAGTACTAACCTTCAAATGGCACGTGTCAAAATTTGAGCCCAATCGGATTATTAGTTTACAAATTACAGTTATTTAAGTGAAACTACTGTTGCAAATTAAAAAAAAAAAAAAAATAGAAAATCGGATATTCATGTACTGATAAAGTATTGCTTTCTGATGGGGAAAAATATTGTTCAAGTATAGCCATGACATGATAAGTGTTATTCAGACTTTGCTCTGTCAGAAAAAACGGTTAAGAGGTGGTATGCTGACTTTAAACGTGGTCGTACGGACATAAATGATGTTGAATGCTCAGGTCGCCTAAATTCAGCATCCATGAGAACATAAAAATGTTCACGAACTCGTTCTGGCCAATTGTAAATTGAACTTGTGTGAGATAGCAGAGGAGTTAAAGATATACGAAGGCAAAGGCGTATTCACCATTTTGAATTAGAAAGCTGTATTCAAAGTGGCTGCCATGTTTGCTCACAGTAGATAAAAAACAGTAACACATTGACGATGCAGAGCATTGTTTGCAACCGTTTTAATGCAACAAAAAGTTTTTGTGACAATATGTGACAATGAATGTAACATGGATCCAACACTTCACTCCAGAGTCAAATCAGCAGTCAGCTAAGTGGAAAGCAGCAAGTGAAACCATCCAAAGCGACCAAAGACGCAAACATCAGCAGACAAGGTTTTGGCGCAAAGTATTTTGTCTATCGATTACTTTAAGAAAGGAAGAACTATGAATAGCGAATATTATATAGCATTATTGGTGTTTGCAGGAATAAATCATAAAAAAACGGTCACACATGAAGAAGAAAAAGTCCTCTTTCACCAAGACAATGAACTGTGCCACAAGTCGATCACAACGATGACAAAACTACATTAATTGCACTTTGAATTGTTTCTGCACCCACCCTATTCTCCATATCTGCACCCCCCCCCCCAGTGACTCCTGGCTGTTTGCAGACTTCAAAAGAATGCTCCAGGGAAAGAGATTTAGCTCCAATAAAGAAGTGATATTGGAAACTAAGGCATATTTTGTAGTTTAAAGATAAATCGTTCCACAAAAAATGCATTGAATTGTTAGAGAAGAATTGGAATCAGTGTATCACCCTAGAAGGAGACTACGTTGATGAATAAAATCGAATTTTGCCTCAAAGTTGTTGTTTTATAAGTTGGACCTAGGCCTTATTAAGTGATTTGTTAGAAAAACAAGTCCTTTGATCTGTCAGCCCGGACGTCTACAGTTGGCTTCAGTTAAGACAACCCTACTTGTATAGGTCATTGTTGAATCAAAATGACATTTACCAGCGTAAAAGCTCTAGCTGGCATCCAGTTGACAGAAAAACTCTTGCTTGAATGAAGCAATATTTATAGACGAGAACGTCCACTCATGAACTAGCAACCAATCAGTACCTAGATAATTGATTTGCCCATCTAAGCACAATCGAACATCCCAGCCTGCTTATATACAAACTCTCTGGTTTCTGATCTCTATCTATTTAGTTCTAGCTCTACTGGTCAGACAGATGAGCACTGGCTACTAGATTCAATAGTCATTCACTCAGTGATCGGCAATAGATTATGAGGCAGTTTATTGAGATGGTGTCAACTGATATTGTAACATCATCACTCCAGACTATCTTTTTTCTTTATTACTAATGGGTCACCGTTTACCAAGGCCTGAAGGCCACTTGAGGATAAGGGTTAAAGAGATTGTCAGTTGGATGACGGAAAACACCATGTAAGGATTAGGACCCATGGATGGAATGGACAGAATTTGATTATTTAAGAGGAAGGCTCAACAAGTATTTGTTAACATTGAACTTGAAGACGACCCTGTTGTAGTTAGCTGGGAAGAAAGTTTGTTCGTGGAAGTTCCGTTTGGTTTTGGATAGAGAGAGAGGAAGGAAAGTTCTTTGCTGCGGTTGTAGCTAGATGAGTTTTTGCTGTGAATGTTTTACAGGGAAGGGAGCCAGAGATTGGAGCTCAGTGGAGCACCTTTCATAGAAATAAAGCCAGAGTAGAGAGAGAGAGAGAGAGACTAGCAACGTCTCTTCTGTGAGAAAAGGGCTCTAGAAAGATTGCAAAGCAAGAAAGAGTGCTCTGAGCAGCAGCAGCACCTCCCCAGATATGGCAACAGGGCGTATCTGGCTCTTATACAAGTAAAGGATTTTCTCATGGAAGTTTCGTTTAGTTTTAGGTACACAGAAATAGAAAGGGAATTTATTGACAGTGGTTGTAGCTAGACGAGTTTTTGTTGTGTATGTTACGGAGGGGGGGGGGGGGCGTAGATTGAAGCTCAGTCGAGCACCTGCCATGAAAAGTAGAGAGAGACTAGCAACGCGTCTTCTGTGGGAAAGAAGATGTAAGAAGGAGGAGAGGACGTCGCCCATTAGATTTCAAAGTCGGTTTTGTACTCTGTCAAGACAAGAAAGAGCGCTCTGAGCAGCACCTCCCCAGATATGGCAACAGTGTTCCATCTTAGGAAATATCTGGCCTATATAGAAGTAAAGGATTGTGTCAGGAGTGAGGTATTTTCTGGAGTGATAGAATGATCCAACCATTGTTCGAGCACCTTAGCAACAAATTTGACGTAAGTCTTCCTCCCATTTCAGGTCTGGAGTGAAAGTCAGACTCTGAATATCTCTCCACACATCCAATACATTAGGATTTACTATCTCTGAGTAAAAACCCTGCAGATACTCAGCTATTACAACACTTACACAGACTATACAGACTATACCATAGCCCTCTTTGTTGACACTAACATATAGTATCAGTTGGGGTTACTTTTGATTCGTTATGTTCACTTTCTAAGCCTCTCCCTCCCTCCGGTCAGCTCTATGATGTATGTCTATAGTCAGTGCGTTCTTGGGAGTTTCAAGCCAAATCTCTATTCAATGCTTAAGGAGATATTGCTCTTATTCTGCATCAATTAATTCAATTAAATCAGTAACGTAAGATCAAAAGTATGAATCAAGAAGAATACTGATACGAAACGTGAATAAGCAGAATGATTAAAGGGATCAATTTAAGATTCACAGAAGGACAATGGCTACGATTGATGGCGAAAGAAAGCAGAAAGGTAGATTAAAATGTTACGATTTACTTGCTCCCCTCGCACGAGGGCAGAGTTAGACACAAGGCCAGTTTTTAATGTGGAGAAGGTCCAGCTTCCCAAAAAGAGGCACTCTGGATTGGAACAAAAATTTAAATTGCCTCAGTCTAGAAGGATCTTCTCCACAGACAGAGGACAGATATTATAGTACCATCTTTGAACAGAACATATACTACACTTTGCTCCTAGCCAACAGGCCAAGAGCATCATACATGTAATTGAAATATTACGATTTTAATAAGTAGGATACCGACACTAGTTTAAGTAAATACATGTATACTAATAACCTCAGAAGCAATTAAACTGGTGTCACTAAGGCAACCAATGTCCAGATATAAGTTCAGGAAAATAGGAGAAACAAATAATGATAATTCCACATCTTAAACATTGCCACTCCCCCTCCCCTAAAATCCAAACCAACCTCAGCGAGGTAGGGGCAGTGGCAACATGGTAGTGTCAGAGATACCTAGCTTATGGACTCTGATGAAATTTCAAGAAGAATCAATACTAGGATCCGTCATCCTCCGATCGTTTCTGCCTCTATGTATGATAAACAAGGACGTGTCATGCGCACAACCTCAAATACATGGAGTAAGAATAACAATGGTGCTTCTGTGCATGTGCAACCGCCATTCCCTTGTCTATTCTAGGTCAAACCTTCTTTGACTTCGTATGCAACTGCTGGATCTTGCTGGTCTGATTGGCCAGGGCGGGGACTGCAATCTTGTAGGCCCAATGAATAGTTACAGCCAACAAGAACTTCATGCAAACCAAACAATCTTCATGTGCAGAAGACTGATTCACTCAATAACAGCTGAAACATGGTGACTGAAACCAACAATACATGGACTCTAATCCTAGAAAATAGTGAACAAATCTATATAATAATATGCTATGGCAATTTTATGTTTGTACGTATGTTATCACTCTCTAGCCCTTTTAAAAAAAATAGAAGCGCCCGATCACCGAAGGTGCTATGCAAAAAAGTAATTTTAAAAATGTTATCTGATGCTGCTGTTGTGTCGAATGTGAAACTGAAATACGCTTTCTTGCCCTTCGGCAATCAATTTGGGTATATCTTACGTAGGACGGCCCCTAGTGTAGATTGTTATCACAAGGATGACCAACAACACTCATTTTACGAACACTTTTGATGGCCTTGTGCCTAATTTGTTTTAAATGTAAATTTTTTCATATTTTCTGCAAATGAATAATTCAAAGTGTAGTATCTGCTCTTGTTCACAGGTGTTACAATAATATTGTGGGGTCTGCATTTGCGTCAGATATCCATAGAATGGAAATATGTTATAAACTCCTACAAGGATACAACTGTAGAATTTCCACGGGTCTCGTTAGTCAATGATAATTTCCTCATCCTTGAAGATAAGACAAAGTAAATTTAAATGAACTTGTTTCCATTACTTAGAACTCAGAATTTAGAAAATAGTCCAAAAGTTGGGATGAGAAAAAGTGAAAAAAAGAAAATATGAAAAAATGTTCACGTTACTTAAAATACAGGATGAATTAAAAAAAAAAAAAAATGGCACCATTTGAATCGTTAATAAAATGTATAATTTTTTCTGTAATCCAACCATATATGGTACAAATAAACTTCAATCTATCCCTAACTTATTCGCCAAGTTACATCATAAATGTTCAACAGTTTTTTTCTTTATCATCATTCAATGATATAAGCACACCTTGATATGATGTGCAAAAATTATCAATAACTGACACAATCCTTTTTTTGGAACTGCCTTGAATAAAATATGATGGTTTATGACAAGTGTTTACAGACATCAGATGTGAAGATGACCATGTCGTATCCATCAAGGAAGCAATCTTGTCGCAACGTGTTCCACAGATGGGAAGTGCTTAGAAAAAGAAAATTCTGTTCATATGTGAGACATAAGGAGGAAGAACGAAAAGTTTTTTTTGCAGCTGTGGTAATAAGATGAGTTCTGTTACAAACATTTTTTAAACACTATTTTCTTATCCAGGACCCTGAACAACAATAGGTAAACCTGCTAGTCTTTAAAAAAAAAAAGAGATAACAAACTTGGGGAATTCTACTTGGGATAGTGACGTAGTTTCTCTTACAGACAGACACAGATTTCATGATTGTATGTATGACAATCATTTTAAAGTAAAAAACAAAAAGTATAAAATTAAAAAAAACATTAAGAAACAACAAAAGATGCATTATAATACAAACATATATATATATATATATATATATATATATACTATTTCTATACTAATACTACCATAATTTGTAAACTATGCAAATGTTATCTATTTCATCACTTCATTATCCGTACATAAATGCTCTGTCTTCACCCTATCTCGATAAGATCTAATATGATTTTATATATATATATATATATATATATATATATATATATAAAGAGGTGTACTAAAAGCGAACTTTTAGGAAAGGTAAAACCCTATTGTGAAGAGTATACAGCTCAATATCCAGGATAGAGCAGGTAGTATGAATAAATTGCCTTTTTGCGGAATATACCTTGCCTTGAGCTTTTGAATTGAATTTTGATTTGGCTTTTGCTTTCTCTAATTCCTTTCCATTCTCCTTCATATATATATATATATATATATAATACTAAAAGACCCATTTTGTGATAAGCATTTCCTGGTTAAGAGACATTTGTCTTCATCAACATTCTGTTAATGTATTCCTTGACTTTGATTACAAATCTAAAACATTTTTTTTAAACAATTTCAACCAAGACTCACTATAAAATAAAACAAGCTGTTAGATGTCCACAAGTTCTTAGAAGTAAACATATATATATATATATATATATATATATATATATATATATATATATATATATATATATGTGTGTGTGTGTGTGTGTGTGTGCACGAGCGCAATCACGCAAAACATATGGAGTCAAAAAAAGGAAGAAATACAAAACATCTCATCTTGATTCAAAATCTGCTCGAGAAATATAAACGCAAGAATACTTGTCACTTAATAAATCTATGGAATTAAAATGAACCCGCCCGGAGCGTGCGTGTGTGTGTGTGTGTGTCGGGGAGGGGGGAGGGGGGGTGATGGCCACATCGATTCCAGTAACTTTGATGAAATCTCTTTGACAAATCTGACACCCGCAGGACAAAGGAAGAGACGACAAGTCACAAGTTCAGCATGAGAGTCGGAACGGAAAAACAAAAACAGATAAATAAAAAAAGTGGAAATAAGATTTACCAGGATTTTCTATCAGTCGATATATATGAAGATTATACACTGACAACCAGCTAAGCTTGCACATACACACAACACACCGCTAGTTTTAGTTTTAGTTATATTATATATATATATATATATATTTAAAGAATTGTGGTTACCAACGCTAGTAAAATACTTTTTCAATAATTATTTATTATCTTAACATTTTAAGTTTTTTAAATATAATTTCATAATGCGTTTCGAGCATTTATCGTTTATCCATTATGCTCTCTTCAGATGTAAATTCCATTTGATAAAAGTGTTTCATTTGAGAAAACGTTTCATTTTTCTTTCATTTAACAGTGTCTGTTCCATTTAACAGAAAAAATGTTTGTTCCATTTGACAGAAAAAAATGCTATCTTGTTGAGATAAAAATATATTCAGTTTGGCCAGTGTTTGGTCATTTAAGTTCATTTGTGTATTAGGTTTTATTGCTTTAATTGCTGTTGGTCGAATCTGTATGGTATGTGTGGTCATTCCCGGTCATTCATGATGGTGTCCCTGCTGGGTTCACACATGAATGTGGATGTGTGGGTGGTTGGGGGTGAGGATGTTTGCTTGGGTTTGGAGAGAGAGATTAGTAGAAAAGAGGATGGGTGAGTAGATAGATAGGTAGGGGGGGGGGAGAAAAAGTAAGAGAGGGGGGAAGGAAGATTGAGGGTAGATAGAAATATAAATAGAATTATAGAAGGAGATATATATATATATATATATATATATATATATATATATATATATATATACACATAGATAGATAGATAGATACACACATTCATATTATTTTCTGCATGTGTGTATGAATACACTCACATGGGGTATGTATTCGTTCCATGTGTGAGGGTGTGCAAATGCACACGTGTCCGAGTATAGATGGGTTCCTGTTTATACATGTGTTCGTACTTGTTTTTATATGTCTGTGGTGTGATCTGTCTTATGATTTATTTAATGGTGGGTTGAATTTGTATATGAAGATTTTTTCTTGTGTTAGGAGGTATGAGTAGTCCTGAGTTTGGAAAATGGGCATTATCTGGAATTTTCCACTGCTGCATGAATATACATGTTTGGAGACAGGCAATTTTCTATTTTCTTGAATTTTAATATTGCTCTTATGGAGGGCCACTCTATTATTGAATGTTTTTGTGGCACCTATATAGTATTTTTTACATGCTATGCATTCAAGTACATATATGACATTTTTTGAGGTGCAGTTTAGATCCTTCTTTATTTTGAAGGTTTGTGTTGGATTTTTGAATGTGTATGTGTTACCTTCTATTATTATGTCGCAAACTCCACATCTTTCTTTGTTGCATTTTGTGACCCCTTGTGATACGTGTTGGTTGAATTTTGATGAGGTTAGAATTTGTTTGAGGTTTTTCGGTTGGCGTTTGCTTTTGATTATCTTCATTGTTTTAAGTATGTTGCTTAGTTTGCTATTTTGATTGAGCAAGGTTAGGTTTCTTGTTATCTCTGTGAATAATTCTGGGTTGTTTTTGTTATGTGTAGATACGTATGCTAATATGTGTTCTTTGTTCCATTTTTTGGGAATTCGTAGTTGTTCTAATGGTATTTAAATGACCAAACACTGGCCAAACTGAATATATTTTTATCTCAACAAGATAGCATTTTTTTCTGTCAAACGGAACAAACATTTTTTCTGTCAAATGGAACAGACACTTTTAAATGAAAGAAAAATGAAACGTTTTCTCAAATGAAACACTTTTATTAAATGGAATTTACATCTGAAGAGAGCATAATGGATAAACGATAAATGCTCGAAACGCGTTATGAAATTATATTTAAAAAACTTAAAATGTTAAAATGATAAGATAATAAATAATTATTGTAAAATTTTTTTACTAGCGTTGGTAACCACAATTCTTTAAATATACTTTTTTCTCTCGTTGGAACTGCACTGATGCTACACAACCCCCTTCTCTCTCTCTCTCTCTCTCTCTATATATATATATATATATATATATATATATTATTTTATGTATCCACATAACGAGATATATTTTATGTATCGATTTTCAGTATTTACTTCAACAGTGCTCAATACGTGAGTAGAGCTAGGTAGTAAGTTATTAAAACATAACTTTATCTATATATATATATATATCTATATATATATATATATCTATATATAGTAGGTCCCTGCTATTCGTGGGGGTTACGTTCCAGACAAATTGTGAATAGCGAAAATCCACGAAAAGATTTTGATACCTCAAAGTTCACTAAAAATCAGGCTTTTGTACATTAGCATGTGTTTTCTGAATGAAAAGCAACAGATTAGCTTAGATTAGCCCTTTCTGCTTGCAAGTTGTTTGATATTTTTTATATTTCGGTTTGCAAAAATTTGGAATACCAATGCTTTTGTAAGAGTTGCATTTAATATGAATCCTACAGAATAATTAGCGGTTTTTTTTATTGCTTGCTTTTTGTCATATTAGCCTTAGTTGGACTTAATTGATTATCCTATTTGTAAGTTCTACTGAATTTATGAAGAAAATGTTAACTCAATGCTTATGCTGTGAGTCTGCGAATGGTGGCGGTTCACTGTATATATAGTATTAAAATATACTTATGGCAAGTAAGCTACACAGAAACGTTTGTATTTCATCCCCAACGGAATTCGGCTGATTAAATGCAGGGATTTACATTTTACATTCACTTTTATAAGCAGGCAGTATCCACAACAGCCCCCAACCAATTAAAGTCATACATACCTCTTCTTAGATATTGAGCACTGTTGAAACAAGCATATATACATAATATAGTAGTATCATATTATATATATATATATATATATAGAGAGAGAGAGAGAGAGAGAGAGAGAGAGAGGTGTATATAAATATATACATACTTATATTATCACACATTTATGTAGATACTTATGTTATATATACATATATAAAAATATACACACATATACATATTTGTTAACACATTAATATAGATACCTATTAAGATATATAAATATACACATATTTATACATATGTTCATAAATGTTCATGTAGATACATAAGTTGTTATATATAGTAAGGTATGAAAATATATTTATGACAATTAAGCTACACAGTATCGTCAGGCTAAGTACCTTACGATTCCCTACAGGGATGAAACGCGGACGCCTCTGTATAGCTTAGTTGCCATAAATATATTTTCATAACTTACTACCTTCATGTACTCTCTTATTGAGCACTGTTGAAGTAAATACTGAAAATCTATACATAATATATTATATCTCCTTATACGAGTATACATTAAATACTACTACTACTACTACTAATAACAATAATAATAATACGATATATAAACATTTATACACGTCGTCATCATTATTCATCATATTCGGTTTAATGTCTGTTTTACTGCTGACATGTGTTAGACCATGGCCACCGAGAGTTACTACAGGCCTGTTTGCTAGAAAATGACGTCACTGCATTGCGTGTCAAAACAATGGCCGTCGTAATAACAATAAGAAGGCATTTCGACTTCTCTATTCACTAAATAATCCATCAAAATTCAGGAAATCAACCAATTTTAATGAAATTTTCAGTATTTATTAATTAATGATCACGGAATATAATAAATCCATTACTTTATTAGAAAGCTTGGTGCAAATGTATTATTTCCTGTAAACAAAAAACACCTTTACTAAAGTTATCCAAAATATCAAAACATGTTGACCATACGATATTGTAAATATTTAAAACAAAGCATTAGAAAACTTTAAAAATTGCATGTAAAAAAAGAAAAGAAAGGAACATGATTCGATTTATCCTGAAACTGATCTTTATTCAATATAAATTTAAAGAAAATAATAATTCACGATCAAATACTGCAAAAAACTGAATTATGAATTACCATTATTTAAACTTCTAACCCAATCAACCGTAAGTAATTCAGACTTTGAAATTTGTTTAAAAATTATACAAAAAAAAAGTTCAATGTTAACTGTTTGTTTAATAATGGAATCACCAACTCCTATCTTGCTATTAAGAGATAGGTATGTGGAAAATCAAAGGCCGATCCCCAAAATGTAAAACAGTTTGACCCTCCCTTCACTTAAAAAATCACCAAAATTCAGGAAATCAACCAATTTTAATGAAATTTTCAATATTTATTAATAAACAAGCACAGGAGATATAGTGAAACCATTTTTCAAAATCTTAGTGAAAATGTATTTTTTTTTTTAAACAAAATACACCTTTACTAAACGTATATTTTTATATATATTAAAAAAATCCATGATTTTTTTAATGAAAATAAAGATCTGTATATGTTTAAAATAATTCAAAAAAACAAACTATTTCGTATATATTACGAAAAATGCCCCTACACTCTTTTTAATAAAATCAGTATAACTCGAAGAATTAACGATATTATCATTGAATAAAGCATTGTTTAATTAATATTTTTTGTGAAAATATTGATTAAATATGACGTTATTATTTCATTTATTTAATCTACAAAAGTACAGAGAAAAGATAAACTATACTACACTTAAGACATCGAAAAAAAGTAATAAAAAAAAATGGAACTCTACTTTTTTATCAAATAATGAATAAGTAATTCAGACTTTTGATTTTTTATATAATTAAAAAAAATTCAAACTTACTACACTATATTTAGTCGGTGTAAACATATCTCGTTTTATTACGTGTATCCATATTTGCCGTAATTCTTTCTCTTTTGGAAATCCAAACACATGCAGTAGGCATTTTAACTTTGTGAATTATGAAATGAAAATTAAAAAAGCACGAAATTAAGTTAACCAAACACAATGACATTAGAGGGGGGGGGGGGCAAGAAGTTAGTTGCTTGACCTTGTCAACTCTCGGGGGCCATGGTTGGACGGCTTTAAGAAATTGACTTCTAAACTAAACTATCTCTAGCCAGGTCTTTATTTATCTCTCTTTCTCTCAAGTCCATTTTTATCACTTCCTCACATGTTTTCCTTGGTCTTCCCCTCTGAACTGAACTTGCTACCGTAACTGTTTTATATCTACTAATTCAAGAACTCTCACCATTCTTTCAATGTGGTCATACCATCGAAGTCTCTTGTTCTGCATACATCTCTCTATACTGTCCCGATTGAATCTTCCTCTAAGGTTATCAGCAGTAAGCCTGTCTTTAAGACTCTCATAACACATCCATCGTATCATTCTCGTATCATTTCTATCCATGCAATGCATGTTCTCAATCCTAACTTTATAAATAGAAACGTGGCCTCAATATCAAGACCTCAAGAATGACTTAAAAACAACATCGTCTCTGAAAGAAATAAACATTATACCCAATGGAAAAAAATCTTTAAAAATACTTAGACGCAATCCCTGGAAGACAAAGCTGTAAAGAAGTACAGATAGCAGCCCTAAAAGGACAACATTTATCCTTAAGAAAAGCCCTCGGATATAAATTTTACTCATAACGAAATCAAGTGTTAGCTCCAGGAGAGAACTCCTTGATCTCTTCGAACTAACCGAATAAAATAAAAAAGTAAATTTATATAGACCTATATGTTCACACTTATTGATATAAATACCTTTAAATATACATACAGAAATATGTACAGGGTGAATGGAAAGTAACTCCCTATTATTAAGTGCTCACAATTTATTACTGAAATATAATAAGAAAGTGTATAGCATGGGGTTTTATTTAAAATTCGATATGGGTGTCAGCAATCGCCCCCAGCTTCTAAAGCTGCCTGGAAACCGCATTAACTGATTTCACAAGGAACTTTTTT
Organism: Sepiola atlantica; assembly: GCA_963556195.1. NCBI lineage: Eukaryota > Metazoa > Mollusca > Cephalopoda > Sepiida > Sepiolidae > Sepiola > Sepiola atlantica. The sequence goes on from OY744519.1 coordinate 144,662,689, forward strand.
TCCCTTCTTTTACTAATGAGTCAACACTTATCAAGGCTAAAAACCCACTCGAAGATTAGGGTCAACAAGATGGGTAGATTGACAGATGAATGGTGATGAATACTATGAGTATTAAAAATAGCAGCCGACCCAGAAAACAGCATTTTTCCCCATTGTCAAAAACAATGGAATGTGAGGACTAAAGGAAAAAATAATGCATAATTCATAACTCTTGCCCCCCCCCTTCATTTCTTGTAAGAATTATATTTCAGTAATAACTTACAAGTATAGGGTGTTACTTTCCAATCACCATGTATATTTGAAATTTACTTATATATATCTAAATAAATAAATAAATGTCTAAGTTGGGCCCATTGCTCGCACTAACGGTAAAGTTAAAACATACTAGTTCAAGTTAATTCCACTTCACACAATAGATTCACAGTCTCTTTTATATACTGCTTATGTATATGCGATATCAGTCACAAGGTTAACTAATTTGCATATTGGTTTTGGAGAAGGACATTTTATTAATGAACTATTATTTGTTAAATGCTTGTTTTGATTTTAATATAACAAATAGTTTTATTTTGCAATATTGTTTTGTTTCATGGACAAAAGTTTAGTATTTGTGCTCAACTGTTGTAATAAGTTATGATCTATTTTTAAGTTGAAACCAAATCGCCCCCCACACTATCGCTGAAGCAAATTTATTTTTTGATTCTTTTCCTTTGACAGTCATTTTTAAACGATAAATAAATTTGTATCGAAATTATCAAAATGTTGATGTTTATCTATCTATATGAATACATGCAACACTTTCTATTTCGTGTTTACAACAAAGTTATGAATGAAATGTTTATTATTCAAAATATTCGTATCAAGTATTTTGCGTAACAAACTTTGCTAAGCCACTAGTGTACTTATATATGTATTTACATCATATATGTATGCTGATGGTCATGGATAAATTCACACTTACAAACTGCAGTTGAAGAATACCTCCAAGGCAAATCATGTAGAAAGAAACACACGCGCACCCTCAAAAAATTTAAAATAAATGAAAGAATAAATAAAGTCAATCCGAAAGTAAAAGAGTAAAACCATTGATCTAAAAATGTATTTGATGTGGTTTCACATCAACAACGGCCGTTTGGGCAAGATGAAAAACATGAAAGGTTAGAAAAATTTTCATCTTATCAAGTAGAAAATAAGTTTAAGAAATGAAAGGAAACCATAGCAAGTTCGGCAAAACGAGAAGAAAAAAAAATCGATTACTGGCATGTCAAGCCACTGCCTTTCCTTCTCTTCTCGTTTTGCTTCCCTCTCCTCTTATTTCGTTTTCTTTCTTTCAATTTCTTTTCCCTTCTTTAAGTTATGCTTACATAAAAGTGGAAAGGGGGAAATACATAGAAATATCGTCCGCAACTACGTCGGTAAAACCAGATCACATGACCAATTTCCGATTAAAAAGTAATCTAGTGTTCATTAACCAATCAGAATGCTTCCCATGCGATTCATCAAAACAAGTCTAGTGTAATGAGATAAACCTGAGGTGGTCGCAAAAGCAGGTTACTAAATAAGAATTACAAGCTATCTAAGTGAGATATAGATAATGGGTGTGGGTAAACATCACATTTGGAATGCGACTGTGATTGCTTTGATAATTTCAAGGTTGAAACGAAAATGAAAATATAAACACTTTGTTTGTCTTTTAAGGTATGTGGATTTGGGAATGTGTTAAAAAAAAAAATTTTTCAGAAGTATGTCACCGATTGAGAGAGAATTAGGGAAAATGGTAGAGCGCGACCGGAAGTCGGGGTAAGCGTATGCTTCACCTTTTGCTCTCTCCAGTGAGGGTTGGGGAGTTGACTGTATATGTAAAGCTGAGTGTGCTAAGAGGATGTCGGTATTCTACCATAATAAAGTGTAAGCTATGACAAACCTTTTGTTGTTTGGATTCTTCATTTTTGCTGCGACATCTTTCGAATTATGGGACGAGTAAAAAATGGGGCATAACGTAACACGAGGAGACTCTAGACTGAGTTAAAAAAAACAAAAACAGCATCGCTAACCAAAAGTTCCGTTCCAGAAAGTTGCAAGTGGATGACACAAAAGGTAAGATATGAGGTAACTATCATCTTGGATGGATATGGTCCCATTTCAATGCTTAGACAAACACACACCTGCCTACCTGAAAGATATATTTGGTTAATTAATTCCTATTTCAGTCACGTAAATTATTTAGAGTTGAAAGAACACACAGAATGTCAGCTCTCGGTATTCACGTGAGGTGCCAGATTATCTTCTTCTTTCTCCTTTTCACCAACAAAAGATAAAACTTCATTCTTAGTAGCAGTAATACTTGCCTCAATTCCACTAAGTGGCAGCCCACTATGAAATAATGTTGCAGACGACACACACGAACGACGTTAACTACCTAGCGTCCAAAACAGATCTCTTCTTCGAGTAAAAATGTCACTGTTTTTATTCAGCTCTTTTGAACTGCCAAAAGCGCCTATTTTGCATAATCAAGACTGTCGCTTCAAAATCAGACAGTTCCAGGTTTGCTCCCGCATGCAGCCACTGTTTCTTTGTAGCGGGCACATGCTAGTAGTGGCCGCTTATCCCTTGGTCATCACACTACCTATATCGACATCGAAATTTTATAGCTTCAGAATAATGAACATTAAAGAAAATGATATAAATTTTTGTAACTAATACAAACGAAAATTATGTAAATCTCAATGGAAAGTGCTCGACTGAGCTCCAGTCTTTGGTTCCTCCTTCTGTAAACATGCACTAGGCGGCTGCATGTTTAATGGGTTGCATGTTTGCAATGCATGCGAATAACAGGTTTGCTGCGATTAAGAAATATTTAACTAAGAGAAAAAAAGGGCACCCAAGAAATTGAAAACGTGTCTGATCTAGAGTTTTTGACCACTCAGAATTTGATTTCTTCTTGATAAAAATTAGTGTCTCTTTATATAGGAGTTCATGCATTGAGATAAAGCCTAACAAAAGTAATGGTTCTCTGCTGTGGTCATGACCTACTTGAGTTTTCTAAAAATAATGTAAGGCAAGATATGGGACTCCCCTCGGCATTAGGTTTTTGATGTCCACAGATTGGAAGCAGATTAGCATTTTTAAGTGGGTGTCTGTGTGGTCTCCTCTAAATGATACCAATATATATATATATATATATATATTTCCGTAAATGGGCAGAGAGGAGGGCGGTTAATTGGGCATCTCATGGTCAGTTTGGTTTTCTGGGGTCTGACGGTTAGTTGGCTTTCGGTGGCCCTCGAAAACAGATGATTTGTTTGTGTTAGGTTGAACTTAGTGTTTTGATTTGGTCGGGATAAGAATTCCGATTTGCAAGCCTGTTATTCACACGCATTGCAAATATGCAACTCACTAAACATGTCGCCTAGTGCATGTTTAGACTTGTAAGACATTCACAGCAAGAACTCATCTTCATTGAGAAGACACTTTCCTTTCTCCTTTCGCATGCCTAGCAGCAGAAAAAATTTCCATGGACAGAGATTCTTTGCAAAACGCTTCCCACCTGTGGAACACGCTACCGCGGGACTGAGTGCTACCGCGGGACTGAGTGCTACTGCGGAACTGAGTGCTACCGCGGGACTGAGTGCTACCACGGGACTGAGTGCTACCACGGGACTGAGTGCTACCGCGGGACTGAGTGCTACCGCGGGACTGAGTGCTACCGCGGGACTGAGTGCTACCGCGGGACTGAGTGCTACCGCGGGACTGAGTGCTACCGCGGGACTGAGTGCTACCGCGGGACTGAGTGCTACCGCGGGACTGAGTGCTACCCCACTAATTACAACTTGGTCGTCTTCAACTCCAATGTTAACAAATTCTTGTCCATGACTGTCCTATAACTAATAAAACATAATTTATACCATTGATAAATGTTAGTACTTCCATGATGTCCATGACTGTCCTATAACTAATAAAACATAATTTATACCATTGATAAATGTTAGTACTTCCATGATGTCCATGACTGTCCTATAACTAATAAAACATAATTTATACCATTGATAAATGTTAGTACTTCCATGATGTCCATGACTGTCCTATAACTAATAAAACATAATTTATACCATTGATAAATGTTAGTACTTCCATGATGTCCATGACTGTCCTATAACTAATAAAACATAATTTATACCATTGATAAATGTTAGTACTTCCATGATGTTCCTCATCTTTCACTGGCAATCATTTTCATCTAATTAACACTTATTTTCGAGTGGCTCTTGGCCTTGATAAGTGGTGACCCCAATAATAAAAAAATTATGTTGTTTCATTGCTCTTTCACTAATACTCTTTTCTTCCTACTTAGCAAACCCACAGAAAGATAGATGCCTTTCATATTACTCACCTAGACACAAACTAGACCTTTGATGCATGAACAAACAAGTGACATATCACCCAAAAGTCCACATAATAATCTGGTATATTTAAGACAAATGACAATATTTACATTATTGAATAGAATATTGAATGACATATCCTCTACATCTGCCTCATCGATACAAAGTAACAGGTGGTCACAAAACAAAGAGATTAGATTCTGTTGATCTTTTTATGTTTAAGATCATTTTACTTACTATTATCACAGGAATAGCTAATCAATTTAGGACTAAAGTATAGCGTTCTTAGTATATGGTGGATCAAAGTGAAATGTAAAATGTCACAAATTGCTCTTAAAAACTATCTTAATATTAACTGGAAAAGACCTATGTTTTTGTCACTGTTCTTTAGTCTGTAATTCTCTTATTCTTCTGGCTTTCTCTAAACTTTTCACAAAAGTTTGCATCAAATTATGAGTATGAACACAGACTGAACTAGATTTTTGTGAGAAATCTCTAGCTTGTCCCTCAGTGATAGACAGAAACATAGCAATAGATTGGTCACTTGGTTGAGTTAATTGCAAATTACGGTTAATTAGAACAAATAAAATAGAAGTTTTTTGGGTTTTTTTTTCAAACATAACTCAATCCGAGAATTGAAGAAAATTTTAACATTTATTTGGATGGGGGGGGGGGGGGTCTCCTGTGTGTGTGGAGAGGGCAGCATAAAAAACAAAACTTTTTCCTTAAACAACTCCAATCAGTTTCAACTAAGAAAGTCAAAATCAAGAGAAAGACACTGACTACAAAGACGACAGGTAGTTATTCTTTAATGAAATAAAAACCATCCAACTCCCCTGTGAGGAATCGTTTGAAGCCTTAGCTTTCACAGCAAAATCAACATTTTCAGTTATCAGAGAGAACTGCCAAAAGAGGGAAAAGGAAAGCAAGATAAATGACGACGAGGAAAAGAAAACATCAGGAAAAGAGAAAGGCAAAGCAAGAGAGAGGAAAAGATAGAAAAAGGAATAAAATCCAGTCAATAGCGATAAAAAATAAGGAGGTAAGGCTCTAGCGATTTAAGCGGAAATCAACCTTTTCTGGATTTGAAAAAATAAACAGCGGAATTCCACTAAAAAGCGGAGAACTCACATCCCTCTATACAGTAAGAACAAGAACATTAAAGACAAAATTGAAACCAAAAATTGCAACAAGCATGAAAAAGAAGTCATTTGGGAAGGTGTCACATGCCTAGAATTTGATGAATAAATTTTAAACTGAAGAACAAAAGGAATTGAAATAATAAAAACATTGCTACGGCTGTTGCGAGCCCCGAGATTGATGGAGTAGCATCCAGGCAGTACGTAGAAAGTCTACATAGATAAAAAAAAAAACCAGCAAAAAAAACATTATTGCATGTCAAGTAGAAAATGTATTGCATGAAGAGTTATTTTTTTAGGATTTTTTTCACACCTGATCAGAAGAAGATATTATGGCAGAAGCAGAGTTCGCATGTCAATTGCAAATAATGTGCAAGGATGCATGGGGAATGATATACCATTGTAGGATATAGGGTAGATCGATTGGGATCCAGAATTCAATCTAATGTGGATATGATTTTATTCAGTATGAATTAAAACGGAGAGAAGAGAGGTATGCACATTTTTTTTTTTTAGTTATTTTGTCATTTAGTCCTCTCATTCCATGAGCTATGTTTCTGACAAAGGGAGAAGAATTGCTGTTTTCTGGGTTGGAATCTATCCATCTAACTAATCGTTGACTAGTTTTTGACCTTGAAGTAGTATTTATTTTTTTTGCTCCTTGTATAGGGTGACTTCATGCCTTGTCTGGAGTGATTTCCATAAAAAGAAAAAATATCAATGGGAATCTTATTAAAAACAAAGTTTTCTCAGCAAAGAGTTTACCAGCATTTGGTGTGGTGTGACCTCTGAGGTTAAATGGCCTGTTAGGCGAAGCTGTCATTGATTAGTTGAAAGACATTATTGGATTTGAATTTGTGACAAAAATGAATGAACAATTAGCTGATAACATACGACTTTATGATCAAACGGCTGTGTATGTGAATGGGGACAAAGAAAAAGAAACAAAGAGAAAAGAAAGATAATCAGAGAAATAAATCTGTAATGTCGGACAATGCCAGGTTACCAGAATCGAGAGGAAAAATAGCTATAGGTCATGGTGAGTAGGAAAAGAGGAGGAGGCCAGAATTCCCCACTTATGATACAAGTCTGAAAGGAGTACGTAGAGAGAATCAAAATCATCGAACTGACAGAAAAGAGTTTCCCTATTTGCCATTATTTTTACCTTTAAACCCTTATTGAACATTGATAAGAATCACAGTGTCATCTTTGAAATAAATTGTCTTTTTTTTTCTCAAGAACTTTTGACAAGAAAAACAGTGACTCCATCTTTTTGAGAGGGCTGCATACACTGCATGAAGAATCTCTTTTCTACAGACAATCAATTAATACAATGGCTCATCATCATATTTTGTTTAACATTTGTTTTACAGACTGGCATGTGTTGGACAAATTTTAGAAATTGACTTCCAAACGAACCTATTTCTGGCCAGGTCTTTATTTACCCCTCTTTCTCTCAAACCCTTCCTTATCAATTCCTCCTATGCTTTCCGTGGCTTTCCCCTGCAAACTGACCCTGCTACTTCAATTGTTCTACATCTACTAACCCAAGCACTATTATCCATTCTTTCAATGTGATCAAACCAGCAAAGTCGTCTGTTCTGCACATATCTCCCTATACTGTCCATATTTAATCCTTCACTGAGGTCATCAGATCTAAACCAGTCTTTAGAACTCACATTACACATCCATCATATTATTCTCATATCATTTCTCCTCATGCAACAACCTTCACTGGCCAGGTTTCACTTCTATACATCATTACACTGCATACGCATACTTGATAAACTCTTTTGTCTTTAATGTTCTTGGGTAGCTATGGATTCTTACTGTATAAAGGGATGTGAGTTCTCCGCTTTTTTTTTTTTTAAATCCAGTAGTAGCGCTCTGGTGGTTAGTAATAGTACAAGTTCCTTGAACTTACTCTATCCACTCCTTACTCTTGCTATCACACCAGCACCTCCTTGTGCTCCAATCGTATCATCATGGTAACAAAACTTCTAGATAGCATCGCTATTCAAATATACTTTTTCTACATCAGAGTCTTAATCTGTCTCCATTGTCTTAAAATTTTTGCACACAAGGTCTAATCTTCATGCTTCTAATTTAAAAGTTATCATCTCTGAACTTGCTCCACCCGAGAAATATTTTTGGGATGCAGAATCACGTCTTGGATGATCAAAGCTAAATTTGAGACAATCCAATGATTACCTGATTACGTTGCCTGTTATGATTGTCATCAGTAACCACGACACACACGGGTTTATAGTTAGTTTACTATGACCATTCTTTAATTGCGGCTGTTGCGTAGGATTGCGACACTCAGTTATAGCACAAAATATCTCGAGAAAATAGTTGTTACAAAATGGACTGGCAGCATGATATCTAGTGGTTTTCATAGTTGTTGCATCATTCTGATATGCACACAACATGCCTCAAAAATTTTACAGCTTTGGTCATGACGGGTAACAAAGCATTTTTTTGTTTTGTCAGTTTCCATTTAGGGCTTTTACTTTTAATTTAACAAAAAAATTTGATTCAAAATGAAACATGCTTCCAGAAATAAATCACCTCTTAAAGTAAATTTGTTTGAATCGGCACGCTACAGCTTTTTTGACCGGCTCAATTCGGTTGTTTGCATTGGTGTCTTTGATTCATTTTAAAATCAGGAACTTGCAGAAGGGGCAACGTGAAAGTTGTCAACATCCATAAGTTAGAGTTGTGCTTTTGGAACCGACTGGATTCGAACTTGGCACATCCAGGTTGTCAGTCAGTGTCGTTAGCCACTTCACTGCAACCACCTCCCTATATTCCGTCGTAAGTACACAAAAGGTTAAATAGAAAGAAGAAAAAAAATAGAAGATAACTATCTAAATTAAGAACTTTCCTTTCTTACTCAATGTGACTAACATCAAACAGAATTTCTATGAACAGAGTTTGTTTCAAAGAACTTCCCATCCGTGAAACACATTACCATGGTATTGCTTCCCTGTGTGCTATAACATGGTCGTCTTCAAATACAATGTCAACAAATACTTGTCAAACCATTCTTGTAAGTCATCAAATTTTCTACATCCTATTCGGCATTTCGAACCTCTCATAGTACTCAGCATCATTCAACTGTCATTCTATCCATCTTGTTAACCTTTGCCCTCGAGTGGCTTTTAACCTTGATTAGTGATGACTCTTTAGTAAATTTAAAAAAAAAACGTGGAGATGATTCAAATCACAAGAACAAAATACATTATTTGGTTGACCACCCAGATTGTCAATTTGTGTCATTAACCATTTCATCATGGCCACCTTCCAGGGAAAAGGGTTAAAGAATCAATTAAAAACAAACGGATTTGGCAATCATAATCTCTATATTCTGTAATAAGTAGAGAGAAAGTAAAAAAAATCTGCTGATTCTTTTTCAATAAATTACATATTTTATAAAGTCGGTTTCAAAGTTAAAAATAGTAATTTGTTGTGGACCTGTAAGGGGAAAACACAAACTCGGGATTAAGTGTAGCAAAGTATATTGAAGAAAGTATAAATACAGCATATAAAGAGAGTGGCTGAACGTCTGACTGCCAGTATTAGACTGGGGTAGTTCCAACACCCAGAGGCATGTGTTCCCGGTATTTATAGTGAAACGGAAGAGTTTGTGTAGTCCATAAGGTAGGTATTATAACATAATTAACAAAAAACTTTGTTTATTGATTTGTGAAGAAGAAACCTCTGATATTTCGAAGCAGAATGTGCAAAAAAACAAATAAATTTTTAGTTTGTTTTTTTTTTCTTCAGAAAGTTAAATAGGAAGAAAAAAATATTTGGATACTAATTTGTTATTACGATTTAAAAAAAATTAAATACATTCCCATAAAAAGAATAGCAGATAACTATTTGTTACTTATCCAGAATACGACCCAATCTCTGGCAACTTCACATCGGCAGCTCTCGGGCAGGTTACGTAAGCAGCCGAAAGATGCTGAATCAGCTGTTAGAAGTCGATAAGTTTTTTTTTAAATCATGAAATTGATAAAATCAAGAAAAATTTTACAAAAAAATGCAACTATATGTGACGGTGGACAGAAAGGAAGAGGATTGCAGACAAGTTTGCATGGAGATGCACTAATAAAAAATGTAGAGAATGGACATCGATAAGGAAGGATACATTTTTTTCACAATCACAGATAGACCTGGCTAAAATACTGGCTGATATACCTAAAAAAAAACAAAAAAACAGATTTTTGATCAGTTGACTAGTTTTATTTTCTTAAAAGATTATTTATTTGAAACTTTTCTTGAAAAACGAAATTTATTAATATCAATTGTTTACCTATGTTTTGTTTGTTGTATAAACAAAAAAATTGATAAGTTGTTTAGTTTTATTTTCTTCGCCGCGCATTTTGAATTTATTGTCTGGCAGTCTTCGCATCAGCTTTTTCCAGCCACTTACGTAACCTGTTGACGCAAAGTTGCCAGAGATTGGGTCATATTCTGGATCAGTATCAACTATTACAATAAAGAATTGGATATGATTCAATTTACGAAATCCATTATGAAATGGCGTTCTTAAGATGTGTCCGTTCAATCTGCATGTTTTCAATGAAAATGTATTTCACATTGAAGTGTTACAGACCACTGAAACTGTTATTTCAAATTGAAGCATGACAGACCAAAAGAAATACTGCTATTTGAAACTTGAGTTTGACAGACTGACAAAAACCTAAACTTAAGCTTGACAGATTGACGAAAATGCAATTTCAAATTTAAGCTTGACAGACCAGCAAAAATTCTATTTCAAACTTGAGCTGGATAGACCGAGCAAAGTGCTGTTTAAAACTTAAGTTTGATAGAGCAACGAAAATAGTATTTCAAACATAAGCTTAACAAACCGACAAATGTGCTATTTTAAATATAAGCATTACAGACTGATGAAAATGCCATTTCAAACGTAAGCATGACCAACGAAAATGATATTTTAACTGTAAGTTTGACAAACAAAACTAGAGTTTGAAACTTAAGCTTGACGGACTCACAAAACTGCTATTTCAAACCTGAGTTTAAAAGACTGACGAAAACGCGATTTTGAACTCAAGTTTGACAAATCAAAGAATTTCAAACTTAAGCTTGACAAACCTACAAAAATCCTATTTTAAACCTGAGCCTGACAGACTAACTGGTGGACAAAGCCTCTTATAGAGATTCAAGGGCCCATCTAAAATATAATAATCTATACATTTAATGATTCAAGGGCCCATCTAAAATATAATAATCTATACATTTAATGATTCAAGGGCCCATCTAAAATATAATAATCTATACATTTAATGATTCAAGGGCCCATCTAAAATATAATAATCTATACATTTAATGATTCAAGGGCCCATCTAAAATATAATAATCTATACATTTAACGATTCAAGGGCCCATCTAAAATATAATAATCTATACATTTAATGATGAAAATGTGACAGACTGACAGACAAAGCTTATAACAAGGATGTAATGACGTTTCAAAAATAAATAAAAATTTATTTGATATTTTAAGTTTAAAAACAGATAAAAAAATGAAAGCAATACTTGTATAAATTCTTTTATCAAATGTCGTTATAAGGTTTCCTTAGATATTCGGTCTAATCAATACTCAAACATTTTCAAAACGAAATTAGTGCAGTATTTACTCGACATCCCCAATTGAATAGGAATTTTCCAATGCCATATTTGCTAAGAGGAACATCTAAAAGAGTTATTGAATATTTTTCTGATAGTTTAATATAAAAAAAGAAACAAGAATAGATATTCTTTAGATATGCCTATTCGATCTACATTTTTAACAATCATAGGACAGACGGACCCTCTTATAGAGATGTATGGATGCATCTAAAAGTAAAACGTGATTCGACAAGAAAACGCTAATATTTGGATTATTCGAACTATTATTTGCATCTTGGATGTTATTATTTCAACATTTCGGCCGATGTAACCCCCAACCTTCTTCAGGTGCATCTTTTTGAGACAGGGAATCTTAATGTTTCACTCAGATAATTTAGACAGAATTTCAAACTAAACTCTGTGGGTTGATTGTTCTCATTCTTCGATTTTTTAAACTTTTTTTTTACTTTTTTATATTAATTTTCTTCATTTTCTATACATTTCTTATTCAAAATGTTTTATTTAGATTATTCAGACTACCATTCTCATCTTGGTTGTTATTTTCACATTTTGGCCGGTGTAACCTCTTACATTCTTCAAGTACATCTTTTTGAACTTGGGAATCTTTATGTCGGATTCTTTAAGTCGAATTCAGAAACCTGTATGTTGTGCTACAGATAAACGCATTGATTAACAATCAGTTTTAAGTGACAGTCTTCTGGAGGGTAAAAATAGATAAAAATAACAATAATTAACACTTCTACTCGGCCATGGTTGACAGAATAAGAACAACCTACCCTTACAGATTAAATAACGGGCTCAGTTTTAAATTCCGAATAGGTTCCCAAGTTAAAATAAAATGCACCTGAAGAAGGACGAAGGTTAGATCATATTATGTTATTCTTAGTTATTATCGTCTGGACTTTCGACTGCCACTTACAACTGATTGGTAATCAACATTTTTATCCTCTCTTGAATTTGACAAAGATTCACAAGTTCAAAAAGGCATTTGATGTCAGTATTTCAAGAGTGTCTGACCAAATTGGTGAGGTGAAAAGCCCCGCATGAACTCAATGAATGTTTGTTTCTGAAACTTGTCATTATTTTCTGAACACTATTTGTTTTGGTTCATCTAATGCGCATAAACTTCTAAACAAAATCACAACTCAAGTTTTTAAACTAAGCAAGTAACAATGTCTTATTTTGAAAAGTTAAAATGATACTTGCTTTTTCTACCGAATGACAGACTTGCAATCAGAACAAACATCTCTTTCAACCGAACACAAACAGTCGGTCAACTTAAGGCTCATCTGTCTCGGAGACCAATAGAAAACTAGAAATGCTCCCATGTTTGTCTTTCTCCGAATATATATATATAGAGATATATAGATATGAATTGAACTCTAGCGAGAGCCAACTCGAGACTTATCAGCTGTTAATCTATGAATATAAAAACTAACTGATCAGTGTCTATAATCTGTAAAATCTCAAGTGGCTTGCAATCTCAGCAAGTGCCTCTGCTTTTAACTGATCAGTGTCTATAATCTGTAAAATCTCAAGTGGCTTGCAATCTCAGCAAGTGCCTCTGCTTTTAACTGATCAGTGTCTATAATCTGTAAAATCTCAAGTGGCTTGCAATCTCAGCAAGTGCCTCTGCTTTTAACTGATCAGTGTCTATAATCTGTAAAATCTCAAGTGGCTTGCAATCTCAGCAAATGCCTCTGCTTTTAACTGATCAGTGTCTATAATCTGTAAAATCTCAAGTGGCTTGCAATCTCAGCAAGTGCCTCTGCTTTTAACTGATCAGTGTCTATAATCTGTAAAATCTCAAGTGGCTTGCAATCTCAGCAAGTGCCTCTGCTTTTAACTGATCAGTGTCTATAATCTGTAAAATCTCAAGTGGCTTGCAATCTCAGCAAGTGCCTCTGCTTTTAACTGATCAGTGTCTATAATCTGTAAAATCTCAAGTGGCTTGCAATCTCAGCAAGTGCCTCTGCTTTTAACTGATCAGTGTCTATAATCTGTAAAATCTCAAGTGGCTTGCAATCTCAGCAAGTGCCTCTGCTTTTAACTGATCAGTGTCTATAATCTGTAAAATCTCAAGTGGCTTGCAATCTCAGCAAATGCCTCTGCTTTTAACTGATCAGTGTCTATAATCTGTAAAATCTCAAGTGGCTTGCAATCTCAGCAAGTGCCTCTGCTTTTAACTGATCAGTGTCTATAATCTGTAAAATCTCAAGTGGCTTGCAATCTCAGCAAGTGCCTCTGCTTTTAACTGATCAGTGTCTATAATCTGTAAAATCTCAAGTGGCTTGCAATCTCAGCAAGTGCCTCTGCTTTTAACTGATCAGTGTCTATAATCTGTAAAATCTCAAGTGGCTTGCAATCTCAGCAAATGCCTCTGCTTTTAACTGATCAGTGTCTATAATCTGTAAAATCTCAAGTGGCTTGCAATCTCAGCAAGTGCCTCTGCTTTTAACTGATCAGTGTCTATAATCTGTAAAATCTCAAGTGGCTTGCAATCTCAGCAAGTGCCTCTGCTTTTAACTGATCAGTGTCTATAATCTGTAAAATCTCAAGTGGCTTGCAATCTCAGCAAGTGCCTCTGCTTTTAACTGATCAGTGTCTATAATCTGTAAAATCTCAAGTGGCTTGCAATCTCAGCAAATGCCTCTGCTTTTAACTGATCAGTGTCTATAATCTGTAAAATCTCAAGTGGCTTGCAATCTCAGCAAGTGCCTCTGCTTTTAACTGATCAGTGTCTATAATCTGTAAAATCTCAAGTGGCTTGTAATCTCAGCAAGTGCCTCTGCTTTTAACTGATCAGTGTCTATAATCTGTAAAATCTCAAGTGGCTTGCAATCTCAGAAAGTGCCTCTGCTTTTAAGAGGTGATTACTTTTCCAAGTGAATAAACCAAATTCTGGTTGGTCATACTCAGAGCTAGCTATTTTTTCCCATTACAGGTCTGCTGTCTGTAACAGCATGAATTGCACCATTGCTGACCATAACATGCTTGTTCATATGCTGAATAATGTGATGAGTCCTGAGCAGTCTTTCAAGAGTATGCAATAATTAAAATAAATAAACAAAAAGATTTGACTTACCTCACAAATGAACTTTTTTTAAGAGTTGAAAAATTGTTGAAAAGTATACTCAGGATGGAGGGGTCATCCCCATGCTTCCCCTCTTGCTATGCCACTCTATGTATTGTAATTCTATCAACATAGGTGAAATGGGAACAGCATGTCTTTCTTGAGTTGAAGATTATAAGTGTTGTCTATGGAAACCTACAATTGAAAAATTTTATATTTTAACTTTTTGCTGGGAAAATTACAATAACAAACAAATAATGACATCAGAGTTTTTGCAAATTTTTATTAAACTTTTACACATAAAAATCACAACCCTACAAAAGAAAATGCCTGCTATAAATGATAACATCTTAAAATGTATCCAGGAGAGTAAGTTATATTTAATTCTGCTAAGAAAATAAAAATTAAAAATTAAAAAATAAGAGGAATGTTGATATATAGATATTGCTCTTGTTCGTTCAGCCATTACTGGGTAGAAGTCTTAAGTAATTCATAATTCTATTCTTAGTATCTTAGCACTCACGACTGAACCTTCAACCTTCAGAAGACTGTCATTTAGAACCGATGTTTACTTAACACAGACAAACGGCTCAATATCCTTTCAGATAGAGCTCTATAACAATAATAAATAAAAAAAGCCACATTTTTAATTTTTAGTGGTTCACAGCTGTCTCCAAATTTTTCTTTGTTTTACTAATGAGTCATCACTTATCAAGGCTAAAAAGTCAATCACTCCATGAGTGATTATATGCAAGTGCAAAAGATAATGATGTAACTGCAACAAATTCACCCTACATAGCAATTTTCATTAAAGTCTGTGGTTACAAATTCATTCAAAGAAAAAAAATTGTCAGATAATGCACCAAAGCTCAAAACATGACCCTAACAAAATCCTTCCTTGATTAAATTATCACAATAAATAAGAAGAGATTTCAAATGGACATGCGAACACAAACAAGTGACACTATTTTGACAGTTAAATTAAGAGGAAGTCGGAGGGGAGAGAAATCCTCTAATTCATGACATTCTACTTTCCTGTCTCAATTGTTGAAGAGTGAATGGTAAAAGTTTGTGAATGGCTGAACTTTGAAACGGTGACAATAGATGACAGATTGCACGGTTCAACATCTGGTCATGTCAGAAGACAACAAAGTCAGTTATATACTATAGGATTTGACAGGCAAACGTTTCAACACAAGAATTCATTAAAATAACCTATGCTTGGTAATATAGTTTTTTTTTTATCAAATTGATAGAAGGAAAAAAAATTGGTATAAAGTATAATAATTTTATGTAATTATTATTTAAGATAGTCATTTAAAAACAAACATAAAAAACTAAAATATGCCTTTACACGTGTGTACACCCACCGTCAAAAATGATGGGGAAAAATATACCAGTGTTCGCATGAATAGTAGTCTTCTTCTTCTCCTCCTATATAAAGGGCACTTGTCTGTATGTTTGTCTGTCTGTTTGTTTGTATGTCCAGATACTCCTCTGAGAGTACCCAACAAACAGTCACACGGTTGACATCATTATGACCGGCCAGCCCTGTGGGACGTGTAATATCTCAGAACCGGAAAAAAAATTGACTCTTCGGGCGTCGACTAAGCACTTTTCTCCATTTCTTCGATTTTCAACGTTGTTTAGTACTAATTTGAGAAAAAAACAATGCTATCGTCTTCTATTATATAAATCCCACCTGTATGTATGTATGTAAAGCTTCTCCTCCGAAAGTACCCAACAAACGGTCACACGGGTGACATCATTCCGACCGGCCAGCCCAGGCGCGTCTAATATCTCGGAACCGGAAAATAAAATTGACTCTTCCGGGGTCGACTGAGCACTTTTCTCCAATGGAGGGTGGCTTTTAACTCCATTTTTCAACGTTGTTCTTTAAGAAGAAATCAATACTATCATGTATAATCTGAAAAATAATGCAAAGTCACGATAAACCAGAAATGACGTCAGAGTGGCAGGAAGAAATTCACTGACACTACAACCCTTTTTTCCTTTCTTTCTTCTTTCCCTCTCACTCCCACCCTTTCTACCTTTCTTTCTTAATTATAAATAGACAATAATATTCCTTCCCCGTCGCTTCCTCACTGTGGCCATTCTGTTATCATAATATAATCCTTCCAGGCATTACCTCCTCATTTCAGGCGAAATTAGGGGAGGGGGGCGACATTCGCCGGTGTGAGCGCCTCAGGCACAATTTAGAGGAGGGGGAGGATACCTAAGTGATTTCAGTAGTGCTCAGGAGGCCTCCTTGATTTTCAAATTACTCGGCGTTGTCCGGGAGAAAAGTGCTCAATATCCTAGATAGAGCTACTGTATTGATAGGTTTGGAAAATATTTTAACGCCATCTTCGTTCCCCTTTGGACTATTTTGCAGATGAAAAGGAAGGAGGATACCTAAGTGATTTCAGTAGTGCTCAAAGGGCCTCCTTGACTTTCAAAGTACTCGCCGTTGTCCAGGAGAAAAGTGCTCAATGTCTTAGATAGAGCTACTGTAGTGATAGGTTTGGATAATATTTTAACAGCATCTACGCTGAAAAGGATGGGGGAATCAATAAGAGTGATTTCATTAGTGCTCATGGGGCCTCCTTGATTTTTCAAAGTACTCAGCGTTGTCCGGGAGAAAAGTGCTCAATATCCTAGATAGAGCTACTGTAGTAATATGTTTGGAAAATATTTTAACGCCATCTTCGTTCCCCTTTGGACTATTTTGCAGATGAAAACGAGGGAGGATACCTAAGTGATTTCAGTAGTGCTCAGGAGGCCTCCTTGATTTTCAAAGTACTCGGCGTTGTCTGGGAGAAAAGCGCTCAATGCCCTATATAGAGCTACTGTAGTGATAGGTTTTGATAATATTTAACAGCATCTACGCTGAAAAGGATGGGGGAATCGATAAGAGTTATTTCAGTCGTGCTCATAAGGCCTCCTTTATTTTCAAAGTACTTGGCGTTATCTGGGAGAAAAGTGCTCAATATCCTAGATAGAGCTACTGTAGTGATAGGTTTGGAAAATATTTTAACACAATCTTTGTTCTCCTTTGGACTATTTTGCAGATGAAAAGGAGAGGGGGGTCAGTAAGATTTATTTCAGTAGTAGCTTCTGCGGCATTGCACCCAGGGAGTGCTTCTGCAGTATAGGAACCTGAGGCTTCTGCTGTATGGCACCAGGGGGGTGCTTCTGCCGTATAGAAACCGGTGGGGTGCTTCTGCCGTATAGGAACCTAAGGTTTGTGCGGTATGGCACCCGGGGATGCTTCTGCTGTATAGAAACCGGGCGGGGGGGGGGGGGTACTTCTGCAACATAGCAACTGGGGGGGTACTTCTGTGATATAGCAACCGGAGGGTGGTTCTGCAATATAGAAACTAGAGATTTCTGCGGTATAGCAACCGGGGCGGGGGTGCTTCTGTGGGATAGGAGCCTGAGGCTTCTGCGGTATGGCCCTCAGCGGGTGCTTCTGCGGTATAGGGGGTGCTTCTATGGTATGGCACTCGGGGGGTGCTTCTGTGTGGGAACCCTACGACCGGACGAAGTATGTGTGGATACCCTTCGACCTGACGAAATATGTGTGGGTACTCTTCGACCTGACGAATTATGTGTGGGTACCCTTCGCCCAGACAAAGTATGTGTGGGTACCCTGTGACCGCACGAAGTATGTGTGGGTACCCTGCACCCGGAGGAAGTATGTGTACGTACCCTGCAGCTGCACGAGGTATGTGAGTAACCCTGCCACCCGACCAAGTATGTGTGGGTACCCTTCAACCTGACGAAGTATGTATGGGGACACTGCGACCAGAAAAAGTATGTGTGGGTACCCTGCGACTGGACAAAGTATGTATGGGTACCCTTCGACCTGGCGAATTATTTGTGGGTACCCTTCGACCTGGCGAAGTATGTGTGGGTACCCTGCACCCGGAGGAAGTATGTGTACGTACCCTGCAGCTGCACGAGGTATGTGAGTAACCCTGCCACCCGACCAAGTATGTGTGGGTACCCTTCGACCTGACGAAGTATGTATGGGGACACTGCGACCAGAAAAAGTATGTGTGGGTACCCTGCGACTGGACAAAGTATGTATGGGTACCCTTCGACCTGGCGAATTATTTGTGGGTACCCTTCGACCTGGCGAAGTATGTGTGGGTACCCTGCGACCGGACGAAGTATGTGTGGGTACCCTTCGACCTGACGAAGTATGTGTGTGTAACCTTTCGAGCTGACAGAATATTGTGGGTGCCCTTCGACCTGACGAAGTATGTGTGGTTACTTTCTGAGCTGACGAAGTATTTTGGGTGCCCTTCGACCTGACGAAGTATGTGTGGGTACCCTGCGACCTGACGAAGTATGTGTGCGTACTCTGCGACCGGACGAAGTATGTGTGGGTACCCTGCGACCGGACGAAGTATGTGTGGGTACCCTGCGACTGCACGAAGTATGTGTTGGTACCCTGCGACCGCAGGAAGTATGTGTGGGTACTCTGCGCAAGGACGATGTATGTGTACGTACCCTGCGACTGCATGAGGTATGTGAGTAACCCTGCCACCCGACCAAGTATGTGTGGGTACCCTCTGACCTGACGAAGTATGTGTGGGGACACTGCGACCGGCAAAGTATGTGTGGGTATCCTGCGACCGGACGAAGTATGTGTGGGTACCCTTCGATCTAACAAAGTATGTGTGGGTACCCTTCGAACATACGAAGTATGTGTGGGTACCCTGCGACAGCACGAAGTATGTGTCGGTACCCTGCGCCCGGACGAAGTATGTGTGGGTACCGTTTAACCTGACGAAGTATGTGTGGGTACCCTTCAACTGCACGAATTATGTGTGGGTACCCTTCAACCTGACGAAATATGTGTGGGTACCCTTCGACCTGACGTAATATGTGTGGGTACCTTTCGACCTGACGAAGTATGTGTGGGTACCCTCCGATCTGACGAGGTATGTGTGGGTACCCTTCGACCTGACGAAGTATGTGTGGGTACCCTTTGACCTGACGAAGTATGTGTTGATACCCTTGGAGCTGATGCGCCAAGTGTGGGTACCCTTCGAGCTTACGCCCGAAGTGTGGGTACCCTTCGAGCTGATGAAGTATGTATGAGTACCCTTCGAGCTGACGCACCATGTGTGGGTACCTTTAGGCCTGACGCACCATGATTGGGTACCTTTAGACCTGACGCAACATGTGTGGGTACCTTTAGACCTGATGCAACATGCGTGGGTACCTTTAGACCTGACGCACCATGTGTTGGTACCTTTAGCTTTTACGCACCATGTGTGGGTACCCTTTGAGCAGACGGACCATGTGTGGGTACTCTTCTACCTGACGCACCATGTGTGGGTACCCTTAGAGCTGACGCACCATGTGTTAGTACCTTTATTGCTGACGCACCATGTTTGGTACCCTTCAATGAAAATGAGGACGGTTAAAAAAACATTTTTTTACTAAAACATCACTTTTGAACACTGTGTTTCTATGATTGATACTATTAAGTGTTGCAGTTCCTTTTTTAAATTTGAATTTTTATCTTTTGACGCAATTACACATTCTCAAAAGACACATTAAAATAAAAATCACCCATTTAAATATAAAATTGTTTTTGTTTTGTTCATTATATTATTGCTTGAAAGTGGTGAACAAGCTTAGAATAAATGTGTTCCAATATATTGAGCAATAAAGTGATAATCTTTCACAGAAATATGTTAAGCACACTTTTTGACTATGGTTTTGTTATTCATGCCTAGGTTTATAATCTGAAACAAACTTAGGAGCAATAATTTATTACTGCACTAGGACACTTGCTAAATGTTATACATGTTGTAGCAAACACCGCTCAGTTCCCTAGATGCAACAGATGTGTGCAATAATGCAGTAAGACACTCAAAACAGAGTAAATGCTGAATGTGGATGTATTTAATACTCGAGATAGAGCAAGTATGTATTATAATATAGTGTGGCTCATACTTGTCTTATGGTGAATCTAATAGTGCACAATATCATAGAGATAGCATGTGTGTAATTTACTAATGGATATATACTAAATCAGCAACTGTTAAATATGTTAGATAGAACAGTGTTACACTTGATGAGTTGTACCTGCTTTATCTGTCGGTGTTCTTTACCCTAAATACAGCAGGTTTGTGTAAATTCTGTCTAGCCTACTTTTAACTGGAACTAGCAAGGGTACCCGGCGTTGCCCGGGGCTCTCCCTCCTCCTCTCCGCAAGCAAAACAGGATATTGAGCACTTTTCTCCCGGGCAACGCCGAGTATTTAGAAAATCCTGACGGTCTCCAGAGCACTACTAAAATCACTCTTAGTGATCGCCCCTCCTTTTCATCTGCACAATAGTTCGAAGAGAAACACTACAGTAGCTCTATCTAGGACAGTTAGCACTTTTCTCCCGGACAACGCCGAAGCCTCTGGGTCCTAAATTGACGAAGCCCCCCCCCCCCCTCGTCGCTGGGTCCTATACTGCAGAAGCACCCCCCCTCGTCCCTGTACTGCAGAAGCACCCCCCCGTCCCTGTACTGCAGAAGCCTCTGGATCCTATACTGTAGAAGCACCCCCGGTGCCTATACTGTATAAGCACCCATGGTCCCTATTCTGTAGAAGCATTCGGGTCCTATATTGTAGACGCACCCCCGGTGCTGGGTCCTATACTGTAGACGCACCCCTGGTCCCTATACTGTAGAAGCAGCCCTGGTTCCTATACTACATAAGCACTCATGGTCCCTATTCTGCAGAAGCATCCGGGTCTTATATTGTAGAAGCACCCCTGGTTCATATACTGCAGAAGCCCTTGGGTCCTATACTGTAGAAGCGCCTCCCCCCCCCCTGGTGCCTATACTACTCACCCGCCCCCCAAAATTCCCCCTCCCCCCAAAAAAATTCTCCCCCCACCCATCCGCGTCTTAAACATTCCCCCCTCCCCCCAAAGAACTATTGCCCTTTATAGACTAGCAGGGGTACCCGGCGCTGCCCGGGGCTCTCCCTCCTCCTCCTCTCCGCAAGCAAAATAGGACATTGAACACTTTTTTTCCCGGACAACGCCAAAGCCTCTTGGTCCTAAATTGACGAAGCCCCCACTCAGTGCTGGGTCCTATACTGTAAAAGCACCTCCGGTGCTGGGTCCTATACTGTAGTAGCGCCCCCGTGGCTATACTGCAGAAGCACCCCCCCCCCATGCCTGTACTGCAGAAGCCTCTGGATCCTATACTGTAGAAGCACCCCCGGTGCCTATACTGCATAAACACCCATGGTCCCTATTCTGTAGAAGCATTCGGGTCCTATATTGTAGAAGCACCCCCGGTGCTGGGTCCTATGCTGTAGAAGCACCCCTGGTCCCTATACTGCATAAGAACCCATGGTCCCTATTCTGCAGAAGCACCCGGGTCCTATATTGTATACGCACCCCCAGTGCTGGGTCCTGTACTGTAGATGCACTCCTGGTAACTATACTGCAGAAGAACCCCCCGCCCAGGTCCATATACTTCAGAAGCCTCCGGGTCCTATATTGTATAAGCACCCCCGCAGGATGAAGATGTTGATAATTCCCCCCACCCCTACCACCCGCCCCCAAAAAATTCCCCCCACCCCACCCGCGTCCCAAACATTCTCCCCCCCTCCCCCCAAAGAACTATTTTTATTTTAAAAGATATGTTTAGATTGCTAGGTGCGGATGTGATTGAGCAACCCTTGTTTCACTGTTATTGATACATCCGGACAGAAGTTATGGGATGACTTGATACAACCGGACAGTGCATTTTTATCAAGTTGTTACATGAATACAGTGGCTGATTTCAAAATCACCAGTAAATAACATTGAAAAAGTTTCAAAAAACCAGACCCGCCCCCGAAAACTAGCCCCGTTGACCCCCGGGGACATTTTTTTTTTTTGTTGTAATTTTGAGATATTATGCTCCCAGGTGTTGTCCGGTCCTAAAGATGTCGACTTGTTGACAGTTTGGCGAGTAGTTTTTGAGGAGTAGCTGGACATACAAACAAACAGACAACTGGCCTTTATATAATAGACTAGCAGGGGTACCCGGCGTTGCCCGGGGCTCTCCCTCCTCCTCTCCGCAAGCAAAATAGAATATTGAGCACTTTTCTCCCGGACAACGCCGAGTATTTTCATCTGCACAATAGTCCGAAGAGAAACACTACAGTAGCTCTATCTAGGACATTTAGCACTTCTCTCCCGGACAACGCCGAAGCCTCTGGGTCCTAAATTGAGAAGCCCCCCCCCTCGGTGCTGGGTCCTATACTGTAGAAGCACACCCGATGCTGGGTCCTATACTGTAGAAGCGCCCCGGTGGCTATACTGCAGAAGCACCCCCCCTATCCCTGTACTGCAGAAGCCTCTGGATCCTATACTGTAGAAGCACCCCCAGTACCTATACTGCATAAGCACCCATGGTCCCTATTCTGTAGAAGCATTCGGGTCCTATATTGTAGAAGCACCCCCGGTGCTGAGTGCGATACTGTAGACACACCCCTTGTCCCTATACTGTAGAAGCAGCCCTGGTCCCTATACTGCATAAGCACCCATGGTCCCTATTCTGCAGAAGCATCCAGGTCTTATATTGTAGAAGCACCCCTGGTTCCTATACTGCAGAAGCCCTTGGGTCCTATACTGTAGAAGCTTTTGCGAATGCTGATTCTTCCTCACCATTTCTCCTACGTTGCGCAGGGCAATAGTATGACATATTTCTATAAAAAGTACCACATCTATCTGCGACTTCTATATAGGTACTTATCTCCGTCCTGGTGTTCATACAATATACATATCTATCGCCACCTCGGTGCACATACAATATACGTACCTATCGCCGCCCCAGGCAGATACTATGCACATGCTACATACATACTTATCGCCGCCCCAGTGCGAATGCTGCATACGTACCTATCGCCGCCCCGTTGCGAATGCTACATACGTACCTATCGCCGCCCCAGTGCAAATGCTAAATACGTCACTATCGCCGGCCTGATGCGAATGCTAAATATGTTCCTATCGCCGCTCCGGTGCGCGTGCTAAATACGTACCTATCGTCGCCCTGGTTTGCATGCTATACACGTACTGATCGCCACCCCGGAGCGCATGCTAAATATATACCTATAACCGCCCTGGTGCGCATTCTATATACATCTTTACTGCCATTCCTGTGCACATGCTATATAGTACCTATCGCCACCTCTATGCACTACTATACACGTACCTATTGCCACCCTGGTTCACATACTATATATATACCTATTGCCGCCCCGGTGCGCATACTATATTCGTATCTATCGCCGCCCCGGTGTGCATACTATATATTTTCCTACGAACATTTTAAGTTAAAAAAACAAAAACTTTCGCCCGACCCCCTAAAAAGTTTGTCCCGACCCCTACAATTTTCCTCGACCCCTAATATCTCACGCCGCACCCTCCAATTTTGTTTTACTCTCTCCCAACCCTGAGAAATATTTTGAGTTCAAAACAAAAAAATTTTTTTTAAATAACTTGACCCCTAAAAAGTTTGGTCTGACCCCTAAAATTTTCCGTGACCCCACAACCTCTCCAGCACCCCACATCCTAACTTGTTTTTCACTCTCCCCAACCCTGAGAAATATTTTGAGTTCAAAACATAAAAAAATTAAAAAATTGAGCCTGACCCTTAAAAGGTTCGGCCTGACCCTTAAAATTTTCCCCGACCTCTCAATCTCTCCAGCCCCCTAATTTTTCACTCTCCCCCAACCCTGAGAAATATTTTTACTTACAAAACCAAAAAAAAACAACAAAATTTGGCCTGACCCCTAAAATTTTCCCCGATCCCTCATTCTCTCCAGCCCCCCATCCCAACTAATTTTTAACTCTCCCCCAACCATGAGAAATATTTTCAGTTCAAAACAAAAAAAAATAAAAAAATTGGCCTGACCCCTAAAATTTTCCCCTCCCCCTCAATCTCTCCAGCCCCCTAATTTTTAACTCTCCCCCAACCCTGAGAAATATTTTGAGTTCAAAACAAAAAATAAAAAAATTTGGCCTGACCCCTAAAAAGTTCGTCCTGACCCCTAAAATTTTCCCCGACCCCTCAATCTCTCCAGCCCCCTAATTTTTAACTCTCCCCAAACCCTGAGAAATATTTTGACTTCAAAAAAAAAAAAAAAAAAAAAATTTGGCCTGACCCCTTAAAAGTTCGGCCTGACCCCTAAAATTTTCCCCGACCCCTCAATCTCTCCAGCCCACTAATTTTTCACTCTCCCCCAACCATGAGAAATATTTTGACTTCAAAACAAAAAAATTTGGCCTGACCCCTAAAAAGTTCGGCCTGACCCCTAAAATTTTCCCCGACCCCACAATCTCTCCAGCCCCCTAATTTTTTACTCTCCCCAAACCCTGAGAAATATTTTGACTTCAAAACAAAAAAAACAAAAGAATTTGGCCTGACCCCTAAAAAGTTCGGCCTGACCCCTAAAACTTTCCTCGACCCCTCAATCTCTCCAGCACCCTAATTTTTCACTCTCTCCAAACCCTGAGAAATATTTTGACTTAAAAAAAAAAAAAAAATTTGGCCTGACCCCTTAAAAGTTCGGCCTGACCCCTAAAACTTTCCCCGACCCCTCAATCTCTCCAGCACCCTAATTTTTCACTCTCTCCAAACCCTGAGAAATATTTTGACTTAAAAAAAAAAAAGAAAAAAATTTGGCCTGACCCCTAAAAAGTTTGGCCTAACCCTTAAAATTTTCCCCAAAAAACTGATACTACACTAACTTCACACCTCTAAAAAAGGAGGTGGTAATACCTGGGAGGATGGTATCATGTCAACAGAAGAAATTTTGTTAGGATTAAGCAATCCTTGCTTCACTATAAACTCATGTTCAAAAAAGTACCGTTATTGATTAAACAATAGTTGCGTCACTATAAACGCATGTTTCAAAAAGTGCTGTTAGAAGTTAAGCAACCTTTGCTTCACTATAGACTTATGTTTAAAAAAAGTGCCGCTAGGGATTAAGCAACACTTGCTTCACTATGAACTCATGTTCAAAAAAGTGCCGTTATTTATTAAGCAAGCCTTGCTTCACTATGGACTCATGTTCAAAAAAGTGCCGTTATTTATTAAGCAAGCCTTGCTTCACTATGGACTCATGTTCAAAAAAGTGCCGTTACAGATTATGCAACACTTGCTTCACTATAAACTCATGTTCAAAAAAGTGCCGTTAGGGATTTCCTCTGACGTCATTTCCTGTTAAAATCGTGACTTTGCATTATTTCTCAAATTTTACATGATAGCATTGTTTTTTTCTCAAATTAGTACTAAACAACGTTGAAAAGTGATAGAAAAAAGCCCCCCCCCTCCGAAGAGTCAATTTTTTTTTCCGACACTCCCCCTCCCCAAATTTCGCCTGACGCGCCGCTCCCCCAAATTTGGCGTGAGACGCTCACACCGGCGAATGCCGACACTCCCCCCCGCCTAATTTGACCTGAAGCAGTCACACCGCCGCACTATCTCCACAACTCTCAAAAAGGAGGAGGTAATGCCTAGGAGGGTGGTATCATAACAACAGAACGGGCGTAGGGGAGGAAGGGAAGGTAGAAAGGGTGGGAGTGAGAGGGAAAGAAGAGTTTTAGTGTGAGGGATTTTCTTCCCTACACTCTTTTCCTCTGACGTCATTTCCTGTTAAAAGCCTGACTTTGCATATTTCTAAAATTATACATGATGTCATTGTTTTTTCTCAAATTAGTACTAAACAACGTTGAAAATCGAGGAGAAAAGTGCTCAGTCGACCCCCAAAGAGTCTGTTTTTTTTTTCCGGTTCTGAGATATTACACGTCCCAGGGCTGGCCGGGCATAATGTCAACCGTGTGACTGTTTGTTGGGTACTCTTGGAGGAGTATCTGGACATACAAACAGACAGACAGACAGACAGACATACAGATAACTGGCCTTTATATAGGAGATGATCAGTCACCACAATACCACATTTACTCATAACCTTATATTTGCTTTTTTGAACAGGTTGCACACTTTTTTACTTTTTACGGACGTTAACCAAACTCTTAATTGGTAACTAAAGTCAGTACCAGTCTAAGGGTTGTAGCATCCATCAGAACGAATACTAAACTTTGAATTATTTACTTGCAGAAAATATGAAAAAATTACATTCAAAACAAATTAGACACAGTCCCTTCAAAAGTGTGAATACATGGGTGTCGCTGCCTTACAGTAATAAAAATGTATATCCTACTATTAAGTAGAATGATCACAGTCACTACATTTACTCATAACAATATATTTGTTTTTGCTTTATTGAATAGGTTGTAAACTTCCATCTTTTTCAGTTTTCATGCAGGTTAACCAAACACTTAATTAGTAAATAAAGTCGCTACCAGTCTAAGGGTTTTAGCATCCGTCAGAAAAAATACTAAACTTTGAATTATTTACTTGCAGAAAATATGAAAGGTTACATTACAAAAAAATTAGACACAAGGTTTTCAAAAGTTTTCTAAAGTAATGCAAATGTCTATCCTACTTTTAACCAGAATGACAGTCACCACAATACCACATTTATCATAACACAAATTATGCACAAGTCCATCAAAAGTGTGAGGAATGGGTGTGGTCTGTCATCATTGTTCTAAAGTATGAAAAAAAATTAATATATATGTTAACTAACCCAGCTTAGACATTTGTTGCTGAGCAAGGTTAGTGGAAGGTTAACATAAAAAAGTAATTTCTTTACTGGTAAGGTAAAATTGGCATTTTCTCTTTAATTTTATCAATAATTAAACACTGCTTTTAATTTTATCCAGTAAAAGAAACTAACAAATCAGTCAGCATTTTTTTACATTTAAATTTAACAAGTTCTAGGTGCTTGATTGTGATAGTGCTCTCTAGGCCTCCTTAATTTTAAAAGTGCTCATTATCCTACATAGAGCGTGTGTTTACTCAAATAGTGTTCACTATCCTAGATAGAGCAGGTGTGTTTATACGCACCATTGCACAGGATAAAAAAACTGATGTTCGCGGTGCAGTTATAGTCAAACGTTTGGGAAACAGTCAAAGCTGGATGTTTGTAAACAATCAGAGCCTGAGATTTGAGAAGAATCATCCTGAGGTTCTGAGAAGAAGTCAGAGTAGACAGTTCAGGTAGGAGTCAGGTCTTGGGGTTAAGGTATGGAGCAGAATCTCAAGCTCAATATCCTAGAGAGAGCAGGTGTTTTTAGCTGCAGCATTGCCCGGGATAAAAAAAAACGATGTTGGGGAAGGAGTCAGAGTTTGGGGGAAAAACAGTCAAAGCTTGATCTTCCGGAAAGAGTCAGAGCTTGCAGTACGTGAAAGAGTCAGTCTGAGGTTCAAGGAGTCAGAGCCGACTTTTCAGGAATTAGTCAGGTCCTAATGATTCGGGTAGGAGTCAGAGCCGGAGGTTCTGGGAAGGATTCAGAGCCTGATGTGCAGGAAGGAGTCAGGGCCTGGAGTTCAACGCTAATGGTATATTACGGAGTCTGAGTAGAATGGTAGGGGAAGGGTCCCCATTCTTAGCACTAATATTTATATTCATATAAAATAACATCTCGATCGGTGAATTTAAAGAAAAAATTATTCTTCCTCATTGATAGCATTAACATTTATTATATTCATATAAAATATTTAATCGGTGATCGGCCTATCATTTCATCTAATATACACAAACATGAAATAGACCCCATTATCACCATTAACAATGAAGTCTGCTGTCAGAGGGTCCTGATCGACCTAGGTTATTTTATCTAACATACACAGACATGAAGAAGTAAATAAACACCCTTATTAACATTAATAATGAAGACAAATATGGGACTTTAAATAGAAATGTTACATTTTTTCTCCAGGGAATGGAGAAGTTGTGCAGAGTTTAGGGGAGGCCGGATGTAGTGTAGCCAGGGTGAATTGGCAACCAGGTACGTGACATCTTTTGACCCTGGCAAATGTAGAAGAGGTGAACCTGACGAGGGCAACACAGACGAGACAGCTTTGGCTGAGGGCAACGGGTGTAGTGTCCAATGGGCTTCACCCCATTGGACACTACACCCAGAGGGCGACTGAAGAAGAGTGATCCCCGTGCAACGCCGATAGGTACGTATATAGTATGCGCACCGGGGCGGCGATAGGTGCATATATAGTATGTGCACCGGGGCGGTGATAGGTACATATATAGCACGCGACCCGGGGCGGCGATAGGTACGTATATAGTATGTGCACCAGATCGGCAATAGGTACGTATATAGTATGCACACGGGGGCGGCAACTGGTACGTATATATTATGCGAACCGGGGCGGCGATAGGTACGAATATAGCATGCGCACCAGAGCGGCGATAGGTACGTATATAGTATGCGCACTGGGGCGGCGATAGATACGTATATAGTATGCACAATGGGGTGGCGATAGGTACATATATAGTATGCGCACCAGAGCGGAATATGTACCTATATAGAAGGCGCATATAGAGGCAGTACTTTTTATAGAAATATGTCATACTTTTGCCCTGGTCTACAGAGGAGGAATGGTGAAGAAGTGAGGAAGTGACAGCTTTCGCAAAAGGCAAAGGGAGAAAGCTGTGAAATGGGGCGACCAGGGAAGAGAAAGATAGAAAGATAAAGAGACGACTATAGAGAGAGGGAGAGAAATAGAAGTTTGAATATAAAGATCTTACACAAGCGATTTTTCTTATGTGTTTTTTGACCCCGAGCAACGCCGGGTAGCCCCGCTAGTCTTCTTCTTCTTCTTCTTCTTCTTCTATCTTCTTCTTCTTCTTCTATTATCTAAAGGGCACTTGTCTGTATGTCTGTCTGTCTGTTTGTTTGTATGTCCAGCTACTCCTCAAAAACTACTCGCCAAACTGTCAACAAGTCGACATCTTTAGGACCGGACAACACCTGGGAGCATAATATCTCAAAATTAAAAAAAAAAAAAATGTCCCCGGGGGTCAACGGGGCCAGTTTTCGGGGGCGGGTCTGGTTTTTTGAAACTTTTTCAATGTTATTTACTGGTGATTTTGAAATCAGCCAATGTATTCATGTAACAACTTGATAAAAATGCACTGTCCGGTTGTATCAAGTCATCCCATAACTTCTGTCCGGATGTATCAATAACAGTGAAACAAGGGTTGCTCAATCACATCTGCACCTAGCAACCTAAACTTATATCTTTTAAAATAAAAATAGTTCTTTGGGGGGAGGGGGGGGAGAATGTTTAAGACGCTGGTGGATGGGGGGAGAATTTTTTTGGGGTTGGGTGGGGGGGGGTTAGAATTTCTTGGGGGCGGGTGGTGGGGTGGGTGGGAATTATCAACATCTTCATCCTGCGGGGGTGCTTATACAATATAGGACCCAGAGGCTTCTGAAGTATATGGACCTGGGCGGGGGGTTCTTCTGCAGTATAGGCACCAGGGGGGAGGCGCTTCTACAGTATAGGACCCAAGGGCTTCTGCAGTATATGAACCAGGGGTGCTTCTACAATAAGACCCGGATGCTTCTGCAGAATAGGGACCATGGGTGCTTATGCAGTATAGGGACCAGGGCTGCTTCTACAGTATAGGGACCAGGGGTGCGTCTACAGTATAGGACCCAGCACCGGGGGTGCTTCTACAATATAGGACCCGAATGCTTCTACAGAATAGGGACCATGGGTGCTTATGCAGTATAGGCACCGGGGGTGCTTCTACAGTATAGGATCCAGAGGCTTCTGCAGTACAGGGACGGGGGGGGGGTGCTTCTGCAGTATAGTCACCGGGGCGCTTCTACAGTATAGGACCTAGCGACGGGGGGGGGGGGGGGGGGCTTCGTCAATTTAGGACCCAGAGGCTTCGGCGTTGTCCGGGAGAAAAGTGCTAACTGTCCTAGATAGAGCTTGAAATTGTTCATGTGTCAATCTCACTATTTATGATCATAAATACACATATCTTTTAAGGGAATAAGTCATGTACATATTTGTTTACAAAAAATATATTTTGAGCTGTAAACTCATGTATAAGGTGACCCCCCCCCCCCCCCCCGAAAAAATATCACCCATGGAATCCTTAATACAATTCTATTTTAATAATAAAATTTCTCTTCGAACTATTGTGCAGATGAAAAGGAGGGGGGATCGGTAAGAGTGATTTTAGTAGTGCTCTGGAGGCCGTCTTGATTTTCTAAATACTCGGCGTTGTCCGGGAGAAAAGTGTTCAATATCCTATTTTGCTTGCGGAAAGGAGGAGGGAGAGCCCCGGGCAACGCCGGGTACCCCTGCTAGTATTCATATAAAATAACACCTGAACCGGTGAAGTTAAAAAAAAAAAAGAAATAAGTAAAAGAGAAAGAAAACTGGAAAGTTGTAAAAGAAGCAAAAAGGAAAGGGAAATAAACGTACAAATTGGTTTGGTTGTTTTATTTCAAGGCATATCAACCCTTTTCGGGTTATTTAATGCTAAATCCGGTCATTTTGGTAAAAACTGTTTATGCTTCAAGTTCTATATATCTTAAATATTTATTCATGGTGTTTGGTTTGGTTGTTTTGTATAAGATAGAATGTTGTTTTTGTTTTTGGCTTTACAGAACATGATTGAGTTTTGCAAAGGAAAAGGAAAAAACAATAACATTTATGTTTGGTGCATTTTAGATCAGGAAGCCAATATTTTCAGACATCCTTATCTGGTAGCACCCAGTATGAATTGGTATCGAAAGCCGAAAGAACAAACATGGAAATAGATTTGCTTTCTCAGTTCTCCTAAATACTTGAAATGGATTCGTCTTGCTAACTTTTGTGTGCCAGAAGACACACACAAACATAAATATGCATTGCTATTTATTCTAGAGTCAAGGATTACCAGCTTATAATATTCCTATTTACGTGGGAAGAGTTAGACAGAAGGTCAATTTGTAATGTGGGGAAAAATCCAGCTTCTCAGAAAGGGGCACTCTGGAGTGGGACAAAAATTTAAACTGCCTCAGTCTAGAAGCACCTCTCCTTCACCGACAGAAAACAGAACAGATGAAGTGTAGTATCAGAAAATACTACACTTTGAATCATTTATTTGCTATAAGCTAAAAATACAATTTAACAAATTAAGCACAAGGCCAACAAAATTGTGGAGAGTGGGTGGGGTGGGAGATTGGTGGTCATCCTTTGTCTATCCTACTCTTAGTTAGAATCATTACAGTCACCACAATACCACATTTACTTTAGGGGGTGTTATATCCACATATTTTGCCCAATAAAGCATGAAAAGAAGAATAGGGGACTTGTTGGCACATCTTCTCCTACAAAAAAAACGTATGGTGCATTTCACCAAAAAGGGAACACATTAAAAATTGGGACCGGATGTAATCTAGACAGCGATAGGCCAAGAGCCTTAAAGTCAGCCCGCGCAGTTTGCAGGGGGGGGGGGGGGGCGGCAAAGGAAAACACGAGGAGTTGGTTCGCGGCAGTGGTGGAGTCAAGACATGTCAGGATTTGCTGCTAGTGGGGCAGTCAAATCGTCGACAATATATACCCGCATAAAGGGACGGATTTTGGCAGTGATGGAGAATTGACGTGTCTAGATTTGAGGCTCAAAGAGCAGTCAATCGAAAACATATCCCTGCACATGGGACAGATTACAACGGTAGAGGAAAGATGACATTTACAAGATTTGCTGCCGACCAAGCAGAAATCGAAATAATATACGAGGGGCGTTCAATAAGTAATGCCCCTGATCCACTTCCGGTTGTCTGATCTAGATAAAAGTTTGCATGTGTAATAATTTATATCTGTATAGGTTATGTTGCAAAAAACAGCTCTGAACTAATTGTGATTTCTGATTTACAGGTGTTTGAACTGAGTCAGGTGTAAAACGGAACCAGTTGAGTGCCGCGCAATGATCCGGTTTTTATATTTGAAAGGACGCACACCAAAGGAGACTATTGATGAAATGAAAGAAACTTATGGTGATGATGCCCCATCATATGACCTTGTAAAACGCTGGCATCATGAATTCAAACATGGCCGGAAGTCTGTGGAAACCAGACCTGGTCGTCCCTCTTCTGCCATTGATGAGGAATCTGTCCGTCAAGTTAAGGCTGCCATTTTGGAAGATCAACGTATTACTATTCGCCAAATAGCCCAAGAGGTCAAGATTAGTACAGAGGCTGTGGAAACTATCATTCATGACCGTTTGCGTATGCATAAGGTGTCTGCCAGATGGATTCCCAGGTTGCTCACACCTTTCCAGAAGCAAGAACTTATCGGGTGTTCGAGGATGAATTTGGAGATGTGTCAAGAAGATGAGTCAAAGTTTTTCAAAAGACTGATTACACAGGATGAAACTTGGTTCCATCACTATGATTCAGACACCAAAGCCCAGTCAATGCAGTGGAAGAACTTGGACTCACCACCTCCAAAGAACGCAAGGGTGCAGCCCTCTGCTGCCAAGGTCATGCTCACAGTCTTCTGGGACCAGGACGGAGTAGTGATGACAGATTTCCTGGCAAAGGGTACCACAATTACAGGAGCCTATTACGCTTCACTTTTTGATGAAATTAAGAGAAGCTATCAAAATCAAGAGGTAGGACAAGATCAGCAAAGGTATCCTCCTCCTGCAGGACAACGCTCCAGTCCACAACTCGCATGTCGCCAGATCAGAAGCACGGGCGTGTGGCTATGAAATCCTCCACCACCACCCTTCCTCTCCTGACCTTGCACCCTCTGACTTTCATCTGTTCCCAGCCATGAAGTTGTTTTTGAAAGGAAAGCGTTTCCCAGATGATGCAGCCTTGATTTCTGAAGTTACGACGTGGTTGGAGGACCAACCTGGGGTGTTCTACAAAAACGGTGTCCAGAGCTGCATCAAACGATGGGAGAAATGCATAACTCTGGGTGGTTCCTATGTAGAGAAAGACTAATAACTGTGCCAAGTTTCATTAATCTACTGCTATGGGAAATGGGTCATTAATTATTGAACACCTCTCGTATATCTCCGCACATGGGACGGATTACAATGGTAGAAGAAAATAACATTTCCAAGATTTGCTGCCGACCAAGCAGAAATCGAAATAATATATATCCCCACACAAGGGACGACTTTTAACGGTGGAGGAAGATGACGTTTCCAAGATTTGCTTCCGACCAAGCAAAAATCGAAATAATAGATCCCTGCATACAAAAAACAAAAGGAGATTCACAAGGAAAAATCTAATCCGACAAAGTTGGCCATATAGACGAAGGCAACAATTTCCTTTCTGGATATGAGGCTACCTATATCTCGCCACCGAAAAACTATTTGTGAAAAAAGGAAGGACAAGGTTTACGAGGTAACCTAAGCTTGCCACATTAACAAAACTCCGCAAAAAAACGGACATCAGAATCTAAAATTCTGTTAAAATGTCCTTCATCCAGCCGTCAACTCCACACAAAAAAATAAAAAACTATTTGCAAAAGACGAGACAGTCAGATTTCAGGAGCGGAGGGGTGAAGTCATGTCAAGATTTTGTGCTGACCCAGCACTTCAAATTGAAAGCTATACCCCCAGGATCCGAGAAAAAACCGACCTAATATCCTGTGTAAATATCTTTCACTACAGCTTATCAATTAACACACAAAAAAAGGCTATAAAAATGTATGTGACCTATGAAAAAACAAAAAGGAAAACAAATTACTTATTTTTAACTTTCATTACTTGCAAATTTTTATAACTCTGGACTGATCAACCATTCTCGATCTTATCTAAACCAGCCCCATATCAAAGACTCTCCAGAGAGGAACAGAACTTTTATTTGGTATGTTGATTTAATAAACACTTATGTTTGCATAATTTCGCTTTTTGTTAATTCTTAGAAGTGTTTTATTTCTTATATTTATGTTTATAAATTGTGATTCAAATGTGTCCCGTTCTTTTTCTACCATGATTACTTGCTGTTCTCCCTTTTATCGTTTTAATGAAAAGTCGTTTTACTACTGCGAGTCTTAACATGTGATCCGCGGGCCTGATTAAAAAATAAAGGATAGGAGACGCGTGGTGAGGGGGGGGGGGTTTCAACCTTAAGCATAATTAACATTCGATGCTAATTTACACGTTTATAAAATTGGTGCCATAGGATCACGTTTATAAAAGGGGCTATTAAAATAGTTTTTGGCTTTGATATGTAATGACTCATTAGTAAAATAAAGATTAAAAAAATAGAAGGCTTAATTTTCCGGGTGTTATCCCTTCCTGGATTTTCCTCAGGATATTGTGTATTTCGATTTTTTTTCAAGAAATGCACAATATATCTCAAGAAAATACTTATGTTACAAAATGGTTTTTCCTAGTTTGCTGCCTCAAGAATTGTATAGCTCTGATAGTGAAGGAGCTCTTTTTTCTTTAGTTAGCCCCTTTACTTTAACAAAAAATTTGATTCAAAATAAAATATTGTTTTCAGAAAAATAAATCACCTTGAGGTGTTAAGCCCCACCTGCCGTCCCATTGCCGTGAATAGCTAATTTTTAAGGTTTTTCCTACAACATACTTTGTGTAAGGAGTTGTTTGTGTCAAAATGTGTGACTCCTAGTTTTAAGAAAAAATGTCCTACCGTGATGTTGGCTAGCTGAAAATTTATTCATAATTTTCTCGGTTACTGAAAGGTGCGATAAAAATATATGTAAATAAATTCAATACATATGACACTTGGATTTCTTCTTACTGTTAAGTAGTAGGTTTGTTGGTGCATTGGTTCTAGGCGCTTGACTGCTAGTGTCATTTGTATGTAACCAGCAATTCGGGTTTCGTATCACGGAAGTATACACTTGCTACATCTAGCGACACTGATGAGTTATAGACGATGGAACACATCTGTGGATGACTATATTTTATATATACGAAATAACAGTTCCCTCATAGACAACGAAACAGCTGCCTGTGGATTTTATATATATATATATATGTATATATATATATATATATATATACATTTTTAAAATGTTTTTTAAATGTTTTTGAATTATGTCAAGGATGTTGATGATTTACTCTAAATTTCTGTTGGTGTCCAAAGTATATGGCGCTGAGGAAGAGACTTATTGTGAATCATATATATATATATATATATATATAAATAAGAAAATTAAATAGGATTCCTAATCGTCTCTGAAACGATCGTACATCAGACCATTGTTGACTTTGAATTCTTGGAACTGTAATAAATAATGTTATAAATCTTTTGATTTATTTATTAAACACTATTCATGATGTGACAACCGCCCATGGCCAAGGGGGTTAGACAACCGCTTACAGATTCAAGGTGTCTACACTGAGGAGAGCCGAAAGCTCGAAACGATGTCGTATGTAGGTAAAATATTTAAAAAAAAAAATATATATATATATATATATATTTACTGTTTCATATATATATACTTATAAAAAATATTTAACATATTTTTTTTTTCAGTATTTACTTTAACAGTGCTCAATACATGAGTAGAGCTTAATAGTAGCATACAAATATGCTTATGACAAGTGAGCTCTGCAGAAACGTTTGTGTTTCATTCCCAAAGACAATTAAGCATGACAATTTCTTCTGTTTAGCTCACTTGCCATAAGTATATTTTTTTATACTATTTAGTATAAATTTTTTTTATACAAACATTTTGGCTACACAATTGCAGACATGTTTGAGCTCCAGCTGGAAATCAGGTAAGCTTTTTCAGGCCAAGTTTTAGTCTTCGTACTAAGAACTTCACCTGAAGAAGCTCAGCTGATTTTCAGCTGGAGCTGAAACATGTCTGCAATTGTGTAGTCAAAATGTTTGTAGAAAAAAAGATCATATTAAATAGTATAAAAATATACTTATGGCAAGTGTCTCGTCAAAATGTTTGTATAAATAAAAATTTATACTAAATATAGCTCTACTTGTTATTGAGCACTATTATATAGACACAGTAAGGATTCGCTGAATAAACTCCTATGAACAAAACTTCATCGGAATTATATATGTGTGTGTGTGTGTGTGTGTATGGAACAGACTAAAACAAACTCAAGGGAACACTATGGTAGATATATAAGAAAAGTTGTATAATCTGACCCTCCCCTCCCTAAAAAAGTAGTGGCATTGACAACTGTTGGTACCACAGAAAATGGTTGTGGAGATTCTATGAGAATGGAAAGACCAAGGAAGGATAGCACTATTCAGACCTCCACTGGAAGAGTACGGAGAGTACTGGAATCCTGGAGAGGTTTATTGTTACCCAAAATCAAGAAAAAGGCCATTAGTCATTATCAACAAGAACTCACTTTGTAAATGGTTGGTGCGAGAACGCAAAGTGAGTTACAATGGTGATTGAAAGAAGCGGAGAGTACTGGAAATCTGGGAAGACTTGCTGTCACTCAGACTCCAGAGAAAACCACCTGATTTTGCCAGTGAGCGATCACTGGTAATGACCTAATACTACTACTACTACTGCTACTAGCAGTAGTAGTAATAGTAGTAGTAGTGATGTTGTTCAAGTAAATAATACAGTAACATTACAAACCTGAAGAATTGAAATACTATCCAACCTCACACAATCAATTATGAATCACGGTCAGTTTAATTTGGGAAATGCAGCACTTTGACATGCTCAAGGTAGAAAAACAAATTGACAGCTTCCCCCTCCCTCTCCCTGTATCCCACTTACACACACTATTTGTGAAATACTACAGGAATAAGGGACTGACCCTAACCCAGTGGAAAAAATGCAGAAAGTGCTGTCTGCAAGGAACCACCTCTTATAAATAGGCCTGACCTTAATTTCACCATAAAGTCTTCATGGCGAATAGGATGGGAACCTGGTTAAAGATTCATTTATTTATAAAAAACAAAACAAAAAAAACAATTTAAGCAGACGTTCTCTAAAAAAAAAATTAAATATGGTTTTCTTAGAAAAATATGCATTTCTTCCATTCTTTCAGCAAAAAATATATTTGTATAATATATATATATATTTTTTTCTAATCAGTCACAACTTATCAAGGCTAAAACAAAAACTCGAGGATAAGGATTAAATGAGATGGATAAATTGACAGTTGAATGATGATGAATACTATGAGATGATTGAAAATCTCCACAGCACATATCACTCACTCAAAACAACAGACAACTCAGGAAATAGCAATTCTTCCCCCTTTGTCAGAAACATCACTCATGGAATATGTTGTTGCCCTGTTTAGGGTTCGGAAGGAAAACACGAACACAGGGTTTAGCAAAAACAAGTATATTGAAGAAAAGGATAAACAACAGAGAAACAAGAGTAGTTGTACGTCTGTCTTGACTGCCAGTATCGACTGAGGTTTACTCGACACTGAGAAGCATATGCATGGAAGAATCCAAATATTCATTATAGGTAGGTACCATAACAGAATACAAGGACAAAATGTGAGGAAGTGAGAGTTACAAGGCTGACAAAAGTAAACCAAAGGTCCACTTCCTACTCTCCATAAATAATATGTGTGTACCTTCATTTGTACATATGTTATTACCTTCCACACCTATTTGAAAAAAAAAATGAGATCGTCCGATCACCAAAGTTGAAATTAAGGATTATCTGGTATCACTGGTACCAAAAATATAGACTTTACCCATTCTAAAATGAATTGTTCCAAAATCGAATAGAACATCATAAATAGAATTCTGTTGTTGTCCACGCTTTACAACTGACATTCTTTTTATTTATTTTAAAAATATTTAGCTAGCAAGTATTTATACAGTAAGAAGAAAAAGAAGACGTTAGCTGAGGAAGCATGGAAATTCCACAAGATCCTGCTAATACAAATATGTATGAAAGGAAAAACAATTAAGCACAGGAGGAGATAAAAATCAAACCAGAGATTTGACCGGTCTCATTCGGATCAACAAACGTCTTCAAAAAAGAAAATCTACACTTTTTTTCTGAAGACGTTCGTTGATCCGAACGAAACCGGTCAAATCTCTCGTTTGATTTTTATCTCCTCCTGTGCTTAATTGTTTTTCCTGTTTTTCATACATTCTGTCTCCACATTATTTCATTTTATGATATATTGTGCATTTTATCCTAATACTAATATGCACCATCAAAGGAAACAGTTACATAGAAAGAGGGAGAACTTCTAAATACCATCTTGACAAGGACATTTTGCCTTATTGTCCATATAGATACAGCTCTTGGTCATATTAGTATAATCGTCTCTGGATAATCTCTTATTTCTCTGAGATAATCCTTATTTCTTTTCAATGGCCTCTCTGACCACCACTAATCCTGAACTCATAATCCAGTTTCATAGCTCATCTCGACATAACACCAGCAAGTGTAAATTATCATTTCTTATATCTTATCTTACCTTATACTAGAAGAATACCCGTCCTGGAAAGGGTAAAATTAATTCCCAGAACAAAACAGTTTTGCACGACTTTTATGTTTCCTTACAAAGATTAAAAGCAAGATATAAATTATTATATCTTGCTAAACCTTACATCTAGAATCCTTATTATAATTTTTATCAAAATCCATTACATGAGTTTGATCCATAGAAAATGTTTACAAGACTTAAGCTTAAGGGGTCTTAGGAAGAAATTAAAATTCAGGGAATCTTGCTTAATTTGTGTTTAATGACTATGAATCAAATTCAATGCAAATCTGATGTATTTGAATTTTCAAATGGGAAGTTATGCTCTTATTATGCCCCCTAAAATCACTTTAAAATACTTCAAAGAAACTGAAATTTGGTGAATATTTTTTAATTGATGTATAATACCTATTGTTAAAATTTAACCAAAATCGGAGGTATCTGAATTTTCACAAAGGACTTTTAGCCCCCCTTTGCATTAAACAAAATATAGTCCACATTACCTACCCTTACACCTAGTAATTACGTTCCAAAATTTCTAATGATTAATTAGTTTAAGAGTGAATCCTGTACATACAAATATATTAACATATACTCATACCTAACTTATATATATATATATATATATATATATATATATATATACACACATGTATATAAATAACAATTCAACCTGCTAAGAGGGAAGAACCCGCACAGTTAGCCTAAAATAGATG
Source organism: Sepiola atlantica (assembly GCA_963556195.1). NCBI lineage: Eukaryota > Metazoa > Mollusca > Cephalopoda > Sepiida > Sepiolidae > Sepiola > Sepiola atlantica. The sequence continues at coordinate 144,701,985 of OY744519.1, forward strand.
CATTGCAATTGATATAAGATGGGAAAAGTTCTAGCCGGCATCTCGGCTTTAAACCCAACACTTATTAGCAAAGGAAGGAAGATACGCACGCACATCCACTGTCTTCATTCCTTACCAGCCATCGTTTGAAAAAGGAGAGCGCGCACGAGATAAGTGGGATCAAATTGCAAATTAAAACACTGCTGCTGGCAGCCTTTCCCAGTTTAATAGCTTTTATCCACAAGAGAAATAGGCGCTGGCCAATAAGCTAGGTGCCATCTTACTCCTTTGCAAGTCAACGAGTGATGTGAGCAAGACAGGCGGCAGCGGCAGCGACACCTATCAAGTTGTCACCAGAGTAAATGACTATTGGCCAATCTTCATTGAGACGAATTGGCTAATTTATCAGTCAACCTTATCAAACATGATAAAACGATGATGTTTGTTTTGTTGGCAAAGTGTCTTCTTAATTAGGAGATCTAAGCCTGAGAAACATTGGGAAAAGAAAAGAAAGAAATCGCAATGCAAACTATATGTGCACATATCATTGTGTGTGTGTGTGCGTGTGTTTATGCTGCTACTCTTATCTGTTTATGATGATGGCAGTCGTAGTCAGTGATTGCTGAGGGCAAAATAGTGAAACGCAAAAATAAAAAAAATATGGTCATTTCCTGGTTGAATAGGAGACAAAAAAAAACCCAAAAAAACAAGTAACAAAGTTGGTACAGATTTGCTCAAACAAACAAAACAAAAAAACATTATTCTTTTTTCCATGCAGATTGTTCATCGAGAAATGATGAAGCTGAACAGTTATGAGGCGGGGTATCAGAGTCTGCAATCTTTTGCAGGATTTAGTGTCCGTTATTTTAAAAAATCTGAGTCAGATTTTTCTCACTTCTGAGGTAGGGAGTCAGAGTCAGGAGTCGGAAACTTTTGCAGCAATCTAGAATCAGGACCAGGCAGCTTTTTCAAAACCTAAAGACAGGCTTAGAGCTGATGACCTCAGAAGAAGATTAAATCTGGACAGTATAGGGAGAGGTGTGCGGAACAGGAGACTTCATTGGTATGGTCATGTTTAAAGAATGGATAAGAGTTCTTGAGTTAGATGTAGAACAGTTGAGGTAGCAGGGTCAGTTGGCAGGGGGAAGACCAAGAAAAACATGGGAGGAAGTTATAAGGATGGACTTGAGAGAAAGAGGGAAAAATAAAGACCAGTTAGTTTGGAAGTCAATTCCTAAAAGACGTCCAACACATGCCAACATGTAAACAAGAACAAGAAGAAGGTCGTCGTCGGCGTCGGGTAGTTTTTTCAAACTAACTGGAAGTCAGAAAAACCGGAAGTTGGAGTAAAGTTTTTTTGTTTGTTAAAAAAAATATAGATTTGGGACTTAAAACAGGCCAAGGTAGAGATGATGAAACATTATTTTAAGGCAGAAAAGGTTTTTAAAAAATGAATAAAGAAATTAAAGTGTGCACTAACTCCCCTTCCTCGGGTTGCGGTATTGAAAAGATTTAGGGAGACAGGGAGATAGAAGGGAGTGTTAGGGAACTGATGAGAAACAAAGAAGGTAGGAGAGAACATTAAAACAAAGTTTTAATTTTTAATTTATTTTTAGAAAATTTTTCACAAACTTATTTACACTTAAGGGAAACTATGCTTTAAAATACATTTGAATAAAGGTCATGCTCAAAAGTTCTATTTTATATAACCGCTTAAGTTGATTAGGACCCTCTGACAGCAGTCTTCGTTATTAACAATAAGAATGTCGATTTACTTTTGTCATCTATTATATAAAGGGCAGTTGTCTGTGTGTGTGTGTGTGTGTGTGTCCAGCTAAAAGGTAAAAACTACAAAACAAAGACCCACAAAGTTGGTTTCAGATATTTTATGAAATAAAAGGAAGTAACTCTGATTTTTTATCAAAGAGTTACTTCCTGATGTCGACTCATTTCTCTGGAAATCTATATAAAGAACAGTTGTGTCTGTGTGTATGTCCAGAGAGAGGGATGTGCTGAGCTGAAGAGAAAAAGAGGGTGGGAACAGGGGAGGGGGGAAGAGAAAAAGATAGAGAGACGGATAGAGAGGGGTTAAAGAGATAGAAGTTTTAGTAGGAATATGTTACACTTTTTCCCTAGGCAACTCCGGGTAGCCCTGCTAATATATATATATATATATATATATATATATAAAGATAATATATATATATATAAGTTTAGGCATGTGTATATGTCTCTATATTCGGCAAAAGATTCTTTAAAATGGTGCCAACATCTTTAAGTGAAAGTGATATTAGGGAACCGACTGGATTCGAACTTGGCACACTCAGGTCGTCAGACTGTGTCGTAATCCACTTGACCACCATCGCCTCCTTAAATGTCTCCTGAACACCCTGTATGTACTATATTTAAGCATATACTACCATTTAAGTATAAATCGGCCAAAGAAGCATTAGAATTGTCAGATTTTCAGAGAAGCCATATTGTAGGTCAATGTGAAAATGGACTTAATCAGCATCAAATTGCCGCAAACCTCGAGATTTTACTTTCCACTGTTAACCGAGTAAGATAGGAAAAATAATCCATAGCCTATTGCCTAGGTTGATCAGAACCCTCTGACAGCAGTCTTTGTTATTCATGATAAAAAGAGTGTCTTTTGACTTCTGTAATGGCTGTGTATAACCACATTTTATTCAAAAGAAAGTAAAGTATATGAGTGAGAGAGAGAGAGCGGGGAGAGACTAACATGACAATCGAGGGTGGAGGAATTTTCAAAAATCTCATGCAATACTGGGTTTGCCCGTCATTACGTAATTATATGACAACAAAAGAATGGTCAATTTGGTAATTTGTTATTTTTGTTTTCTTTTACTGCCATTTAATATTCTCCAAAGAACTAAAATTCAATTATCTAATTGCCAAAAAAAAAAAAAAAAAAAAAAAGAAGCAATCCCAGTGATCACATAATCAGATTTCGATGAATAACAGCTTCCAATCAAATCAAATCAATCAATATCTGTTAAAACATGACGATGTAGTCATTTTCAGCCACTGTCTATTTTGCTTTTAACTTGGTAGATTGTGACTAGTGATGGAACGATTCTAATATTTTTCCCCGATTTCGATACAATTACCGATTCCGATTGTTTTAATTCTCTAAATATTTAGCTATAGGGTTGTTGTTTTTTTTTTTGATTTTAAGATTACCGTAAAAACCCATGTAATATGTTTATATATTTTCGCAAATGTAAACAATATGCTTGCGGGGAGTGATCTATAGTATTCACTGGTAGTTTAAAATCAATAAATATTTATCATTTTATCATTAGTACTTGCAATGGAAAATTTTGTTTTAAACAAAAAAAAATAAACAAAAACAAAAAAAAACAATTAAAAGAATCGTTTTTGGCATCGGAAAATAGGCACAAATTTTTCTGATTCTGATATCCAAAAAAGTTCTGACTTTTTTAATTCCTGATTCTGATTAATCGTACCAACACTAGTTGTAACATTTGGATTGCTAAGTTACAGTAATAGCAGTTAATTTATATTATTTTCAGGAATAAATATGCACTCACTCATTGCCCGTAGTCTCGCTAGAGCGTAGAGGCACTGCTGATGAACACAACACTATCCTCCACCACTCCTTCCGGTTTTTAGCCACTTCAGATCACGCAGACTTCAAATGACAACTCGGTCCATTCCGTGATACTGCTCTCCCATCTCTTTTTCTGGCACTGTTCACTATGCCTTAAGGCATTACCTTCGTCAGTCTACTCGATCTCACTTTGTGGTCCAACCAGTCAAGATTCTTTCTACATACGATTGACAGAAGTGGAAGGTGTTGTAACTGATATTCATGATTTTTCAGTAGCACCTCATCTCGAATATCTGAATTCTCTTCTCTAGGAATAAACAGCAACCTCTAAATAGTATTACGACTGGTACAGAGATATACGTAGCTAATGGAAAAAAGACAACAAAAAAACTGAATTTCTCAACCTGGGATTCATGGCTCCCTTTGTGTGTGTTTGTGTAGAGAGCGGATAGCACTAAACACAACTTGGATGATGTGCTGGTGATAAGTAATAAAAACATTTAAAATAATTTGAAAAATGTTTAGTGAAATATCAATCTTGGTAAACAAGAAAGTCAAATTTAAAAGAAAGACACAGCGTGTATATGGGCGGGAAGGAGATAGGAAGTCATTCTTTGATGAAACAAAAGTTTTTCTTACCCCCCACCCCGTCATGAGTCATTTGAAGTCTTCATGACAGAATTAACATTTTCGGTTTTCAGAGAGAACTGTCATAAGAGGGAAAAAGAAGGCAAAAAGAAATAAAGACAAAGAGAAATAAAGATAACGTGAGAGAGAGAGAAAAGGAAATAATATCCAGCCAAATAGCGACAAAAAAAAGGAGATAAGCCTATAGCGCTTTGGAAGAAATCAACTTATTTTTGTTAAAAAAATGTGCAGAACTTACATCTCTGTCAATGATATCTATGTAACACTAAAACTGATTGTAAATTTGTACTGATGGTCCCCAAAACTACAAGAAATATAACAATAACTACCGGCACCCTCTGAAAATTCCATGGTGCTTTCTACATAAGTCTGTATAATTTAATGTTAATTATAATAATCCTTTTGAAATAATAAATGTATGTCAGAGTCAATACTATTAAGAAAAAAATTACTCTTCTTTTGTAAAAATAATTGTCATTGTCAACTATTCTTTAAATAAATAAAACTAAGATGTCTCTTCTATATTTACTTATTAAAAATTGTAGCAATTTAATTCTTTTTAAAACAGTAAATATTCTCAGTCTTATTACCGTAAAAATAATTGTCATCAAATCAAGGAAACAAATGTCATTTTTTGACATGTATTTATTTAAAATTGTACAGTTTTAGTCAACGGGACGACATAATGTGATTTTGGAACAATTCATTTTAAAATGGGTATAGTCGGAATTTTTACCTTAGTGAAATCAGATTAATCACTAATCACATAATATCTGTGCTGATCGGACAAACTCATTTTTTTTTAAAATGTATGTGAAAGGTGATAACGTAGGTACGAACATAAAGTGGCTTAATGTATTATAATATAGATTGTTATCAGAAAGTGTTCTAAATGATAATGGAACTATAATTAAACAAATTTGATGAAAACCGGTTATAAAAGTGACTGTAATTTTATCGTTATGTTTATTTACTGATTGATAATTGACATAGTGATGATCTCATCTCTAGATTTATACTGGGCCATTCATCGCACTAACAGTGAGATTAAAACGCCAAATCCATATTCAATGTTAATGATACTATAGTAATTTCCAAATAAATGGAATTTGTTAAAATCCTTAACAATTTCGAAATTCATTATAAAGTATTGAATTCTTGCCACTTTTATAGGATTTTAGAATATATATGTTTTAAAAGCGATTTCGAAATCTAGTGAGTAATGTCCTCTTCTCCTCCCTACTACCTCTTCTTCACAGAAGAAACGATGCTAGTTTTTCTCTATTCTATCGTTATTTTCACAGCAGATGCTCGGTTGAGCTTCAATCTATGGTGCCCCCTCCTCCCATAAAACATTCACAACAAAAACTCGTCTAGCTACAAACACTGTCAATAATTTTCCTTCCTTCCTCTCTGTGCCTAAAACGAAACGAAACTTCCATGGGCAAAGTTTCTTTCCTAGAACTACGCGTTTGTGGAACTCAATATCATGGAGCTGCTTCCCAGCCGACTACAACATTGTCGTTTTCAAGTCCAATCTAAACCAATTCTTGCTAAGCCATCCTCCTAAATAATCCAATTCTTCCAAACTTCAACTACCATTAACAATCAGCAGGATGTTGTCTCACCGTCCACCTGACACTCATTAACCCTTATTCTCGAATGGCCTTTGGGCCTTGATAAGTGGTGATTCTTAAGTAAAAATAAAATGTTTGAAAACATTTATGAACAATTAATGCCATTTATTTCACTGATTCGACTTAGATAATTACACTCCTTATCAGATATAAGGTTTAAAAATAAAATTATTTTAGTGGTGATAAAAATATTCTTTCCTATATTTCCTTTTTTTTTCTTATTAAACAATTTTCACTCACTCCGACTCTTAAAGCAATGACTTTGCTCTAATTTCTACTCCATAGCCCTGCATATAAGTAGGCATCAGAAACCAGCATCAGAAACCAGCCTAGTTTAGAGTGTAAAAACGGGTCAATATAGTAAAATTCCCTTTAATTTCAACTTGCAATATCTCGATTACTTTTTGGGTTATTTTGGTAAAATTTGGATGTAAACAAAATTTTAACTTTTCTCTTTACAAATGTGCAATTATTTGTCTTGTGTCATTAATAGGTTGTTTTTTTTTGTCAAGCTATTTCAAGTTAGGTCACTTTTTTTTTCGGTGAGGGATAATTTATTTTTTACATGAAAAAAACTGTTGGTGTTTTTCGATATTGTGTGACCCTATGCATATAGTGTTAGTCCCATCTAAAAAAAAAAAAGAAGACCTCTCACTAATATGGTGAGTTTAAAGTTGTCTTTCACAAACAAAAATCCAAGTTAAAAACTTTAGTGAATGAAATACTAAAGAAATATTTACATTATCATCAAATTGTGTTTCTATCTGTCTTTACATGGTCCAAATCGGAAGATTTTTTTTATTGATTTACTAAGAAAAATAGCTTGATCTCTAATCTGTTAATAATCATATTAAGAAGATCCAACGACTTAGCTGTTGAAATGAAACTTAAGTTCTGCTTCTGTATCATTTTTGCCAAATGTTTAGGCTGGTTTGATTTAATAAATATTGTTTCCATTATGATCAATTAGCATTTTCCACAAGATGAGATTACATTTGTAAGGATTTTTCACTTGCTTGAAGCCTGCATTTTTAGTTAGACACTTTGAAATTTGGCTTCGAGACCAATAGCATACAAGACTGCAAATATTCTAATTTCCAACAAATTTGGAACAATCATAATTCAGTGGCAAATTGAGTTACCAAAATAAATTGGTACCATTGTTTATATTTTGCAAAGATCTATTTGCTCACATTAAAAGTTATTAGATATAATGAAAATTTTGGTTTGGAATACATAATATAATGAATGAAAGTGTAAACTATTGTATGGATGAAACAAATCCCTAATTACACAGGTCACATGACATGGGTAAGTTATGGCTCGTTATTCACCCATTAGGTTAGTCAGTAATCAGGAGTCAGTAGCAACGAATGTCTGTGACTTAACGTTCAGCAAAAAAGAATATCAGTATTATCCCGATACAAATACCCCAGGTTAGACCTCTTCAAAATTGACCTTTTTCTTCAAACATATGGAAACTGCTATTATTCCCATTCTCCAAGGTCTAAATTAGCTAAATATACCAGTTATTGTGATCTTGGACCTTGGCTATGCCTGCCTCAAGAGCCATGTAATTTTATTGTTGACGTTTTTCAAAAACGCTACAAAATATGGGATATTATGTCCTTATTTTCATTGTAGCTTTCCAGAAGTTGATGCTATAGCATTGAAAGTGGTACCAAATGAAAGCTAATAAAATTTTCTTGCATATGGTAGTAAGCACAATAAAACACATGAACACCTGTGTAAATTTTAACTAATTTTAATGCACAAACAGCTGGGACACTACAAAAAATCAGTTTGGTAGTATGATAGCACTGCACTGACACATATATTGCATAAGAAACTGTCAGATAGGATGTTACTAATACATGTATTATCACTTGTTCAATGTGGCTTTTTTGAAACTGTCAAATTTTTTCCTGTGGTACTCCACAACTTGTAGTAAGCAGCTTCTTTGCTCTGGGTCACTTGTGATCTGAGTTGCAAAGTCACTCATTAGTTTCACACCTCTCTCAGCCACATCATTGGTCACTTTCACTGACTTCACAAACTTCTGTGCATTCCTGTAGCTGTCATTGTCTTCCCAGGTGTCAGCAGGAGTAGTGAGCCAGTCACATTTCACTCGAAGAGCATCAAACAGAAAGTGAGACTCTGGCCCTACCAGGTCTGTGAGAACTGTAGCTGCATTGATGACAGGAAACACTGGCTTGCCTTTCCTGTAACTCTCAGGTTTCTCTGTTTCTGACAGCTTGACTGCGAGCTTCTCTTTTGCAGACTTGGTCATGCTGGCATGTGAACTGAACAAGGTGAATGGCACTAGTTCCTGGGTCAGATACCAGCGGTGGTTGTTCATTTTCTTGAGAACAGAGGTTGCCAGTTCATAATCATACTGCTTGTATTGCAGCATGTTCTTCATAAGCTGGAGGTCATGGATAGGTGCATCAGCTGCAGATGTGGTGGTCACCCAGTGGCTGGTGTAGAATAAGGTCAGGAACTTGTTCATCCTCTCCAGCTTGAAGATAGTGTCCGTGTTGTATTTTAGTTCCTTGGAAAACATGAGCATCTTCATACAGTAAATGTTCCTGGCCATCCAGTGGGCTTGGTGAATGGCACCTGGCTTGGCCCAGTGGATACCTCGAGAAGGTTCCTCACCAAGCAGGATCAGGCATAGCTCTGCCACCTCTCTGTAATCTGCCCTCGGACTGGCTTCCTCAAGGAAATTGCTTAAGACTGCAATTGTGCTTGTCGTCTTCTGTTTCAAGTCTTGTTCAACTAGGCCCAGAACTCTTGGGCAGTCCTTAACCAACTTGTCCCACTTCTCTTTCACATTGCTGAACATTGGGTTGTCAGGACTCTTGACCTTGCTGAACACAGCCTCCCATACACTTCCAATTATTACCTCTGATATGTGATGGCGACAAGCGAAGTAGAATACCTTTTTGCCTAGTTTTTCTTCAATAAGCTTCGCTGCACCCTTGTTGATGCTTGCTGTGGTATCAAATACCAAGCCTACAATGTTGTTTGTGAGACCCCATGCTTCTATCAGTTCCAATGTAGCATTACACTGTTGGATTCCTGTGGAACTTTCTATGAAGGGCACACCAAGCAGCTTCCCTTCTTCATACTGTGGAGTACCAGAGACGAGCACTGCAAGACTTTCCACTGGGTATCTTTCATCAAGAACATCCCGTAGAAGTTTTCCATCCCAGTGTAGTGTGCAGTAATCTGGCAGACTTTCCTTGAAGTTATTCATGTAACTTTGGCACAAGTTATGACGAGTATTTATCCTATTTCGTCTTGTAGTAGAGGCTGATATAACAAAGTCATCAAGATCTGCGCCTCCTGCCTTCAACACTGCAGACACCATGGTTGTAGTCTGGTTGTCAGAGAGTGACAACCGATCTGCAGTGCTACAAATCTCTTCACTGGTCATAACTGAGTGTGGAAAGTGTAAGGTTATCGTACTTGGTTTTGATGAACAGCTTGGTGTTGTCTCAGTGTATTCTGAACCCTCACTAGTACCAGATACCTTGACTGTTCTCTGGGTCTTCATCACTTGAAATTTTCCCAACTTCTGCTGCTGCAGCAGTCACTGATGATAACATTCTCTCTTCTCTTTCTTCTCGGAAGCTTTTCTCTCTAGACTTCTTCTCAAACACCTTATCATGACCTGACATGTGTGCCAGGCGAGTTGTCTGTTGGTCCAAGTAGAAATTGACGTCCTCTTCCTTGGTCTCCTTTGTGAGCAGCCTGTTACTTCTTATCTCCTCCACAACATCCTTTGCTCCAATATCAAATAACTTGTCTATGTCCTTCAGAAAGTTAGCTCGTTTCTCTTCCTCTGGTTTGTTATTTCTTCCCTTGTTTTTAACAATTTTCCTGTACTTTTCATGGAGGATCATGAAACGGTTGACTGCATTTGGTCTAGTTAGTGTTTTAATCCTTGCCATATTCCAGAATGGCAAAACGACATCCACTGTATCATGGGCTATGTCACTGTTGGGATTATCATTCCTCAAATGCAGGAAATACTGGAACACCTGGCGATTAGTAGGAAGTTGAGAGCCCCTGATGCTGGAGCTGGGTTGCCCAATGAGATACACATCACTGAATGACCTTGTGGCAGGAGTTGCCACTTTTCTTCTCTTTTCAGTTGGTTCATCCCGTTCACTTGTATCGCTGACCACTTTCCCACAGCATAGTTGTCTTCCAGATGCCATGTTGTCAGCAGTTCACAAATCTTAACAAATCAGCTTTAACTTACAATCTGAAATGAAGAGATAAAACATACTTAGTGATAATAAATTATATACATGCATTAAGAGTAACATTTTTGAGATAAAGTTATGTATTATATGATGGCATCCTTTCCAAGCATAAAAAATATATATGTTTGTGCATTAAAATTAATATAAATTAACACAGGTGTTCATGTGTTTACTACCATATGCAAGAAAATTTTATTAGCTTTCATTTGGTACCACTTTCAATGCTATAGCATCAACCTCTGGAAAGCTACAATGAAAATAAGGACATAATATCCCAAATTTTGCAGCGTTTTTGAAAAACGTCAATAATAAAATTACATGGCTCTTGAGGCAAGCATAGCCAAGGTCCAAGATCACAATAACTGGTATATTTAGCTAATTTAGACCTTGGAGAATGGGAATAATATCAGTGCCATATGTTTGAAGAAAAAGGTCAATTTTGAAGAGGTCTAACCCCAGGTAGAGGATGTCCACCACTTGTAAGTATGGACTGTGTTTTATAAATGTTATGTATAATGTTGTGTTTACGTTTTTTTTTTTTTTTGCTATTTGTCAACTGTAATCAATGTGTAATTGGCATTCATTTTCATATGTAAGTACTTCTAATATTTCTGGTTGGGAGCTCTATATGTGAATGTGTGTCACAGTGTCAATCATGTGGTCTCGGTCTCGGTCACTGCTGTAACAAAAGGATTCTCCCTCCAAACAAAACCACAACTCCAGTTTAAAACAAGTAACAATGTTTTATTTTGAAAAATAGCAATGATACATGTTTTCTTCTACTGAACGACAGGCTAGCAAATCAAGACTAACATATCTTCACACCGAACAGAAACAGTCCATTAGCTTCAGGCCCATCCGCCCTGAGACCCACAGAAACCCAACTGACTTCGATGCCCACTCTGTTGGAATATATATAGATATTGGTGTCATTTAGAGTAGACCACACAGTTTACCCACTTGAAAAGGCTAAGCTGCTTATCTATGGACATAAAAAACTTACTGCCTAGGGTACCCTATATCTGGAGGGACATTCATTTTTCCAAGACTCAAGTTGTTTGATTTCACAGCATAGAACCCTGTTTAGAGAGACAATAACTTTTCCAAGTGGAGAAATAAAATTCTGGCTGGTCAAACCCCGATCCAGATATATTTCCCATCAACGACTCGTCGTTTGCAGCATGTATTGCAACTATGCACCCCACTAAATATGCAGCATTGCACATGTTTACAGATGAAGTATTCAGCTGTTGGAGAAACAACCTTACTCAACACTATGTTTCTTTATCTTTAACATCATCATCATTTGTAATCTTATACACACATTAAAAAAATTTTACCATATAAAAAATATTTCCTTTATTTAAATGTTTTGAACTTTTATCTTCATTTTCTTGCCAACTATTTTTATATGATGCTTCTGTAAAGAATTTTTATCACACAGACATTTTAGATTCTTTCTACAAATCTCTGATAGGCTTTGCTAATGGGTTAATCTGTCACATTTATATCTGAAATTGCCTTTTGGAAATTCATGGTTAAGTTTGAAATAGTATTTTCTTCAGGCTGCCACGCTTAAGATCGAAATAGTATTTTCTGTGACCATTCACAACTAAAGTAGAAATAAGATTTTCTTTGGTCTGTCATGACTATGTTTGAAATAGCATTTTCTTTGGTCTGCCATGCCTATGCTTGAAATAGCTTTTTCTTTGGTCTGTCATGCTTAAGTTTAAAATAGCTTTTTCTTTGGTCATTTACGCATATGTTTGAAATAGTACTTTTGGATGTATCCACACATCTCTATAAGAAGCTTTCTCCTGTTGATCTTCCACGCTTAAGTTTGAAATGGTATTTCCATCACTCCACACACAGATTTAATGGACACCTCTCAAGAATATTGGTTCTTATTTTTATATGGATTTGAATTAAAGCGTCTCCTTCATCAGTCTGTATCAAAGTACTTTAGGCACTAATTAGTTAATCAAGGTAGAAATTAATGAATTTTACAGCTTCTTTCTCCTCTTATTAAAATGTATTAATAAGATTTTCTTTTCTAATTATGATAATAATTTCCTAATATCTTCAAAATGCTACATGTTATTTTTTTTTGTACATGATTATTAAGTTATTATTTTGCTAAGTTTTCACTCTGAATATGGTTTATTTAAAAACCAAAAAACGTAAAAGAAAGAAAATTGGAGCCAGCCAATTTACAGCAGCTGCTTGAGAAACTTTGAAATATTTTCTGTTACATTGTTTGTATTTTAAGGAAAAACGTTTTCTGTTGTTATAACGTGTATATGCATTAATGTATCTGGCGTTGCCCGGAGGATAGCTAGGACAATAAACAAGTTTAAAACTGACCTCTTTATTTTCTAATCCTCAAAACCAAAGGAGTACCACACTTCACGACAAAATACTAGCAGATCTACCCAGCGTTACCTGGGTATCAAATATCTTTAGTTTAACATAACTAATAATTTGAAGAAACGGTATAAATCATTCCATTCTACCCGTTTATCGAGTTAAATAGTACCACAAAGTCTGCTCTTCTAACAATTTATTTATTAATTACCAACGTTTGTTTAGAAAAATGGTTCCCAGCATTAAATTTACCATAAAGGTTGACATGTTAAATATTGGGTGAGTAAACCCACTAGTATATAAAACGGTTTGTTGAGAACAAAAGGGGAAATGAAAGTTTAATTGGAGTCAACTTGCTGAATTAGAGGTTAAGATTACTAGACTGTGGGAATTAATAGAAACGAATATGATGTCATATGGCTCAAAGAGAGAGAGAGAGAGAGAGAGAGAGAGAGAGAGAAAAACAAATAGTTGGAAGTAATGTGTGAATATGATAAAGTGCAATGAGCTGACAAAAGATGACTAAACAGTGATTATCAATCGCTTTGTCTACCCTAACCATGGTGGCCAGTGATTTGGAATGAAGATCAAGTCAAATAAATCGACTCTGTCTTCTATCAATTTTGTCGTGAGTTAGTTCTCTTGAGAGCATAAATCAGGAGCTTTGATTTCAGGACAACAATCCTTCAGTCTGAAGGGATCATGTAGGGGACACGTACAGAACACACAACTAACAAGGTATGGATAATAATTGTGAACTTTCATGTGTTGTTGTAATAATGACGGCAACTTGGTGTTCTGCATGTATGACACGAGGTTGAAATACAACAGATATGCCATTAAACAAAATAGCCCAACCCTTTATTATTCATATATATATATATATTAGTACTTCATGTATCCACATAAAATATTATAAGGAGATATAATTTTTTATGTGTCAGTTTTCAGTATTTACTTCAACAGTGCTCGATACGTAAGTAGAGCTAGGTAGTAAGCAATGAAAATATATATGGCAATCAAGCTACACAGAGGCTCCTGTGTTTCATCCCCGGGGGGAATCGTCAGGCTAAATTTAGCCTGACGATTCCCCCCGGGAATGAAACACGTGAGCCTCTGTGTAGCTTGATTGCCATATATATTTTCACTGCTTACTATATATATATATATATATATATATATATATATATATATATATATATACTAACCAGCTTTGCTAGCTCGCCATCGCTTTGCAAAGTTTGCTACTTGAAATACTTGAAACATTAATTTAAAATAATAAACATTCCATTCATAACTTTGTTGGAAACATGAAACAAAATCTTTCTCATTTATTCACACAGATAAACATTAACATTTTGATATGCCATTGATTTTGCTAAACACTCAGCTTTATAAGGTGTAGATCAAGGATAAGTGAAGCAATCCAGGGAAATGAGTGGCGCCCTCCCCTACATCTCAGTGTAGCAGCCCATGAAAGGGGAGTCTTTGGATACTCTCAACTATGGTCGACCTACTTACTAACTTTGAAGTAAGAAAAATAATGGAACATCATCATCATTGGTTCTTTTTTTATTAACGTGCAGGCATCATCCACATTGGTGCTCCCTCCCCCTCGTCCGTCCAGTCAGGTGGCTAGCTGCATGCATGGCAAAAAATATATTTGAACAACATTTGTATAAAATAAATACAAAACAAAAATCTATTTCTTTGAAATGCAGAAATATGTAGCTATTTTGAACAGTTATTTAGTATGTTGGTCTATATGCTATTTTCAAAACTGACAGCATCAGTGAAATGATTTATTCATGATTTAAGATGAAAAAATATAAAAGCTCTTAATACAAATTAAATTCTAAAAGAAGGAAGTGTCAGCGGAATCTCTAATGAGCTTGCCAACAAGTTTTGTTTTAAAAAATGAAGAAAAAAAAGAAAGAATCTTTGAGGTTAATTAAGAAAACCTTGAAATCAATTAAGAAAGTAAATCCCATAATACAAGTAGAAGTAATGATTCTGTATTAAATTGTAAAAAAAAAAATGAAGGAAACTAAAATTGAAAGGTAAAACGTTGAGTTAAAAGATTAGGTTTTCAATGAATATTTCTTTGATTTTCACTTTTGATGATTCTTTATTTTTAGCACAACTTCTCAGATTTTGCATCTGAATTAACGGTACAGATCAGAAATAATGACTACGCTCCAGGTGAGATTTAAAAACGCCCATATCTTTGAGCTTGGGAAGTCAGCCATTGTATGTTAGTTGCTCTATTGATGACGTCATCAGAACATAATAATAATAATAACCAGGTCACGATGGAATGAATGCATTCTGGTTTTAAAAAATCACCAGCTTAACACAAAACCTACAAAGATGTATACACGAAACGGACATACCAGAGTGTTTATTTACTTCCTCTCGAGCAGGTTAGACACAAGGTCAGATGTGGTTTTGAAAAGCCAGCATCCAAGGAGAAGTGCACTCTTGCCTACACAAAATGCCTGAGCAGCCCTGTCGGCATTCCCCGATAGGGGTGCCTCAAGCGTTAGCAATAAACTCCTCAAAGAGAAGGTAAAGCCTGGAAAGGTGGACCTCCTAGGACTAAACAGAACTATAGTTCAGCCCGACAACAACAAAACCACTGTCTGACTGATTGTCAAGAATATATCCTCAACTGGTATGAACAACAACCCTGGGTAGTGGATGACTAAAGAGAGAATCACATTAATACAAAAAGACAGTGAGATGATTTGGTTCGGTTTACAGCATATCAACCATCTATGGGTTATTTAATGCCGAATAAAGTTGTTGAATATAATTCCATAGGCAAGACAATTATTTATATTCCTAGAATACTTTGCTCTCAGAATGCATTGCTCTAAGACAGTGAGAAGGGCATAATTCCAAGCAACTACAGACCGATAACCTAACTACCAAACATGTGGAAAATATTAACAGCACAACTGAGAGAACAGATCTACCACTTCCTTAATAACTGTGGGTTACTAGACAAGGAAGAGAAAAAATGCCAGAAAGCGTCAAGAGGGACACATGATTTGCTATACATCAATCAAAAGATCCTAAAAAAGGTAAAAAGAGGAAAAAAAGAACAGTCATGTCATTGATCAACTACAAGAAAGCCTATGACACAATCCCCCAAGCATGGATAATTGAATGCTTAGGGATTGACAAAATTTCTGAAAAAATTATCCATTTTATGAAGAAAATAATGGAAATATTGAAATAGGAACTGACAGCTTGAGGAAAACACTTGAGAGAGATAAGAATATAGAAAGGCATTTTCCAGGGAAACTATCATCGCTACTTTATATCTAAGCCAGGATGCGACTCCACAACATACTAAGGAGGTGTACTGCTGGATAGAAATTCACAAGTACAAAAGAAAAAAGGAACCACCTCATGGACAACCTGAAACTATTTGCAAAAAAACAAAAAAACAGAGCTAGAACATCTAATAATTATAACCAGAAATTTTTAGGCAGGACATTCAAATGGAATTCAGAACAGAAGTGTGTACGACTGGAAATGAAAATGGGAAAACAGAGTGCATAGAATGTGTACCTATAAATATCTGGGAGTTCTGGAAGCAGTGCAATCACATTATCAGAGATGAGAGAGAAAATCATTAAAAAAATACCTAAAAACAACAAAGCTCCTTGAAACCCAATTATATAGTAGGAGCATAATAAAAAGGAACAAGTCTGTGGGTAGTATCCCTAGTAAGACATTCTGGACCCTTCATCGGCAGGACAAAAGAACTCAGACACCAGGATCGAAGAAAAGGGAAACTAATGACCATGCACTGCACCTGATACTGACAGACTCTATATAAAAAGAAGAGAAGGTGGCAGAAGACTGCGTAGATTATATGATAAAAGAACAAGAAAAATACATAATCCAAAGTACAGAAAGGCTGATTACTGATACAAAAAGCACTGCTGCAATGAAAAAGTCAGAGAGCAGCTAAACTAGAAATCAAAAGACGAGGAAAGCAAAATGGGAAGAGAAACAGTTATGGACGATTTATAAGACTGAGCAAAGAAATAGCGCATGAAAACACATGACATGGCTATGAAAAGGACACTTAAACAGAGAAACAGAATCGCTACTAACAGTCACACAAAACAACACAATCAGAATGAATTATATAAAATCCAAGACGGACAAAAAACCAGACAAACAGTAAATGTAGACTCTTTGGAGGTAGAGACGAAATGGGAAAATCACATAAGTGAGGAAGGCAGTCCACTGGGAACTATGCAAACGTCTGAACTTCAAACATGCAGACAAATGGTACAGACACAAACCAACGCCAGTAGCAGAGAATGAACGTCATAAAATCCTCTGGGACATGGAAGTACAAACAGACAAACTCATTCAAACAAGAAGGTCGGACATGATAATAAATAATCAACAAGAAGAAAACTTGCCAAATCCTAGATTTTGACATCTCAGCACGCACAGGATGATGGTCAAGGGGGAAGGAAAACTAAGCAAATACATGGAACTTGCCAGAGAGCTGAAAAGAATCTGGAACATGAAGAAAATTAGCATAATAGTATAAATAATTGTAGGAGCGCTAAGAACAGTTCTGAAAAACCTGAAAAAAGACTGAGAAATTGAAATGAAAGGGAAGATTAAAACAATACAACATACAGCACTGACGAAAACAAGGAAAATCTTCAAGTGCAGAAACCAACCTACATTAGCAGGTAACGCATACATAGGAATAGAACAAAAAATATAAAAAGACATTACACAAGCCCAAGGGAACTGAAACTGCCAGTCAACTGAAACTTGGAAAATATAAATACAAAATATAAAAATTTAGTGAAATAATTCCCCCTCCCCCTCCTCCACAAAAATAAAATCAGGTTGGTTGACCTATGTCAGCGACAGGGAAACTGCAAAACTCATTGTGATGTCATCAGACAGTAATGAAGATTACTTTAACAGGCGTCAAGAACAGCAGCCAAAAGAATGCAAGTAGTTAATTATGTATAGAAATATTCCTAAACGATACCAAAGTCTCGTCTTCTGTAACTAAGCCTCAAATATTGCTAAAATTTTAAGATCATATAATTATATTATAATTAGAGTTGCTGGTCAAACAAGCAATGAAGATGAATTCAATCTGCATGAAGAATTCAGCAGTGAAGGCTTGTATCAAAAGTCAGCTTTATTTACAAATTAGCAGTGCTAACTAAAGTTGCCTGTTTATATGTGTCTTATAGACATGGTGTTGCAGGAAAATCCGACACTTGACAAAAAGTAAACGAAATACTAGGAGGTGCTGTAGAGCGTGGTGAAGTCCTGGATGGATGAGATCGCCACTAGACACTCCTACGTCTTCCAGCAGGACTCGGCTCCTGCACACAAGGCCAAGACGACCCGGGTGTGACTGCTCAATAATATTCCTCACCACTGGTCGCCAAACTTGTGGCCACCCTCCTCATTTGACTGCAAACCCCTTGACTATTTCCTCTGGGGTGTGATCCTGGCCAAAACCAACAAGCATGCCCACAAGGACATGGTGATCAAAGTGTGTGACTCATTTAAGATGGTCATCTTCGCCAGCGGAAGTTACATTGAAAAATAATATAGTATGTAACTAACTAAATTAAATAAACTGTCGGGTCTCTGCATATACCTATTTTGTTTTCTTTTTGCCAAGTGTCGGATTTTGCTGTAACACCCTATATAAAACAGAGTCAGTTTTTCTCCATTTATTAATACAAGGTACATACCAAAATCTGCTTAGACAGTTATTTATATCAAATATTGTTCTGTGTTCTTAAAAAGAAAATTTTTTATTTTTAATCGATTTGAATATTTTTGTATTTAATCCTGATCGATATTTTATTTTTTATTAGTAATAAATAAAGGAAAATAGAGGAGGTTTAACACTCAAATCTTCTACCACTGTCACTCAGGAATAGCAGGCACAAATTTAAGAAGGAAGTATTTTTAGAGATTCACTAGTAGTAAATAATATTTTCAGTGTTTTCATTGGCTACTGTTTAACTTTCTTTCTGACACTTCTAAGATGGTCACCACAAACCCAATGGAGTCTGTTTTGCGTTTCATAGAGGTGATAATCCATAAGGATGAGATACACATAAAGAGACTTATTATGTTTACTTACGCAAATGTATATGTCACAGTTTAGGAATTTTCAAACAAAATCAAAGAGGAATAGTGATGGTGATTATGATCGAACAGGTCACAGGTAGTCTAGTATTTATATATAGAGAAGATATAGATCATAAGATAAATTCTGTTGTCACAGATCTCTATAAGAGGCTTTATCTGTGTGTCCATTGGTTAATCTGTCGGTAGGTCCATTTGTTTGTCTGTCACACTTAAGTTTGAAATTACATTTCACTAGTAAATGTTCAGATTGAATACACATATCTTTAGAATATCTGTTCTTTAATCAAATAATTTAAAATTCTTTATTTTTTAATAAAGAATTTTAAATTATTTGAGTAAAAAATTTAAAAAAACAAGAACATATATTCTGAAAATTTCTTCATTTCAATTTGCATGTTTACTAATGAAATGCAATTTAAGCGTCACAAACAGATGGATCGACCTACGGACTAACCAACGAACAGAAATACAGAGCCTCTTACAGAGATATGTAGGCACATGAAAATACAATTTCAAACTTAAGCATGACAGACCAAAGAAAATACTATTTCAAATTGAAGCATGCCAGACCAAATAAAATATTATTTCAAACTTAAGCATGACAAACTAAAGAAAATGTTATTTCAAATTGAAGCATGACAGATTAACCGACGTTCAGAGCCTCGTTTAGAGATTTTTGGGCAGATCTAAATGATGCTATGTCTATTCAATCTGCACATTTAGCGATGAAAACGTGATTTCAAACTGAAATCTTTGAGACCAACCTACAATAGACGGACAGAGCCTCTTATAGAGATGCACGGATGCATCTAAAAATCATAGAAAATATGAATCGGTTTGCAGGAGTGTTTTTCATGGGCATAGTGGGTAAGGGTGTGGGGGGGGGGGGCACATATCCCACCAGTCGGGTGTGACAATATTTTCATAGTGTCGGATTTCAGAATATGGTTGGGGAATTTATTCATAGAAATAATTTAAAAACAAGTTTTAAAAAAAAAAATTTTATTTTTATTTTATATCGTTCTGCTTTTAATGTTATACTTATAATGGAAAGGGGAATTTTTTAAACTGCAATATTTACAAGTTTCAAATTGTCATCAGGAAATGGAAGTGGTGAAGTAAAGGTACTGGTACAGCTTTTGAACCAGAAAAAAACGACTTTTGCTGATGCAGAAATACTTAAAAAGTCGAATCTAAACGAACCGGTGGCAAAATCAAAACGAGGCGGCTTTTCAACAGAAAAAAATAATGGAAGAAAAACACTGCATGTTTATTTTTATGACAATTTATTTTTTGACAAAGAAAATCAATGAAAAAAATTTTTATTACGGGAAGGTTAAATATATTTTTTCCAGAATTTTCTTTTCAATAAATAAACTTAAAACGGTAAAGAACATAATCAATGAAACAACGATTTCTACAGCTTTAGAACGGGACAAAAACCGACGAGTTTATGGGTAGTTTAGGTCAGGATTAGGATTCAAAAAAATAAAAACAGTTCGGTTTTTGTCTAGTTCAAAAGCTGTACAAGCTTTTTTCTTTTGTAAAAAATTTTTTTAGTCCTTTTTTAAAATTTTGCAGATATTCTTTAGGAGGTAGCACAGACATAAGAAGGAGGGTTTCGGCGGTCCTGTTGAGTATTGTCACCAGGAAACCCTCCTTCTCTGCGGGGTCGTATCCCCCAAACTCACAGAACCTTCTGATTGGCTAAGCGCTTTAGTATCTTCTGGCTGTTTACGTAAATGGCTGGAAGATACTAAACTAAAATTCGGTTTCGTCTGGTTCAAAAGCTGTACCAGTAACGAAGTGGCTACCGACGCAGACTGATAACTCAGCATGCTGTGATCGAATCCTGCCATATCCATAGCATCATTTTCACTGAATGTTGGCAACTTCCATGTGGTCCTTCCTGTGAGCCCATGAATCCTCCCCCCCCCCCTAGAAAAGGTATTGAAGAACCAACAACAGAATCAAGCAGGTTAAAAAAAACGGATCAAGGACCCGAGATCATTAACAGAAGACGCGGGACATGTTTTGGAAATCACCGGTTGACCTCGCAATACACGTGGTCTCTATTTACAAAACACTTGTAAATAAATCTTTTATTTATTTTAATAAATGCAGTATATTTCTGAATTTTTTTTTCTTTTAACATGTTAATATTTATTTTAAGGCAGAGAGTCCATAAATAAAACAAATAAAATATTAACATGTTTTCTTTTAAAACATGTTTTTGTGTCACTATTTACTTGCCTCCCCACGAGGGCAGAAATGGTGGGGGGGGGGTGGGTATGAAATATTTATCATCGTACTTAAGTAATCTTTCGTTTTGTAGGGAAAAATCAAGCTTCCCAAAAAGGGGCATTCTGGATCTTACCTCAGTTTAGAAGGATTTTCCATACTACACATTGCTCCTAGCCCGAGGAGGCAAAACGGAAGATTACGCAAGTTATTTTAATAAATAAACGAAATATATACGCTTTTTAAAAAATCGGCTGACTTGTAATCTTTCGTTTTGCCTCCCCATGAGGGCGGAGTTAGACTTCAAAAATCAGTTTATGAAGCTTTTTCCTTTTTTTTCTGTAAGCAACAATTATAAACAAATAAATAAAACTTTGTATTTGTTAAACCTTATTTCATTTGTTGCTTAGAGAAAAAAAAAGGACAAAAACTTCATAAACTTTAAATTGCTTCCGTTTAGAAACTGATTTTTGAAGTCTAACTCCGCCCTCGTGGGGAGGCAAAACGAAAGATTACAAGTCAGCCGATTTTTTAAAAAGCGTATATATTTCGTTTATTTATTAAAATAACTAAGGTAAGATCCAGAATGCCCCTTTTTGGGAAGCTTGATTTTTCCCTACAAAACGAAAGATTACTTAAGTACGATGATAAATATTTCATACCCCACGAGGGCAGAAATGGGGGGGGGCCCATTTCTGCCCTCGTGGGGAGGCAAGTAAATAGTGATACAAAAACATGTTTTAAAAGAAAACATGTTAATATTTTATTTGTTTTATTTATGGACTCTCTGCCTTAAAATAAATATTAACATGTTAAAAGAAAAAGAAATTCAGAAATATACTGCATTTATTAAAATAAATAAAAGATTTATTTACAAGTGTTTTGTAAATAGAGACCATGTGTATTGCGAGGTCAACCGGTGATTTCCAAAACATGTCCTGCGTCTTGTGTTAATGATCTGGGGTCCTTATTCTAGTCTTGGTCCCAAAAAACAAAAACATGCTGATTCATACAAAAAGAAGATTGTCATCCTCATCTTGGTTGTTTTTATGTTCACAATGTTTTGGCTGATGTACTCTCTGGCTTTCTTTAGGTGCCTTTTAGTGTAGTCTGCAATTTTGAACTGAAGATCAGGACAACAGATGTAATTCATCTAAATTCATACTAGGGCTCACACTGTTAGATATCGAGTGGATAGATCCTCCTAGTATATAATTGAGTTAGTTGAAAATAACAGAAAATGGGGAGATTGCCAAGATCAATTTAATGATTCTGAGTTTTAACTTGCTTAGGCTGTGGGAAAGTACGAGAAACGGATATGATGTCACATGGCTCAAAGAGAGAGGGGTGACAGAAAAAAGTCTGTTGGGAAGCACGCAATGCGTTCAGACATGGACTGACAACATATAATTAATTAGATCGTGACATAGGCAGAGGTGAAAAAATCCGACTCCAACACCTACAAAAACTGCTGACTCCGACTCCTCACTTCTAAGATGAGAATCGGCTGAAATAAAATCTGATTCTAGAGTTTGGTTAAAAAACAATTTTTTTCAATAGAAATGGACTGACTACCGCAAATGAATGACCGATTCTCGACTTCAAATCCTCACATCTCATTGTAGATTTATTTATTTTTTAATCAAAGAATGGCATAAGTTTCAGAGTTCAACATAAAGATTCCCGAGTTCGAAAAGATCCACCTGAAGAAGGTCGGAACTTACATCGACCGAATGTTGTGAAAATAACAACCAGGATGAGAATAATTGTCTGAATAATTCAAATAATAAAAGAAGATTGATTTACTGTTTAAAATATTAATAATCTGTTTCCTCTGGTGGCAACGTTGTGAAAATGAATGAAATGCCTTCACTTTCTGGTATAATTTTATCACATCATTTCAGACGTAAGGGAATAGGAAAACCATGAATCTTTCTTTATGTAAAGAAGTTTCAATTTCCTGTCTTTCTAAATGGATGATGCCAAGTCATCAATCAAGTGTTGCCGCAAAAAGATTCCTTTATAAGAAAAAGCAGACAGAGATGTTTTTGTTTTCCTTAAAGTTTATTTTAGAAATTTAGAAAGGTGTAAAATCTTATATGAAATGTTATATATATTTGAGGGAGGGGGGGGGGGGGTTGTATACAGAATTTTACAAATAGTGTGTTGTGTTCTGAATAAGATCTAAAGTTAGTTGCTTGCAAAGAAAATAAATTATTAACTGCTGGCAAAGAACTTGTTTCGTTTTGAAAATCTAATTAGACGAAAAGACAATAAGCAAAGACATAAAATAAAGATAAAGAATGGTGTGTGTGGGGTTATTTACCTGTTAAATGTATATATATTTATATTTAGTTTCTTTTGCACATTTCTTTTTTTCATCCTCTCTTATAAATTAGAATGACGGAGAAATGGCAAAATGTAAAAAGTGGAGCTTGTACGGTTTCACTTATCTCCTTTTGAATTGCCGGTTCTTTGATATGACAGGGGTGTGTTAGAAAATTAAAAATATTTTTGGAAGGAGAGATTAGGAACATAAATAAACCATAATACTTGACTCTTGCTTTTAAACTTTAATTGAAGCTAGAATTTATTTTCTATTCTCAGCTTAAAGGCTTAAAAATTATTTTCCAATTAAAAAAATATGTCGGCCATTTTTTTTATCTATTAAGAATAAATTAAAATGGCCGACTTGCATGTATATCCTGACCCTTCGAAATCCTAAATTGATTTTGAAACTTTTAAGCTAGTGAATCCTTGCTTGAATTAAAGTTTAACGGTAAAGAGTCAAGTATTATGATTCATCTGTGCTGCTACCCCCCCCCCCCCCAAAAAAAACATGAATTTTCACACGTGCCCCTGTTGTAGTTAAAATATAATAGGTAACGTAGTGTCGGATAGTAAAGTGAGTGCTGAGAGAGAGAGAGAAAAAGGCTCTGATTGGTCGAATAAGATCACGTGTTAAGTTAGAGAGGGAAATTTTGAAATAGTTTGTTAAGGCAGTATGCAAGAGACACAAAACATACAGGTGACCATGTATGTCTCTCTCTTCTTCATGAACACCTGGAAAGGTAAATGATAATTTAATAACCTAGGAATTTATGAAGCAACTCACAACAAAAGTGTGTAATATAGTGTTAGGTGTTCTTCGATCCCAGACCGCAAGTCCTGTTGACACGTTGCAAATTTACCGACCTTGAACCTTGAAAAAGACGTCTGGTCACCTTGACGTTGAAAGCCCAAAAGGCAGAATCGCTCTTGCTTGTTTGCATACACTTGCTTCCATGATGTCATGTCCTACAACGTAATCATAGCTCTGTTAACTTCTAATGGAATTTTCCACTACTCTAACCTTATGTTGACAATACCGTCTTTGATATTATTCTTAACACCCACGTCTAATCTTGTTACAAGTTTTAAATTAATACATTAATATTTTAAATATTCTATGTTGTTCAGAATTCATTCCCAATGAAAAAGATGAAATTGAAGATGGCGACCTAGTTAGGGATAATACTTTAGAATAATTTGATGTGTTACAGACAATTTATGAATATATATAAATGAATAGAGCACTCTTCGGTGGTTCACAGATTTCACTTACTTGTGGTTTAGGTTTGATGGCTTAATCGTTAAAAATCGCCATCTGACAACAAATCAGTCGAGTTTTGATCTTGGCTCGAAGCACTTATCTGTCTAGCCACACTGAAGAGTTGTGATGTAGTGTAACAGTCTATTTGCGAGTAACTGCGTATACCTTCTTCATGGGTTAAGTATTGTGAAAGTGGTACTTCTTCCGATTAGGACCCGAGCAAACTTTGACCCTGACTAACTATAATGGCGGGGTCCTAATCCGGAGAAGCACCGTCAAAGTAAGTGAAATCGCCAACCACCATTAGCAATAATGCAAATCACTTTGTAAAAACAAATAAAACACTCTTAGGTGGTTGACAGTCATTATATAAACATTGAGATTTTGCTTACTCATGGTGTGTGCCTGAAGGACGAATGGTTACAATCACTATCTAACAACAAAACGGCTGAATTTCAATCCTGGCTTGAACACTTGCATGTTTAGCCACACTGAAGAACTGTGATACAATAAAACAGCTGTGGATGAATACATATGCCTGTCCCTTTGTGGATTTAACACTGTGATATGTTAAATCGTCAACCACCATCAGCGATAATACAGCTCTTTGTAAAAACGGATAAGCGCTCTTTGATGGTTGACAGTGTTTATATAAACATTGAGATTTCACTTACTCACCCCTGACACCCGAATAGTTAGAATCGCTGTCTGATAATAAAACAGTCGAGTTTTGATCCCGACTTGAAATGCTTTACCTGTCTAGTTTTGATTAAAGAGATATGAAAGTTTCTATTTGTTCTTTTTCTGACAAACAATCTAATGTTGTGCTCCAGTGTAAATAGTAACTCACCATATTTGTAAATCGAAATTATATATATATATATATATATACACACACATAAAAACTTATCATGGTTGATGATTCATCTAAATTTATTCTTTTTTGACATTTAATGCTCATGACTCTACTTTGACTTGATTATATATTCTTCATTTAAAAAAAAAATGACTGCGATAGTTTTGTAGTTGTACCAGCTTCTATTTCTGGCATCAATTTTTAATCCTGGAAAAAAGGCATGAAAAAATGGCAGCATTAATGAAGCATTTTTATTAGTATTTGGTTTACAATGTGGTGATATAGCTAGATAGGTAGGTAGGTAGGTAGGTAGGTATGTACGTCAGTAGTGACAATGGCATTAATAGAGACGTTATCTTTAGGTTTGGTTTGTCTATTTAACAAGAAATTAACTTTTTGCAGTTACTTACCTATTGTAAATGATTCATTTCTCTCTCTCTCTCTCTCTCATTCTCTATCAATTGATCCTCTCTCTCTCTCTCTCTCTCTCTATATATATATATCATTTTAGTCGGTGATAGAGACTAAGAAAAAAGGTTAAAAACAGAGAAAGACCGAGAGAAGGAGTTGAAAATGATGCCTGTATGTTATGGAGAATATGGAATGAGAGTTCAACGAACCACAAAGGAACATGCTCGCGCAGAGAAAGTCGGATCATAAGCAATATGAAACAAAGAGAAGCTAAATTGAATTTATTAGCAAAAACAAAACAAAAAGAAACGAAAAGAAAGGAAAATGACGGATCGATAAAAACGCGGGCTAGTAAAAAAAAACAACAAAAAAAACAATCTTTTCTTTCTTACTCTGTGTATGGCGGCCATATTTGGCAATTGGCAGCTTTTCTAAGTCTTCAGCATTCAGGTGGGAATAATTAACACCTCCTTTTCCCCCTCTTCTTCACTTTCCACCATGACATGAGAAAACAACGGTCGTTATTCACACTCGACTTAACAGACTGATGCAACTGACAAGGAATGTTAAACCAATTGGTCAAAGGATAATAGATAGAAGCCAGATTCAAAGTTTAAGAAGAAGAAAAGAAAAAGTCCCTTTAATCGAAACACTGGAGATAGGACGAAGAAATCAAAGAGTCAACAAAGCACGATGGAACCCACTAGCAGATGGTTTCTGGCTTTCAGGCAAGTGGTTTTGCTCCGAAGAATCAGGAAAACATGGAGGTGTTTTCAAACCTTGTCCATAAACAAATATGGGCAAACGATTAAGAAAAATAGATTACATAGTCATATTTTTTTCATCATATTCTGTTTAACGTCCGTTTTACATGCTGGCATGTGTTGGATGTCTTTTAGAAATTGCCTTCTAAACTAATCTATCTCTAGATAGGTCTTTATTCATTCCTCTTTCTCTCAAATCCATGACCAATTTTCTTTGAAAGTCATTTCCTTAATTGAGGCAAGATGTTTATAGGCTGGATGCCCTCTTGACGCTAACCCAGTGAGGTGATGGGGACCACTGTTTTTATCGAGATACCATCTCTAGATGATTGCCTACCCTGGCTAAAGTGCATTTCACCAGTCCTTTAAATAGAATAGACTGGAATTTCTTCAGAGACTTAAGAAGTATTTAACTGACATCTTGCGAATGATGGGCAAATTTACAAATAGTTTTAAAGAATAGAAATATTATAAAAACTTTGTTTTCTTTAGTACTAAAGTAACTCATTAGATCAATCATACAGCCTCCTCTAATATTAAAACATAGTGGACCAATACAAAACAGTAAATTGCTTACTTTTCCTGGTAATAAAAACCGCTCACATCAGTCAAAGCACCTCCGACTTGTGCGCTGTGCCTATGGTAGAAAGGGGACAGTGGCTATTTCAAACAAACAGTCATAGATAGCAATAGTTAGTTCGGCGACAAGCCTGATATTCGTGGAGAGGAAAATAAACAGGG
The DNA here is from genome assembly GCA_963556195.1 of Sepiola atlantica. Taxonomy (NCBI): domain Eukaryota; kingdom Metazoa; phylum Mollusca; class Cephalopoda; order Sepiida; family Sepiolidae; genus Sepiola; species Sepiola atlantica. Next base: position 144,729,258 of record OY744519.1, read on the forward strand.
ACTAGCCTGATGCTCAGTTCTAGTCGGTTTCCATGGTAACCCAGTTGCGATAACCGGTGTTCATTGAAGACCTGTAGCCTTTGGTCCAGCGAAGTTTAAATCAGTTAAAGGTTTATCGACCTTTGACTTTCTGTAGATCTTGTTATCTGCCCCGTGGAAGTCAGAGTACAAGCAGTATCTTGATCCAGTTTTATTTACTACACACATACGCACATGAGACTTTACAATCACACCATCAGTGAGTAAGTTCAGCGACTACCTTGCCGCTCAGATCTAGTCGGTTTCAGTTGTAAGGTCGGTCGGTCTCCGTTGCGATAACCGGTGTTTGTTGAAGATGGTGCTCATTGAAAAGTTGTAGCTCTTGGCCATCTTGTCTGTCAAAGTTTAAGTCAGTTAATAGCTAGTTGTCCTTTGGCTTTCTGTAGGTCACGTTCGCTATCCCGTGGGAGACAGCTATAAACAGTACCCTGATCCAATTTTATTTACTACATTGTATTATTTCTATAACATCTATGGATACTGTGTTTATTTTTTACTGGTCATAACAAAAAAGAACAAAATAGCAGTACTATTTTCCCCATTTTCAGGCACCAAAGTTGAACACTCCAACCCTCTCTTCTACTTTACCTATAATCGTCTTTGGCTCTCCATTCTTTAACGCCCACAAAATATTGTGTTTTGCAATTTTTGAGATGAGGATTGATAATTTTTATTATTTGGACTACTGTTCTTATCTTACATATTCGCATAACCTCTCAGCCAATGTAACCTACAACCTTCTTCAAGAGCATCTTGTCGAACTCGGGAAGTTGTATGTTATTTCGAATGGAACCCTTTATTTAATCCACAGTGGTAGCTTGCTTTTGTTTTGTCAGCCATGAGCAGGTAGAAGTTTTAAGTAATTTGTAATTGTATTTTTAGTATCCCCATATCGAAGATCGGACACAACAGATAAAAGTAATAAGTGAATATAAGTTCTAAGAGAGAGTCTTCTGTAGGTTGAAGGCGATACTAAGAATACAATTACAAATTACTTAAGATTTCTACCCGGTCATGGCTGACAGAACAAAAACAAGCTACTCCCGTAGATTAAATAAATGGTTCCGTTCGAAATTCCATACAGATTTCAGAGTTCGACAAGGCACTTGAAGGTCGGAATTTACAAAGGCTAAAACGTTGTGAGAATAACATCCAATATGAGAACAATAGTTCGAATAATCCAAATTATACAACTACAAGACAATCAAACATAATTAAAAATAAATATGAATTGCTAGGGCAAACAATTTATAGAGAGATGCATGGGCGATGTGAAGTAAATACGACTTACTTTGTATTCTCTGGGAACTGTATCTGCGACTAATAGAAGAGAGCCATGCTAAGATGGCTTACTGTCTGGAATAATCCAAATAATACAAGCACAAAACAATCAAACTAACTGTCACTGACAAATGTCGATCACATATATCTGTGCCATTCACTGTAGATATATTATGATTCACTAATAATAAAGCACCATCTTTCCTATGAAAATAGTTAATGCCTTCATTTCAATGAAAATGTAAGTAAAATCACTTTCTTCGATCTACCAATCACCGAAGAGGATTATAACGCTATGCAATTCGAGTATTTGATATTTCATTTTATTGTTTGTGTAGTGAGTTCCTTCTCCAACATGAGCACCGTCATGTTGAATTTTTTTTTCATGGAAATTGCTCCAGACAAAGCATGAAGCCACCTGATGTAAGGAGCTAAAAAAAAAATACTACTTTAAAATCAAAAACTAGCCAGCGATAAGTGTTAGATAGATAGTTTCCAACTCGGAAAACAGCAATTCTTCTGCCTTTGTCAGAAACATCGCTCATGAAATCTGAGGACTAAAGGAAAAAATAAGGGAAACAAGAGTTACGAGGCTGCCAAAAGTAAACCCACTCTTTACTCTCTAATATGTTGGACTACCGTGGATGACACATGATTGGAATATAAAGAGAAAGAAACACAATGAAGAAACAGTAAATTAAACTGTTCGATGGAACTTTCTATCTAGAAAATAATAATTAAAGATTTAAAAGAGAAATTTAAGGTTTTTATGAGGAAATAACTTTTTACCCCAAAGTTGTATCCCTTGCCTACAAAAAGATTTTGAGAAGAGTTATGTACCTTGCATTCCAGGAGCCGACATTGGTACAAATATTCAATGGCTTTGTCGCACAGCGACTTCAATTAATTCCATCCTCATTATAAAGTAAATACATATAATAATTATATTTGTTGATTTATACAGAAGCGTTTTCATTCAATTCATTCTTCAGATTTGTGTCTTACCACTCACAAAGACCACATTACTTCAAAACATACATACATTTATTTCTCACAGAGAAGATTTGTCAAAGACAAACATAAAAGGGACATAATAAAGCATGATACATGAAAAAGGGGTGAACATTACAGACGTAATTTCTAACAAAAGAGTCCATGTTAAAAGTTCCTTAACAGATTTGAAATGCATGAATTGTTAGGGCAAACAAATTATCGAGAATGTATGGGTGATGTAAAGTAAATACAACTTACTTTTATGTCTGAGGTTCATAGTTACAACCAGTAGAAAGGGAATGATAACTGCGACCAGTAAAGAAAAACTGTGGTTAAATATATATATTGGAGATACCGCTGTGACCCATAAATATGACATCGAATAGGAAATATGTTAGTCGTGAAAATCATGTTAAGATGAAGCTCGAGAGGCAGAACACATCTGTCTTGAAGCCCCAAACCAGAAAGAGGAAAAGCCTTGTTCTGAATTTTGCACATGTGGGGATCGAGTCTTTTTTGTATTTCCGGATAGAAGAGTGCATTTTCGAATGCATAAGGGCGATTTAAAGTAAATACGACTTACTTTGATATTATCTGGGAACTATCCTGATAACAAATTCCGTGACCAATAGAAAAGAGCCATGCTGAGATGGCTAGCTGTCTTGGAGTCCCATCTAAAATGCAAACAGAAATGAGATCTGACAAAACTATGTAATAGTGTAGAGTATAACCAGAGATATCCACTCGGCTCCAAGAGTATGGTCAGAAAGGGTATTGATACAGAATTGGACCAAAATTTCCGCAAACTTTGCATCGGCATCTTCCGGCAGTTTACGTAAGCCGACAGAAAAAGTCAACATAAAGACTGACAGACGATAAAGCAAAAACGCTGCTGCATCTTGTTTTCTTTTTGGTTTTTTCAAGAAACGTTTCAAGTAAATACATTTTTGTTTTTTTAGACGAAGAAAACTAAAACTACACAACTGGTCAAAGTTTTCTTTTATATATAAAACAAACACAACATAGCTAAATAACTGTTAATAATCACATTTTTTTTTCAAGAAAACTTTCCAATAATGATTTTTTTTTTCTTGCCCAAGAAAATAAGCATAGTAAGAAGTCTGTTTTTTTTGGGTTTTTTTTAATATACACAGAACGAAACATAGGTAAACAACTGGTTCCTTGGGATCAACCTGCACATATACTTGCAGATATAGATCAACCTGCACATATACTTGCAGATATAGATCAACCTGCACATATACTTGCAGATTCTGCATTGCTTTTTCTGAGCTAAAGAAATGACTTCTTGGAGATTGGACTTGGTTAGCTAGAGTGTTGAAATTTATTTTCACATTTGACAAATTTTCCCTGATTTACTCAATTCGAGATTTGTTGAAAACGTGTCCTCTGTTGACATCTGACAGCTGATTGACTAATCACTTCAGCATCTTTCAGTGGCTAACATAACCTGCCTGAAAGCTCCTCGGAAATTGGGTCTGATTCTGTATCAGTACCTCAGAAAGACAAGCCTCATTTAGAATTGCGCACATTGCTGAAATAGTCGGTTGAATCATGAAATCGTTAATAAAATTCACAATCCTTTTTGCAATCAAACCATATTTGGTACAAATAAAGTTCAATCGATGCGTGAATAACTTTCCCACCAAGTTTCAACCAAGAATGTCAAACAGTCTTTGTATTATCGCCATTTAATAAGCACACCTGGATACGATGTGCAAAATTGTCAATAGATCTGAAAGACTCTTCTCTTGGCACTGCCCTAATTTTGGCTGTGATGGCCCTCTGCAGTTCAGGAATAGTCTGGGGATTGTTTTGATAGGCATTATCTTTGGGGTATAAAAAGGGTTACTTCCCTTACAACTAAAATTGTAATTTTTTTCTGTATAAGTTTTTTTTATAAATGTGCAAGCAAATAAAAATTAGAAACTGAAATGACTTCAGTTCATTCCAGGCAACGCTGAGTTCATACAACTAATAACACATAGAATAGATTAGAGACGTTGATGATGCTGTATCCTTGAATTAGAAATCTTTATATGAGACACAATATTAAATATTTGAACTCTTATTTCCGATGTGGCATCAAGGCTGTTCTTCGACTTTGACTGGAGTTTATTTGTACCAAATATGATTTGATTGCAGAAAGGATTGTGAATTGTATTGATGATTCCATAGGTGGTATTTGTACATGATGAAAAATGCCTAAAATCCAAAATTATAAAATCGAAATCTTTTTTTTTTGGGGGGGGGGGGTCTAAGTAGACCAATTTTTACAGACTAAAGCAATGAATGAAGCTATGTATGTTTGCTTCTTTCTTTCTGCTTAATGCTACTCTTTTTTTTTTTTTATCTTTCAGACATATTCATGCAGGAAGAAGGAGACAACCATTTCATCTTAAAATATTTAAGTTAACTATGAATCCATTTTTCTTAACCCAGAGTTGCTTCTGATTACTGTTATAGGGAACAATCAGACCTAAGCCTCATGAGTCATATCTAGTAGGATCTTACATTGTTTTTTTTTCACTAACACGCAAACAACAACTGATCTACCTTCAAATCTTTTTATGTCACACTCGCAGGACTACCTGGTGTTGCCTGGGAGCCTAAGTGAAAAAAACTGTAACACCTTTCCAATAATTATGAAATTAGAGTTATCCCCCTTAACGATTTGTGGTATTTTTGCAAGTAGGCCGCAATGTTCATTTTCACGTTAAGCATAATCAAAGCATGCTTTTAAGGATATTTAATCTCAAAGGAAAAATGGATTTGAAGTGAGATTATCAGTCCCTGTTTGAGCGTAAATAAGTAAAAAAAATATGTAATCAAAGATTTGATTAGATATGGACTTTAGTACGATATTATATTACCAGTAACATGGTACAATAATAACAAATAAAAATTGGTTAGTAGAAGCAAATTTTGATTAGTCAGCTTAAATGACTTTGAAAATCCGACAAGATAACTTTATATGTTAGATGTCTGGTTTAATTCCATTATACAGGGTTAGTTTTCAGACAAAATGGAGAAAAATTATAGGTTAGGACATTTGTAACTATAAAAGTTTGATTTTCATAAATAAATGTTTGCCAAGATAAGTAAAAGAGAATTATAATGCGAGAGAATAACATTTACAGAGGTGTAAGCAATGTCAGTAACAGGTCAAATATAGTACTTCCGATCAAGTTTGAACTTTGTAATAATAAATAGTTATCGATTTTTTAAAAAGATAAATGTGTTACTTCCTCTTCCATTTAAAAAAGAGAAATTCTTTAAGGAAAATAGATGATTTGTGAAAAATCTCGAATTTCCATCTCAAATTAACTGCCTGAGAGAATGGCTAAAAAAAAAAAAGAAAAACACACAGCAAAGTTGAAACAAGCCAAAAATGAAATAGTTCAACATTCAATTCCATCCATTTGGATTTTAACAGAAATTCACAGCCACTGGCAGATTTATTTGACAAATTGATAGTCTTCTGATGAGAGGAAGAGGGGGACAGGGATACAAAGTACATGAAGATAATTTTACAGAAAATGCAAATAGAAATATGCAATAACCAAGAACAAAAAGACAACCCCATTTTGTTCATACAGCTAAAAATCAAAATGGAGTAGAATATAATAAAAAATAAAGTCTTGATTTTTTTTTTTTTTTTTTAAATGGAAGAAAATTTGTTAATTTTTTTGTAATCGTTCTTTTGTTTGAAATTTTTTCACTTGATAAATGAAGGAAATTTAAAGCTAAAGAAATTACAAAAGATCCTAACGAGGGAATAAACGATGACCAAAAGCAGGAAAATAATATTGGGATGTTTTCAACATTTTTCAAAAGGGCTCTTCCGTCAGTCCGTCTATTCCCTAGTCTGTCAATCGGTTACACTTCAGTTTGAAATAGCATTTTCATTGCTAAATATGCAGATTGAATGGACATGTCATATTGTAGATCCGTCCAAGAATCTCTATAAAAGGCTCTGTCCATTGGTTGGTCATACACAAGTATATGGAACTTAAATTTGAAATAGCATTTCAGCAGTCTGCCACGCTAGATTTTGAAATTGCATTGTGACATGCTAGAGTTCTAGATAGCATCTTCAGCAGTTTGTCACACACGAGATTGAAATTGCATTTTTGGTGGGCTGTCGTGCTAAGGTTTGAAATAGCATTTTCTGTAGTCTGCCAGGCTTGAATTTGAAATAGCATTTTTGGCAGTCTGCTACACTAAATTTTGAAGTAGCATTTTCGGAGGTCTTTAACAACAAGTTTTAAATTGCATTTTATTTTTAGATGTGTTCACACATCTCTCAAAGTGATTGTCCATCACCTAGTCAGTCCATCTGATCTAATAAATTTTAAAAGGCATTTTCGATGCTAAACATGCTTATGAAAGTCCATTATTGTTTTTCTAATAGCCTTCCTTGTTTTTTTTTGTTTTTTTGTCACTTTATACTAAAATTGAAGAAAATTTAAAACTGCAAAAAATCTTAACGAGCAAATAACAATGACAAAATTGAGAAAAACAATATCAAGATATTTTCCACGATTCTTTTTTTTATTTTTTTACCTCTGATTCTTTTTTTCCCCGAATGCAAATCATCTTTAATTATAATATAAAAAGATCTTTTCTTTAAGGCTTAATGATACCCGCCACCCTTCTCCAAGGAGTTACCCTCTTAACAAGATCTCTCATTAGCATGCATTAACACTTCATCTTTATCATATGCGGAAACTAGTGTTATGGTCTACACAGGTCATCATCATCATATTCGGTTTAATGTCCGTTTTACATGCTGGCATGTGTGGATGGCTTTTAGAAAGTGACTTCCAAACTAACCTATCTCTGGCCATCTCTTTATTTATCCCTGTTTCTCTCAAGTCTATCCTTATCATTTCCTCCCATGTTTGTCTTGACCTTCTTCTGTGATCAGTCCCTACTAAATCAACTATTCAACATCTACTAACCCAAGCACTCTCATCTATTCTTTTAATGAGACCATACCATCTAAGTCTCCTGTTCTGCACACAGCTCCCTATACTGTCCTGACACAATCTTTCTGAGATCTAAGCCTGTCATATTACACATCCATTGTATCATAGCAACAAATTAGAATAGCATTGGATATTTTTCCAAGTTTTTATTTTCCCACTTTGTAACTAGAAGCTGGCTTGGAATGAATTCATGAACATGAACAAAGCTGCATATTCATAAAATAAATTTATTAAATTCTGCTAACCATCATCTTTGAACAGGTTAATTGGTTGCTTGCATTATAAATTCCTAAGAATTTTCAATTACTATTTCTTTATCTAAAAAAACATGAGGACAACCTCAGATAGGCGTCACCTGCTAACTATTCTTGTTACTTTCCTACTGCTTAACTTTAACGCTGACTCTCTCCTCTCTGATCTTGCTTGGCCAATCAGAGCCTTTGATATCTCTGTCCTTCTTTTACTATCGAGCACCAGAAAACAGGTGTCAATTAATTGCAGTAGTTGGGAATGCAATTTTTTTTTTTTAATTTACTCTGGAATTGGGAAATATTTGTATGAGTCGGGTGTTTTAAAATTAAATTAATTTTTATTTCAACCAACTTCTCAATTTTGCTAAAAAGACTACAACCTCCAATAAGTCACAGTGAAAGATAAGAAGAGAAAAAAAACATACAGTGCTCACCGCCAGCAGCTTTCCGTGTTCAGATATGGAGGTGATGACAATTATTGGCTTTCGTTTCAGATCCTCCCATCACAACGGACAACAATAGCGGAGGCCCCCATGTTCTCTTTGGTGAGGTATGCATACTTCAAGCTGAGGCAGTTAAGATATTCGATAGCCATCTCCATCATTACGGTGTCCAATCATCGTCTCTTTTTAGCCAGATGTAGTAGCTCGCCTTCTCAACAGTTTCTTGTAGTTTTGATGTTAGGTTTGCTTCTCCAAGATTCTTAAGTAGTGAGTAAACTCTATGCCCAATGAATCCTTTAGCTCATATCTCAATTGATAAACAGTGGGCAGACAAACCAGAATCATTGCATTCCTCCAAAGGCTTCCCATAACGCTCATTCCTTTCTAATCCATGCCTTATCAAAGTTTGTCTCCTAAGGGATTGTCAGCTCAATCAATTTGACAATGTTCTTCACAACAAACAACCAAATCGAGTTTCATCCTAGTAGGAAGAAGAAAGAAAAAGTTGTTTCCAAAGTATCCCTAATCTCTCCTCCCACATAGGATCACCCCTTGTCTTCTTGGGCTTTGGTCTATCATGGGTACCTTCCTTACAGAACTGTACCTTCTGCTTCATGTGAATTTGTAATAGCTTGCCTTTGTCAATATCGATTAATTTCTTTTGGACGGCATTAAATAGTATTTTCCGATTTTTCCACATTTACACTTGATAGAAAAACTACAACCTCCAATAGTTCATAGTTAAAGAACTAAAGTACATTTCTTTTTCAACCAATGAAATTAGAAAGAAATTCTGTAGATGATCATTTAATATTTTTCAAAAGTATTTCAATGACGTAGATGAAAGAGTATAGAAGAAATAAATTAAATTTTGGAGACGATCCTGGAAGGTTTTTAAACTTCTTCTTTTTATTTTGACTAAGGGTAATTTCATATTTGGAAACAACAGTCCAAAATCTGAAGACTACCCCCCCCCCCAAAAAAAAACATAATTAACTCTCTTGCATCGCATCCATTCAACAATTTGTGTTCAGATTTTAGTGAGAAAAAAACAAGTATTTACCCTAGATCCTTTCTATTTTTTTTTTAATAATAAATCTTTTCTTCAAACGAAATTAACTTATTATTGACAATACGTTCACACATGAATATCAAATTTTACAAGAAATTGTGTTTTGTTTTACGGCATATCAACCCTTTTCAAATATAAAAACGTTTCTTTATTCTCAATGGAAAGCCAACACTTGGAGTAAGAAATTAAAAAATAGCATCCTAATAGGCCTTGAACTAACATTTAAAAAAATATATAATATCTGATAGAAGATTGTTATAAAGTTTGCAAATTTAAAGTTTTTGTTCCTCGGCAATGCAGAGTTTCTTTGCTAGTTTAAAATAAAGAATCCTCTTTTTGCTGAGAAAATTATTCTTGTTGAAACTATTTCATTGTAGTGGTTTAGATATGAATATAAAATAAAATCATTTTGGAACATGTCAGTCATTTTAATGAAATCACTCTCTCAGCTATAAAAAGCTGGCTTAACACCCCTGAAATCTGAAAGTAGAAATGAACAAAGAAACCCTACATTATTCTCTCTGAAGAGCTTAATCTTATTTGGATAAATCAGTGTATGGCATAAACCATATTTATAAAGCACACATCAGAAGATTAGTGTTTCTTTTCAATCATACAGCCAGGAACGAACTTATCTTATTATCAGATGTGAATAGCCAATAGCAAAAAATAAAAACTTGAAATCGAGATGAATTTCCCAACCTGAGACCCCACCCCCCTTACATGTGCAAAAAACAACTTTTTTCTTAAACAACTCCAATCATTCCAACTAAAAAAGTCAAAATTAAGAGAAAAACACCCATTGTGAATATGGGGTGAAAGAAAACAGGAAGTCATTCTGTTGGATAATGGCCCTATGGGAACGGACGCATCTTGAGGTGGGCATATCTATTGGAAATCGTTGGCTTAACTTGCGCAATTTAGTGCAGGTGGACCCGTGCAGTCGGGTGCAGAATAGGGCTGTTCTCATGGTTGGAGCTCACAGGTGCTGTCAGAGCAAACGTTGACGAGCACCGGGTCAAGAGGTCAGAAAACATGAGTGAAGGAAATGTTTGCGCACGAGTGTTGCACGTGTGGATCCGTGACGTCACTCGTTCTTCGTGAGAAGCTGAGAGTTTTGCAGTCTGGGTTTTGGAGGCGAGCCTATGAGACGTGATTTCTATGACGTAGTCTGCAACATAATTAGGGGAATTAATTCCCTAAGAAAATACAGGCGAAATATCTCTTTTCCCCCCTCCACGAATGGTTTAAGGACTTAATTGATAAGTAATTACGAAAGCAGTAATTTGCTCTCTCTCTCGACGTTGGTGAATATCTCCAAGCCGATAGATAACTAACGCCTGTAATAAAAAAGAATTAAAAGTTTAAAAGATTGTTTGTCTTCTGAGTCGGTCATGGAGCTTTTGTGTTGCAGCGGCGTGGTTCACGGCAGAAAGAAAAGAGAAAGAATTCAACCACTAGACGATTCACCCCTCCACGCAGTGAAGAAAGATTGAGGGTGCAAGAAATTTAAAGGTAGGCAAATTATATGATTTATGGTGTTAAAAATGATGAGTGATTAAACGAGAACTGCCAAGGCCCATTCCGGGACGAGTATACAAAACGAGAACTGCCGCGGCCCAAGCAGGGGCTATGCAACAATTCTTTGATGAAACAAAAGTCATCTAACTCCCTTACCCCCTTCATGAATCGTTTGAAGTCTAAACCTTCACGGCAAAATTAACATTTTCAGTTTTCTGAGAGAACTGTCATAAGAGGAAAAAGTAAGAGAAAAAAACAGGAAAAGAGAAGGAAAGCTTAAACGAGAGAAAGAGAGAGAAAGTGAAATAAAATCCAGCCAAATAGCGACGAAAAAATAAAGAAGTAAAGCTCTAGCGATTTGGCAGAAATCAGCTTTTTCTTATTAAAAAAAAAAGTGAATTGCATCCAAACAGCAGGAAACTCTAATCCATTGAAGGCTCAAGCAATTTAAGTGGAAATACGCTCTTTCTGGATGTGAAAAATCGAAATTCCGCTAAAAAACGAAAAACTCACATCCCTGTATTACTTCCTTAAATATGCCAATTTTGGGGTTGAGTATTGGAATAGTCATAAACTAAAAAAATATCTGTACATTTTGATAACTATTTTTAATGACATTGAAGGGTCAATAATAACAAGCCGCGCGTGCGTGGTCCCTCTCTGTATGTGACTCGATGTGGCGAGTGTAAAAGGCAATAAATTTGGGCAATTTGAGGCATTTTTTACCCCCTTCTGACCTCCTGGGGGCGCGAACCAGAATTTTCTTGAGGTCAAGGATGCTCATTTTATACAATTGCCTCTACATTTTGGCCAAGTTTCAGAAAAATTGAATGGATGGATCAAACGTTATGGGAGAAAAGGGTCATTTTTTGCCATTTTGGGACCTTTTGACCCCCTGGGGGGCTAAACAGATTTTTTTTCAAAAATCGGAGAATGTCACTTTCTAACCTGACCAAAGGTACAACTTCATGCAAAATTTCAGAGAAATTCAATGGATGGTTGCGGAGAAAAATCCGGACGGACGTGCCTCAAAACATAAGTCCCCTGATTTTATAAATCGGGGGACCAATTAAGACAACACGGTGGTATATTTACAAGAGTGTATTTACAGAAATAGTATGTTACAGAAAGTCTGCATCCGATACTGTGGCTATGACTGCCACCATACTTTGTCATAACTCTATTCATAGTGTCTGGAAGAGTCTATCTATTTCAGAAATAGGGTAGATAAACATCACACCATAACACTATGGTAGAGTGATAGCACCCTATCGCGATAATAATAGACTAAGTCCGAAAAGGACTACAAATAATGTATCTTGTATTTGCTATATGTGTTATTTCAGGGAGCGAGAATAAAATATATACTTTACTGACTTGGCTCTACAAGCGCCTATCCATCGCCATTATTCGAGGGAACACTTTGAGCCTGCTCTCGACCCACTAAAGCAGCAGCATATCTGATGAAACTGCCTGATGTGATGAATATATCCACAAAGGCTTCCTTTTAATTTGACAGTTGAGAATGATTTTTTTAAATCATACGGCAACAAAGTAAATGTTTACATGAACTTTAAAATTTAAAATCTAATAATCATATTTTGGCAAATGTTGAATTATGCATTTATCGAAAAAAATTTATGATAAAGGGGAAAAAAATTTTATGATGAAGGGGAAAAAAATTTTATGATAAAGGGGAAAAAAATTTTATGATAAAGGGGAAAAAAGTTTATTTTCTAACCTTGTGTTCGAGTATGTTTATTCTATTAACTCTTAGAGTTCGATGCAACACAAACAAGTATTTTTTTTTTTTAATGTTTAATTTTACTTAGTACATGATATGATTACGGAAGTTGCCATGCTGTTTGTCTCCCTATTAAAACTATGGCAGCACAAAACAATCATTTTGACGCTTTAATACTTTGTAAACCTTGTTTTTCGATACTTCATGTATCTAAATGTTAAATATAATGAGCACCTTGTGCTGCCGTAGTTTAATATTAATAATTAAACTACGGCAGCACAAACAATATGGCAACGCCAGGAATCGTATTATATAACTAGCAAGAAGGCCTAACGTTGCCCGGGATTAAATGATCATCCAGCCCATAATATTTTTATTCTTATTTTCTACATTACATTGGTAAGGGGTGTAAATAAAGTGACAATAATTGAAATAAGGCATGAGGTACACCCGGCATTTCCCAGGAATCAATGAGAACCCCTGTGCATTTCGGCTCCAACCCCTTATTAATGTATCTATTCTTATTTTCTAATTTCTATTATTTCAAAGTTATAAATAAAATAAAGTAAAATGTATTTCCTTTTTACAGATGTCAAGTGCAAATGTAAATCCCACGATAATGCTGTACCACCTTTGATCAAAATGAAATATACTTATCCAAGTACCGTGGGTAATGTAATTTCAGAATATTTATGATTATGGAGGTCTATCTCCAAAACCCTAGGAGGAGTTTATGAACAAACAAACAAATTGCTGCAGAGACACCCCCTTTCTTATACAATGAACTATCCCAAATACCATATGAAAGACAAAGATGCTAACCTCGAGGAGTATGACGGCAGTATGAATACACTCAATCCGTTTCCGTATACTTTACAAGCCAGTTACTCAATTTGTAACTACCTATTGCTTACAGTAATAAACCCTTTTATATTTGTATATTGGCATTAGAGTTATTAAATACCTTCAGATAACATTACAAAACAAGCAAACAAACAGGAATTACAACTTCTTTAGTAATATGGTGGAAAATATCCCAGCAGAGTGCTCGATTAATTGAGAATCAAAATTAAGAGCATAATATTTATTTATTTTTTGGTACAGAAAAATTAATACAACATTAGTATCGTCGGTTTAAGCTCAGAAGGACTGTAACAGGTGACAACATAAGCTGAAGAGAGTCCTTCTGAGCTTGAAACTGACGGTACTAATGTTGTCCTAATTTTTCTGTACCAAAATATATATATATATATATATATGAGAAAAAAAGAAACAATGTTTCAGACAATATGTAAAAATAAAAATGGAATAAAGAATAAGCAATTCAACAACTAACAAAAATAAACTCAAAAACTCATGTTGTAAAGTTCTACCGAGATATTTCGGCCGTCAAGATACGACCATTTTCGTTCGGTTAGTAAACTTTATTTCAAGTGTTTTTTTCTTCTTCTTCAACTGACGTTCTAAAGACACTGGTTGATTGGTCTCTCTTTCTTCTTCTTCTTCTTCATCTTTTCATAACATTCCTCGCGCCCCTATTCCCCCTTTTTGTTGTTCTCTGCACGTGACATTTCCTTCCAATTGCATTCTTTGTATAAATTTGAAAACTTTTCCGTTTTGAAATAAAGTTTACTAACCGAACGAAAATGGTCGTATCTTGACGGCCGAAATATCTTGGTAGAACTTTACAACATGAGTTTTTGAGTTTATTTTTGTTAGTTGTTGAATTGCTTTATTTTTATATATATATATATATATATATATATGTGTGTGATAGAAAGAGCAGCAGGGATGCATAAAAATCTCAAAGGATGCAGTAAAATCTTACCCATACGTCCCAAGGACGCAAGTCATTTATTAAAAAAAAACAACAAAAGAACGATACATTATAATGCACGCAGAAAACCCATCAGGAGTTCTCTTTTACCTCCTGTTTTTATCTTTCTTTTGTCTTTCTTTCATTTTACCCCCCACCTCACTACTACTATTTCCAGCTAAACTATAAGGACAGCCGTTTCTTTGTAACTGAACAATTTAATTTTATGATAAGGGAAATACTTTTTTGGCCGCACATACAGCTGGTTGTGAACAAGTATTCTTAACTCAGAACCTCATTTTCACTCTTCATCAGAACAAGTTGTCATCGGAACACCAAGAGCAGCTTCTTATGGTCAACTGTTTTTTGAAATGTACATTCTTGAATCCTGGTCAGGTGATCCCTTCCACGGGAAGGCGGGGGATGATAATTCATATTTATACTGAGAAAATATAAAAAATATATGGCATGTTTTCTTATTTATTAGATTTTTAAATTTTCGTTTTTTTCTAATCTTGTTCCGGGAATCGTAACATAAATTTCTCAGGGGTACTCATCAAATTTCCCAGGTACTCATTAAAATTAAATTCCTGAGTCCCAGGACTCGCTAAACTAAAAAGTTATCAGCTCCATTGCATCTATCTATATGAAAAAAAAAAATTATGAAAATACATTGAGATTCTAAGAGCTGAAGACCATTGGAAAATTCACACCGAAAATCGGCCTATTTCATTTATCAGCATTATGATTGCAATGAAGCGGAGAAAAATTTAACTCACCCTGAAATAATGGCTTGTAAGAGCACCATAGCAGCCTCTTTGCATGAGTAATGCTACAAGTCCTTTACAAAGACATAACTTATTTTGAATTTATTGATTCGCAATTCCCTCATCGTAATCAGGTGACCAGTTGGCTACCTATCAATCAGAGAGAGGCAGAACCACAAAGCATGGCTTGGTCAACCAGCATGCTACCTGATTTGAATTAATAAGGACTAAGGAAATTATAATAGTGTCTTAAGGGCTTATTTTTATGGGTTTCATTTCATTAGAAAGGATTAAATTATTAATAATAATTATTGATTTTTTAAGTTCGTTTCATTTTGAATCTGATATCACAATCGATTTTCTTGATGAAGTAGTAACTTAAAAGATGGGATTGCTGAACTAATTTCTTTTGTTTCGATTACTGAGGTTAAGAATTAAGCACTCTAGGCAGCCGATAATGTGAATGTAAACATATGCAATAGTTATAATTTGCCTAAGTTTGTAGTGAGTGAAATAGTGCAGAGATAAGAGGTCCTGCCTGCTGACTGAACAGTCGGGTTTCAAATCTCAGGATGAAACACTTGCCATGTCTAACCACACTGAAGAGCCATGATATGGTGAAACAGCTGTCTGTGGATGATAACATTTGCTCCCCACTTGTGGGTTGAGCTCTCTAGTAAGGGACTAAATGCCATTTAACATAAAGCATAGCTCTTTGTAACAGATCTGAGCGCTCTAGGCAGGCAATGTGAATATAAATACCATAATTTCCCTTCGTAGCTAACAGAATAGTGTAGAGGTAAGAATTTCTTAATAGATATGTCAGTTTATGAATTATCAAATAAAAAGTGGAAAAAATAGTGGTAGCGATAGTGATTGTGACTCAATGGGTCACAGGTAGTCTAATATATATATATATATATATATGTGTGTGTGATTTTATGAAGGCTTACCAAAGCATTCCTTTCAGGACACCAATGATCACCATTAAAGATATTTTTTCTTACAAATATTATTTATTCAAATTAAATGTTTTTTCCTACACGTGTTTCACTACCAAGCAGGTACTTGCTTGGCAGATCATCAGGGAAATTAAATGTCTGGAATAAGGGTTATAACTGCCGACAATACACAATGTGGCGTTGCAATAGTTGAGGTCACTTAAGAAGAGAAGAGGAAAAAAATAAAAATAAAATAAAAGTTAAAATTAAAAAACAAGAAAGAACTACGATAAAAAAAGAAAGTCCTAGAAAATGTCTTAGAAGAGTATCTCGTGCATTATTTCTGCCACCAAGCCAACAATCGGTCCCAAATGCATTAAAAAAAAATTTAAATAAATGGAACAATGTGTGATAATACACTTTCACGTCGGGCGGCACAATGATGAAGAAATCCCCCCCCCCCCAAAAAAAACTAAACCATTCAAGATACCGCTCACAAGTTATATATATATATATATATATATATATATATATATATATATATATATATATATTTCATGTATCCACATAAAATGTTATAAGGAGATATGATTTTTTTATGTATAAATTTTCAGTATTTACTTCAATACATTTTCATAACTAGTGTGTGAGAGAGAGAGGGTGATTGGAAAGTAACTCCCTATTGTTAAGCGTTCATAATTAATGAAATATAATGTTTACAAGAAATGAATATGATAAGAAAGTGTATAGCATGGGGGGGGGGGGGTTATTCAAAATTAGATATAGGTGACAGCAATCGTCACCAGCTTCTAAAGCTGCCTGGAAACCGCATCAACTGATTTCACAAGGAACTTGTTTTTTTTTTTGTTTTTTTTTTTTACTAATGAGTCAACACTTATCAAGGCTCAACACCCACTCGAAGATTAAGGTCAACAAGATGGATAGCTTGGTAGATGAATGGTGATGAATACTATGAGAGTATTGAAAACAACAGCTGACCCAGAAAACAGCATTTTTTCCCCATTGTCAAAAACATCGCTCGTGGAAAAAGGAAAAATAACGCATAATTCATAACTCTTGCTCCCCCCATTCATTTCTTGTAAGAATTATATTTCAGTAATAACTTACAAGTATAGGGCATTACTTTCCTATCACACTGTATATAAAGTTAGGTATGTATATATATATATATATATATATATATATATATATATATGTATAGGATAATCTCCTAAACTAATGAACGGATTATTATGAATTTTGGAATATATATTGTAGGCAACACAGTGAGTAACATAGGCACATTATTTTTTCTGTAAATTTTAACATGTAGGGGGTGCATATACATATGAAGTTAGGTATGTTTATATAAATATATATATTTTGTTGCACAGGATAAACTCCTAAACTAATTAACAGATCATTATGAATTATGGGATATATATTCTCGGCAACACATGGGTAAATTATTTTATTTGTAAACTTTACCATTTAGGTTACTTGCACCTTCTCTCAAAATAACTTTTAAAATAAATTAGATGCAAAAAAATTAATAGAGAAAAGAATTGCCCCACATCAAATTTTGATTTATATTAAATAATACATTTTTAAAAGGATTGGTGTGCACATATGTGAGTGTCAATAATATGTAAGTGCTTGGTAAAATCCTTAACTATTGAACTTATCATTATGAATTATGTATTCTAGGCAACAGTGTGAGTAACGTGGATACATTATTTTTTCTGTAAATGTCCTATGTTAATTTTGGATACTGACAAAAATTATGTTTCTAGTTGAAAAACCCCCAGAAAGAGGAAAGTTCCCCTGCTCAGTTTGTGGAAAGGAAGTTGAGAGCAACTAAATCTTTTGTGATACTTGTAAGCATTGACTACATAAGAAGTGCAGTGGAATTACTGGTAGAGAAGATAACCAGTTTGCATTCAAGAAGTGTAAGACAATGAAGACAGATGAAAACTCAGATGTGGAGAAGGTATATTTGGTTGTGAGGCTATTGAAATTGTTCAGACGTTTTGTTACCTTGGTGATACCACTGGAACAGAAGGAGAAGCTAGTGCTGGTGTCATTACTAACAAGCAAAGTCTTACCACTGTTGTCCAAGGGAAGAATCTATCAGGTGTGTGTGCGCAGTGTGATGATGTATGCAAGTGAAAGCTGGTTCGTGAGAGTTGAGGATATGTGTTGCATGCAGAGAAATGATATGAGAATGATATTACAATGGATGTGCAATGTGAGTCAGGCTTAAATTTGATTACCTCAGAAGAAGATTAAATCTGGAGAGTATAGTTTGGTCACATTGAAAGATGGATGAGAGTTCTTGGGTTAGTAAATATAGAACAGTTGAAGTAGTAGGGTCAGTTGGCAGGGGTAGGCCAAGGAAAACATGGGATTAAGTGATAAAGATAGATTTAAGAGAAAGAGGGATAAATAAAGAGATGGCTAGTTTGGAAGTCAATTTCTAAAAGGCGTCCAACACATGCCAGCATGTAAAACAGACATTAAACCGAATATGATGATCATGATGATTACAAGATTTAGGGTGGATTGAAGCAAATTGTGTTTCTTTTACCTCGAGTTAGATCTGCAGTTGTTCCATGCATCCTAGTTTCTTTATGTAGCCATTTCTTAGTAATGCGTTTTCGTATATGCTTTTATTCAGATCAAAGACTACTATTTACCTCCCCTTATATATATATATATATTATAAAGAAGGGAGAGAATGACAAATCTATACACATGTAAGAAGTAGACAGAGAAATGATTACTAGAAGAAAAATAAACATTGTAAGTAAAGAAAAGAAAGAATATGATTTAAGTGTAACGTTTTAGTCGTTCTTGGCCTTTTCGTCTTCCACTTCCTTAGCGCGCCACGAGAGTTTCCATCAGAAAAATACTTCACTACCATTTATCCAGAATCAGTTGCTTTTGATAAAATCATCTACTGGCAAAAACTAGAGGGAAAATAAATATATATTTCTCAGGATCTAAAGATGAAAAGGTTTTTTTTAACTTTGAATCCATCTTTTGATCATCTTTAATGAGCATATATATATATATATATATATATATATATATATATATATATATATATATATATATTATATATAATATATATGACGATGATACACTTATCATATCATGACCTTCAAAAACGAAATATATAAAAACTCGACATTATCAAAATATATCTGGAAAATAAAAATAGGAGAAAAAAAACATAACAGAATGGAATAACATTTTTAAAAATCACTCCCATACAGAGAAATATTAAAAACATGTTACCTTTGTCTCTATAGATTATCTGATTGCTAATTTTCCAAAGAAAGAGACAAACTATTGAACAAGGAAGATGATTGGTTTGGTTTACGGCATATCGATCATCTATGGGTTATTTAATGCCAAAGAAAGTTTTCAAATATAATTCTATAGATAGGATAATTATTTATATTCCTAGAATATATTGCTCTGAGAATACATTGATCTCGGAATACGTTGCACTATGCTAGGAAACATTACTCTTAGAAGGAAATTTCAGAGAAGGTACCATCAGTACTCAAGAGCAGGAAAATGGAGCACCCCAAGGAAACATCCCACCAGTAACACTAGAATACATTGCTCTTAGAAAATATTACTCCTTGGCATTGGTAATCTTCTTTGTTCTCATCACGTTGACCTTCAACCTTCTAGTATCTATTGGGAAGAAAATAAAAAGGAGAAATAAGGTTTTGATTTTTTAAAGAATCAAATTGGGGATGAACTTATAGATACTAGGGCATGACGTGACCAGCCGATTAATCGGATCAAACCTCTCTGATCTCCTGTCTAGTTGAAGTAAGGGTAGTAGTGGAAGAATGGCTCAGTCACCAGGATCCCGTCCTAAGACATCATGGGTCGCCATCCACGGCTTACAAGTGGCCCCGTTTTCAGAGGAGTTTTACCCCTCTGCATGGGGTTGCAGTCGGCGAATTTGTGGCCACGCTAACAGGGTGACACAAGGAAGATGAACTAATATCAAAATGTCACCATGAAAATAAATTACATATTAATATTTTTGAAAAAAAAGTTCATTAGACATAAGAGTCGTATCAACAGTGAAAAAACTTAGAATAATGAACACTTTCAAAAATAAAAGGAAAGTATGAGTTATCTCCCTTGTAATTACTACTTTTTGAATAAAGGTGCACATTTCAAGCATATTATTGAAAGCAATAAAACAAAGACTATTGAACATTTACGACTGAAACTTGGTAGCCAAGTTAGACAGGGACTGAAGTTTATTTGTACCAAAGATGTTTGGATCGCAAAAAGGGTTGTGGATTTTATTAGCATTTTCTTCAAGTAACCCCATTAGTAGCAGCAGGAGGATTAGCATCTTAATCCTCATGATACACATGGCGTCCAAACACTATATGACATGCAAAAGTTAGCCTCTACATAGTGAATAACTATCTGTGCGTGGTGAGGAGTCACATCCTTCTCAAGGTTATGCATGGGTATAGACAGAACACGACAAATCTAGAGGAGTAAACCATGATCACAAATCCTGCTATTCCAAGGGTAGCAGTAGTTCCAGTTGCACTCATCGACAAACTGAGAACAGTATGGCTTCGCAGATGATCATATACTTTTGACAATGGGAAGGCATAACTGCTTAACAGTTAGTGGACTATATGCATGTTTGGCGTGCCATTAGATAAAACATAAGTTTCACTGTTAATTGATGAATGACTCAAGTCAAAGCTCAATTCTGTCAAGATTTTATTCTCTCTATGAGTGACATATGTTAAAAGGGTGCTTCATGTAAAATTTGGTGGAATTCTGACAAGTAGTTTTCAGGTCTACATGTGGCCAACGTACAGACAAAAAGATTTGATTTTAATATAGATTTACATACCGTGACTTACGATACTTCGTTAACACACTCCATATTTTTGAAAATCGGTAGAGATAACATTCTATTTTGACTTATTGAAAAGTGATGGCAAATAAAGGAAGCCGAAAAAGAAAACAAAATCCAGACATTATTAAAGGTGACAACAATTTGAAAAGGTCATCAAACTGACACGCTTGTATAGAAAATGAGAAAAGTAATTCTATTGATTTGTTGTTGTTATTGTTGTTGTTCAAATACTTATATGGGACAAAACAGTAACAACGACTGAAGTGGTTTCTCTTCAAACAAATTCAAAGACATTCCGGCACAAAATGTTGCAGATCTTCAAAGTCACACAAATATCTGTGACCTACTTAGGAGACTAGTGGGATAGTCATTGTACCAAAAATTGCAAATGAACGATACTGTATATTATACATACGAGATTGGTCTGAAAAGTAACGGGAATGGGGATGCTGTGTGAGCAATGGACGAAAAAGGGATAGCAAATTTTATATATATATATATATATATAATATTAAATTATTTTTCTTAATATTTTACCTACGTACGACATCGTTTCAAGCTTATGGCTCTTATCAGCGCATGGAAATAACAATCTAAGATGGTCATAGGGCACGAACCCGATTCACAGATACACCTTGAATCTGTAGGTGTTCACCTAGTCCAATTAGTCCACAAGAGATTGTCATGTAATAACAGAGAAATTAAGTGATGTTTACACTGAAAACGGCGTGCATAGACATCTAAACATTCGATAGCACTCGACGACAGAGCTTTCAGGTGAATGTTTATTTTTAATCTTTCCGACAGTGCTCAACTTTCAATTTTACTTGGAAGGGGCTTATAATAATATTAAATTATTTTATATTATATATATATTATATATATATATATAGGGAGGATACTCTGTTTCAATTTAAAGCTATAATGCAAAGGTTTCCTCCCCTGTAAAAAGCTGATGTTGAATCATCTTTAGAGACAATTTATCGTATTGATAAAATGCAGTATTTATACTTCTCATTCATACAACTTAATCGTTGAGTGCATAGACATAGAGGTTGGGTCATCAGACCTGAGGTCTAAGGTTTAGAACCGTAAAACCACACTTATGTCTTTATAAGATGAAACAAGCACTTGTCTGTGGATATAAATATTTAATTATTAAATTGTAATTATATATATATATATATATATATATATACTAGCAGTATTAACCTAGCATTGCCCATGTAAAGATATATTACTGATCGGAAATAATTTCAAATATAGTTTTGTTTACAATTTTTGCCTTGAAAGAAAAGTGGAAAATAAGATTTGCACTATGATGTCAAGTAATAAAAAAAACTGTTAGTGCAGTGGTGCTTTCTTTTTTTAAAAACTAGAAAACTACTAATTACAGACAGCTGTAAAACGGCAAACGGCTTCAATGAATCAAAACGAATTTGTTTATTTAAAATCTTAAAAATAGCAAAAAAATAATTATTTAAATGTTTTAAAACTTTTTAAAAATACATTCCTCACTGAGAATTTTATTTTTTTAAATATAAAACGAAGAAAATCTATTTAAAAATTCTATTCAGATTCTAGGCTGACTCTGAACCGGTTCCGCACCTCCCGACCGTCTGAAATTGTTACTTTCCTGCACTGATGAGAGCAATAAGCTTGAAACGCTTGATATTTATTTGTAAATATTATATATATGTATATTTGACGATTTAAATTATTTTCAAATCATATTCCAAATAAAGAATATACACATAGATATTAAAGTTGTTTACAGCTGTTTTAAGGCAATGTCTATTTTAAGACATATGCCACATAATGTTTTTAAAACATTAAATCTCAGCAGAACAGAATTTCGTATGTACTCAGAAATATATAGATATTATATTATATATACGCTCCCCTATATGCGGAGAACTTTGGCAAGGAAAAACAATGTTTTTCCATAAGAAGAATGAAGTATTTTACTTTGTAAAAAAAAATATAAATAAATGAATAGCTTCATTTAAATAATATCATTTCTCCCACTGCCACTAGCAGTTCTGTAGCTCAGTTGGTAGAACACAAAGTCTAGCCAGACTGAGAAGTCTTAGAAATAAGAAAACACATGCCTGTGTATATATATATATAATACTAAAGCTAAATCAATTAACATTTACTTCCAGGAGGCTCTTTTCCTATATACTTTCATCACACAAAATACATGCTAAAATATACTTTACTTTTGAGATTGAGTTATGTTTGAAAAAAAAATTGTTTTAATTGTTCTAATGAGCCGTAATTTGTAATCAACAAAGGCTGTTGGACATTCATGCCTGAAACTTGATGGACAATTCAGGCATAGACTGAAGTTTATTTGTACCATACATGGTTGGATTGCAGTAAAGATTATGAATTTCATTAACGATTCCATGAGTGTAATCTTGGGGATGTTACCTGGTATAAACGCAATTTATACTAATGCTCTTATGAATTAAAAGATTGTGATCAGCAATAGGCATAAGGATGACAACTATTGTCATGTAAATAATGTATATGAATAAAATTCAAGGTATATAATTAAGTAAGACGGCTTCAAATATTTTCTTTTCATGTGTTGAATGCTGTTTGGGAAAGAAAGAAGTGCATGACTGATGACAACGGTATTGCTAATTCAATTAAATTTATGTACCCAAGTTTGTGATTTTATGAAGAAGAAGAAAACAATTAAAAAAATGGCACTTCCATAGTCAGGAATTAAGACATGTTTATTTTTGCGATACATTTTTCTAAGACATCTGCGTTTCATTAATGTCACACTGATTGCACAAGATGAGATATTCCAGCTTCTGATTATCGTATATTTAGGTTTTTATTTTCATGTTTTTGTATCACGGTGATAGATAATTTTGCAAACTTTTTTCAGAGAATATTTATTTAAAAACAAAACATGTTTAACACTAAAAATACACTGAAAACGTTTTCTTCTCTTTATTCTGAAGAATATTTATCAATGAAAGCTTCCCATTTGCTTAGCAGAAGGTCGATTCCACAGATAAAGCAGCACTGCTTCTACAAGGCAATCCATGCTTCGATGTCGGCCACTAGCTCATTCAAATCATTATAGACTATAGTTGCCTGCCGGTTATTTAGCAACTGATTGACATGGTAGTCTTTGGGAGTCAAGATAGGATAATGGGTAGATAGAGTGAATATAATTATAAATTAAAATTCAATATAAATTAAAAGAAAATTATATAACTTTGAATATGTGCAATAATTATGCATCAAATTTCTTTTTTCTATATAATAAAATAAAGTCAGTCGGATTCTCGATTTTTGTCAACGATAGATTCGTTTCTACAAAATCAATCTTTTATTCTGAATAGCGATTTTATTTTGTTGAACGTTGGTCCATGTTGTTCAGAAAAATAAAATGTAATTCCTTCCAGAAAACAATTTATCCAGTCGGATTTATTTTTGTATAGTCGCCATTTTTATTTAATCTGGAAGGTAACTCTGTACTCGTCCATTATAGACTTACTTTCTTTTCTTTGGAAGAAAAATATAAAATTTAAAAACAAAAGTAAAGCAGCATAGGTACAGCTAGTTTATTATATTATTGTTGGAGCTGATTTAATTGGTTTGGTTTGTCTGTTTTATGGCATACCAAACCCCCCACCCTCCTGGGTGGTGATTTCATACCAAAATCAGACTGGCAGAGTCTTGAATCTTCTGGTGTGCCTTGTTCTCTGTCGGTCTGAGGTATAGTCCAGTTCTAGGGGGCCCACCTTCACAGGCTTTACCTTCTCTCATTTTGAGAAGGAGTTAGTTTATTGCTAATCGCCTGAGATGCCTATACTTGGGAATGCCAATTGAGCTGCCAAGGCAATTTGTTTGAGCCAGAGTGCGCTTCCTCTAAGGCACTGGCTTTTAAAATCCCACTTTCCTGAGCTTGTGTCTAATCTTCCCGCCGTGGCAGGGCGATAAATAACATACAAAACCCTTTTAATGTCAAAACACAATACCTATCGTCCATAATTAAGTATATACGATTACTAGAACAAAACCTGCTATTTTTTTTTATCTGAGTGAGATTGTGGATTGTCAAACACATTATTTCACTTGATTGGAACTCTTCATTTAATTATTACCTCCTTTGTAACTTTTCTCACTCTATATATATATATATATGCTACCTCATTTGGCTTTGTCGTTGTGGATTGCTTTCATCAAGGTATGCTGTTGTTCTTGTCACATGGGTGTATACCTATATTATCAGGAGAGTTGCGTGATATGGAAATTTTAGTTTTCAGATCAATTTCGTTTTTTGTTCATACTTCAGTTTTCGTTTTTTTTTTGTTTTTTTTAATTTTTCCCTCTAAAGAAGCCATTCATTCCCTTGTGTGATGATTAGTTGTTATCCCACATTTTATTGAATAAGGAGTTGGTCAACTTTGTGACTCAATCATTCTGTTATTTAAGGAGTTATCTGTTGAAATCAAACTTTTACTATTCATTTTCGATAGTTACTTTCTTAAAACAGTGGCCATGATGAAATATTTTATGAAGAATAAAACTTTCAATCTTCGTTCTATTCTAATTCTTGAGAATTAACTCTTATTTTGACAAGACTTTAGGGACAATGAAAAAAGAATTAACGAAGTGTTCAGATTTTGAAGTAAACTATTGTGCGTTTGATACGCTTCTTTGTTAAATAATTGTTATATATATATTTTTTGATGATCAATTTTAAAATGACATTAAAAGGGGTAATATCTTTTTTTTAAATATTGGTATTTAATAAAAACACCCTGGAAATATCAAAAAAATATTTTAGAAATATATTTTAGGTATAAGAATGAGGATTCACTTTAAGATAAAATCATAACTCAATTCTTGACCCAATAGTTAAGGAGAGAACGGGTAATAATTTTTTTGTATTTCCAAAATGACCATTTCTTTTCAGAACTACAAGCATATTTTAGATATTTTTCTTTTACAATGGCACTTAAGATTTTGGTACGGTTTAAAGCCCCCCATCCCATATTTTTCAGCAGAAGAAAGCAGGGCCCTTAAAAAAACATGCCCTTTATTACTTCAACACTATCCTTAAGTCAGGGGTTGCAATACAAAAAGAACAAATGGACTAACAATACAAAAGCAAATGGGGTAGCAATACGAAAAAGGAAAAAAAATATTAAAATACAGTCGTAGTTCTAAAAAAATAATTTTAAAATGCCAGTTTAGGAAATACAATAAAAAGTAGTTACCCGTTCTGCCCTATGCTATGTGGTCAAGAACGACATAGGTGATCATTTTACATTACATTTATTAGGTACTGTACTCAAATCTGTATCACAGTAAAACAGTATATAGACATACTAAAATGTATATAATAAAAAATATTATTTTGTCTGTGAGTTTAGACTTAGTTACTTCACAATATATGGGAGGTGGCTGTGCTGAAGTGAATACTGGCGCAGACTAACGACTGGATGTTCGCACTAATATTCATATGAAGTCATAGAATTGCGCCAGTAATTTAATAAATTATTATCATCATTTCTGATGATCAAAAAAACAAAAAAAACATCCACTGTTGACTTTTTATTTAGAGTGGAGGATTTCTTCCCAAATTCATTTCAGGCAGCAAGAGTTGCCCGACTTGCTATTTGCTTTCTTGCTTCTCCTAACCACTTGAAATGATTTCGTCCGAGCGCTTAGTGTGACGTGATGGCTTTATATTTATTTATATATACAAATAAATACACATTGGTCTTTATTATAGAGTGAAGGATTGCTATCAAACTGAATTAAAATTTATAATAAACAATCGTACAGGTCCACATTTCCTAGAACTTTTTTTCATGAAATCTAGAGCGTCAGTCATCTCTGCAGAGCCCAGCTTATTTGGCATGTGAACAGCTAACTCAACTCTGCAACTCACTCACCACACCATGTCAACCCCAAACTAAATTGATTAAAACTCATTTTTCTACATAATCGGTTATACAAAACACATTTTCAGTGTTCCATCTTTTTTCACTTTCCATCATACCGGTAAAAAAAAAATTATATATATTTTTAGGATTAGAGTTGGGGTATGTGTACATGTTTATATATTTCTATGTACAGGATTCACTCCTAGACTAATTAAGCGATCATTATGAATATAGGACAACTACTAGATGTAAGGGGTCCAAATGTGGGCTATATTTAGTTTAATTTAGTTTTATGCAAAGGTGGGTAAAAAGGGGTTTCTTAATTTGATCAATAGTCATTAGACACCAATGAAGGAAGATTTCCTGAATTTTAATTTCTTCTTAAGACTCCTTATTCTTAAGTCTTAAATTTTAGGCAGTTTCTAGAATCAAAATCATGTAATGGATTTTGATTAAAAATAGAATAAGGATTCTAGACATAAGTTTTAGTATCATCATATGTTGATTTTAATCTTCGTAAAGGGACAAAAGTAGTGCAAAACTGTTCTGTTCAGGGGGGGGGGGGGAAATGTTATACGTCCTC
The DNA here is from genome assembly GCA_963556195.1 of Sepiola atlantica. Lineage (NCBI taxonomy): Eukaryota > Metazoa > Mollusca > Cephalopoda > Sepiida > Sepiolidae > Sepiola > Sepiola atlantica. Next base: position 144,756,563 of record OY744519.1, read on the forward strand.
AGACGGGTATTCTTCTAGTATATATTATAGTCATCCACAGAGAGATTGTTTCGCTGCATCACAACTCTTCAGTGCAGTTAGACAAGCAACTGTCTCAAGCCAGGACCAAAACTCAACTGACGAGATGACAGTCGGCGCTTCTAACCACTTGGCCATCATCTGGCTGCTGCTTATATATAATTTCTTTTATTGTAAGTAATAAGAAAATCATTCCTTTTTATATATAATTTCTTTTATTGTAAGTAATAAGAAAATCATCCCTTTTTATATATAATTTCTTTTATTGTAAGTAATAAGAAAATCATTCCTTTTCATATATAATTTCTTTTATTGTAAGTAATAAGAAAATCATTCCTTTTCATATATAATTTCTTTTATTGTAAGTGATAAGAAAATCATTCCTTTTTATATATAATTTCTTTTATTGTAAGTAATAAGAAAATCATTCCTTTTTATATATAATTTCTTTTATTGTAAGTAATAAGAAAATCATTCCTTTTCATATATAATTTCTTTTATTGTTTGTAATAAGAAAATCATTCCTTTTTATATATAATTTCTTTTATTGTAAGTAATAAGAAAATCATTCCTTTTTATATATAATTTCTTTTATTGTAAGTAATAAGAAAATCATTCCTTTTCATATATAATTTCTTTTATTGTAAGTAATAAGAAAATCATTCCTTTTTATATATAATTTCTTTTATTGTAAGTAATAAGAAAATCATTCCTTTTTATATATAATTTCTTTTATTGTAAGTAATAAGAAAATCATTCCTTTTTATATATAATTTCTTTTATTGTAAGTAATAAGAAAATAATTCCTTTTCATATATAATTTCTTTTATTGTAAGTAATAAGAAAATCATTCCTTTTCATATATAATTTCTTTTATTGTAAGTAATAAGAAAATCATTCCTTTTCATATATAATTTCTTTTATTGTAAGTAATAAGAAAATCATTCCTTTTTATATATAATTTCTTTTATTGTAAGTAATAAGAAAATAATTCCTTTTTATATATAATTTCTTTTATTGTAAGTAATAAGAAAATCATTCCTTTTTATATATAATTTCTTTTATTGTAAGTAATAAGAAAATCATTCCTTTTCATATATAATTTCTTTTATTGTAAGTAATAAGAAAATCATTCCTTTTCATATATAATTTCTTTTATTGTAAGTAATAAGAAAATCATTCCTTTTTATATATAATTTCTTTTATTGTAAGTAATAAGAAAATCATTCCTTTTTATATATAATTTCTTTTATTGTAAGTAATAAGAAAATCATTCCTTTTTATATATAATTTCTTTTATTGTAAGTAATAAGAAAATCATTCCTTTTTATAAATAATTTCTTTTATTGTAAGTAATAAGAAAATCATTCCTTTTTATATATAATTTCTTTTATTGTAAGTAATAAGAAAATCATTCCTTTTTATATATAATTTCTTTTATTGTAAGTAATAAGAAAATCATTCCTTTTTATATATAATTTCTTTTATTGTAAGTAATAAGAAAATCATTCCTTTTCATATATAATTTCTTTTATTGTAAGTAATAAGAAAATCATTCCTTTTTATATATAATTTCTTTTATTGTAAGTAATAAGAAAATCATTCCTTTTCATATATAATTTCTTTTATTGTAAGTAATAAGAAAATCATTCCTTTTTATATATAATTTCTTTTATTGTAAGTAATAAGAAAATCATTCCTTTTTATATATAATTTCTTTTATTGTAAGTAATAAGAAAATCATTCCTTTTTATATATAATTTCTTTTATTGTAAGTAATAAGAAAATCATTCCTTTTTATATATAATTTCTTTTATTGTAAGTAATAAGAAAATCATTCCTTTTTATATATAATTTCTTTTATTGTAAGTAATAAGAAAATCATTCCTTTTTATATATAATTTCTTTTATTGTAAGTAATAAGAAAATCATTCCTTTTCATATATAATTTCTTTTATTGTAAGTAATAAGAAAATCATTCCTTTTTATAAATAATTTCTTTTATTGTAAGTAATAAGAAAATCATTCCTTTTCATATATAATTTCTTTTATTGTAAGTAATAAGAAAATCATTCCTTTTCATATATAATTTCTTTTATTGTAAGTAATAAGAAAATCATTCCTTTTTATATATAATTTCTTTTATTGTAAGTAATAAGAAAATCATTCCATTTCATATATAATTTCTTTTATTGTAAGTAATAAGAAAATCATTCCTTTTTATATATAATTTCTTTTATTGGAAGTAATAAGAAAATCATTCCTTTTCATATATAATTTCTTTTATTGTAAGTAATAAGAAAATCATTCCTTTTCATATATAATTTCTTTTATTGTAAGTAATAAGAAAATCATTCCTTTTTATATATAATTTCTTTTATTGTAAGTAATAAGAAAATCATTCCTTTTTATATATAATTTCTTTTATTGTAAGTAATAAGAAAATCATTCCTTTTTATATATAATTTCTTTTATTGTAAGTAATAAGAAAATCATTCCTTTTTATATATAATTTCTTTTATTGTAAGTAATAAGAAAATCATTCCTTTTTATATATAATTTCTTTTATTGTAAGTAATAAGAAAATCATTCCTTTTCATATATAATTTCTTTTATTGTAAGTAATAAGAAAATCATTCCTTTTCATATATAATTTCTTTTATTGTAAGTAATAAGAAAATCATTCCTTTTTATATATAATTTCTTTTATTGTAAGTAATAAGAAAATCATTCCTTTTCATATATAATTTCTTTTATTGTAAGTAATAAGAAAATCATTCCTTTTCATATATAATTTCTTTTATTGTAAGTAATAAGAAAATCATTCCTTTTTATATATAATTTCTTTTATTGTAAGTAATAAGAAAATCATTCTTTTTTATATATAATTTCTTTTATTGTAAGTAATAAGAAAATCATTCCTTTTTATATATAATTTCTTTTATTGTAAGTAATAAGAAAATCATTCCTTTTTATATATAATTTCTTTTATTGTAAGTAATAAGAAAATCATTCCTTTTTATATATAATTTCTTTTATTGTAAGTAATAAGAAAATCATTCCTTTTCATATATAATTTCTTTTATTGTAAGTAATAAGAAAATCATTCCTTTTTATATATAATTTCTTTTATTGTAAGTAATAAGAAAATCATTCCTTTTTATATATAATTTCTTTTATTGTAAGTAATAAGAAAATCATTCCTTTTTATATATAATTTCTTTTATTGTAAGTAATAAGAAAATCATTCCTTTTCATATATAATTTCTTTTATTGTAAGTAATAAGAAAATCATTCCTTTTTATATATAATTTCTTTTATTGTAAGTAATAAGAAAATCATTCCTTTTCATATATAATTTCTTTTATTGTAAGTAATAAGAAAATCATTCCTTTTTATATATAATTTCTTTTATTGTAAGTAATAAGAAAATCATTCCTTTTCATATATAATTTCTTTTATTGTAAGTAATAAGAAAATCATTCCTTTTCATATATAATTTCTTTTATTGTAAGTAATAAGAAAATCATTCCTTTTTATATATAGTTTCTTTTATTGTAAGTAATAAGAAAATCATTCCTTTTCATATATAATTTCTTTTATTGTAAGTAATAAGAAAATCATTCCTTTTTATATATAATTTCTTTTATTGTAAGTAATAAGAAAATCATTCCTTTTTATATATAATTTCTTTTATTGTAAGTAATAAGAAAATCATTCCTTTTTATATATAATTTCTTTTATTGTAAGTAATAAGAAAATCATTCCTTTTTATATATAATTTCTTTTATTGTAAGTAATAAGAAAATCATTCCATTTTTATATATAATTTCTTTTATTGTAAGTAATAAGAAAATCATTCCTTTTTATATATAATTTCTTTTATTGTAAGTAATAAGAAAATCATTCCTTTTCATATATAATTTCTTTCATTGTAAGTAATAAGAAAATCATTCCTTTTTATATATAATTTCTTTTATTGTAAGTAATAAGAAAATCATTCCTTTTTATATATAATTTCTTTTATTGTAAGTAATAAGAAAATCATTCCTTTTAATATATAATTTCTTTTATTGTAAGTAATAAGAAAATCATTCCTTTTTATATATAATTTCTTTTATTGAAAGTAATAAGAAAATCATTTCGTTTTTATATATAATTTCTTTTATTGTAAGTAATAAGACAATCATTCCTTTTTATATATAATTTCTTTTATTGTAAGTAATAAGACAATCATTCCTTTTTATATATAATTTCTTTTATTGTAAGTAATAAGAAAATCATTCCTTTTTATATATAATTTCTTTTATTGTAAGTAATAAGAAAATCATTCCTTTTCATATATAATTTCTTTTATTGTAAGTAATAAGAAAATCATTCCTTTTTATATATAATTTCTTTTATTGTAAGTAATAAGAAAATCATTCCTTTTTATATATAATTTCTTTTATTGTAAGTAATAAGAAAATCATTCCTTTTTATATATAATTTGTTTTATTGTAAGTAATAAGAAAATCATTCCTTTTCATATATAATTTCTTTTATTGTAAGTAATAAGAAAATCATTCCTTTTTATATATAATTTCTTTTATTGTAAGTAATAAGAAAATCATTCCTTTTTATATATAATTTCTTTTATTGTAAGTAATAAGAAAATCATTCCTTTTTATATATAATTTCTTTTATTGTAAGTAATAAGAAAATCATTCCTTTTCATATATAATTTCTTTTATTGTAAGTAATAAGAAAATCATTACTTTTCATATATAATTTCTTTTATTGTAAGTAATAAGAAAATCATTCCTTTTTATATATAATTTCTTTTATTGTAAGTAATAAGAAAATCATTCCTTTTTATATATAATTTCTTTTATTGTAAGTAATAAGAAAATAATTCCTTTTTATATATAATTTCTTTTATTGTAAGTAATAAGAAAATCATTCCTTTTCATATATAATTTCTTTTATTGTAAGTAATAAGAAAATCATTCCTTTTTATATATAATTTCTTTTATTGTAAGTAATAAGAAAATCATTCCTTTTTATATATAATTTCTTTTATTGTAAGTAATAAGAAAATCATTCCTTTTTATATATAATTTCTTTTATTGTAAGTAATAAGAAAATCATTCCTTTTTATATATAATTTCTTTTATTGTAAGTAATAAGAAAATCATTCCTTTTTATATATAATTTCTTTTATTGTAAGTAATAAGAAAATCATTCCTTTTCATATATAATTTCTTTTATTGTAAGTAATAAGAAAATCATTCCTTTTTATATATAATTTCTTTTATTGTAAGTAATAAGAAAATCATTCCTTTTTATATATAATTTCTTTTATTGTAAGTAATAAGAAAATCATTCCTTTTTATATATAATTTCTTTTATTGTAAGTAATAAGAAAATCATTCCTTTTCATATATAATTTCTTTTATTGTAAGTAATAAGAAAATCATTCCTTTTTATATATAATTTCTTTTATTGTAAGTAATAAGAAAATCATTCCTTTTCATATATAATTTCTTTTATTGTAAGTAATAAGAAAATCATTCCTTTTTATATATAATTTCTTTTATTGTAAGTAATAAGAAAATCATTCCTTTTCATATATAATTTCTTTTATTGTAAGTAATAAGAAAATCATTCCTTTTCATATATAATTTCTTTTATTGTAAGTAATAAGAAAATCATTCCTTTTTATATATAGTTTCTTTTATTGTAAGTAATAAGAAAATCATTCCTTTTCATATATAATTTCTTTTATTGTAAGTAATAAGAAAATCATTCCTTTTTATATATAATTTCTTTTATTGTAAGTAATAAGAAAATCATTCCTTTTTATATATAATTTCTTTTATTGTAAGTAATAAGAAAATCATTCCTTTTTATATATAATTTCTTTTATTGTAAGTAATAAGAAAATCATTCCTTTTTATATATAATTTCTTTTATTGTAAGTAATAAGAAAATCATTCCATTTTTATATATAATTTCTTTTATTGTAAGTAATAAGAAAATCATTCCTTTTTATATATAATTTCTTTTATTGTAAGTAATAAGAAAATCATTCCTTTTCATATATAATTTCTTTCATTGTAAGTAATAAGAAAATCATTCCTTTTTATATATAATTTCTTTTATTGTAAGTAATAAGAAAATCATTCCTTTTTATATATAATTTCTTTTATTGTAAGTAATAAGAAAATCATTCCTTTTAATATATAATTTCTTTTATTGTAAGTAATAAGAAAATCATTCCTTTTTATATATAATTTCTTTTATTGAAAGTAATAAGAAAATCATTTCGTTTTTATATATAATTTCTTTTATTGTAAGTAATAAGACAATCATTCCTTTTTATATATAATTTCTTTTATTGTAAGTAATAAGACAATCATTCCTTTTTATATATAATTTCTTTTATTGTAAGTAATAAGAAAATCATTCCTTTTTATATATAATTTCTTTTATTGTAAGTAATAAGAAAATCATTCCTTTTCATATATAATTTCTTTTATTGTAAGTAATAAGAAAATCATTCCTTTTTATATATAATTTCTTTTATTGTAAGTAATAAGAAAATCATTCCTTTTTATATATAATTTCTTTTATTGTAAGTAATAAGAAAATCATTCCTTTTTATATATAATTTGTTTTATTGTAAGTAATAAGAAAATCATTCCTTTTCATATATAATTTCTTTTATTGTAAGTAATAAGAAAATCATTCCTTTTTATATATAATTTCTTTTATTGTAAGTAATAAGAAAATCATTCCTTTTTATATATAATTTCTTTTATTGTAAGTAATAAGAAAATCATTCCTTTTTATATATAATTTCTTTTATTGTAAGTAATAAGAAAATCATTCCTTTTCATATATAATTTCTTTTATTGTAAGTAATAAGAAAATCATTACTTTTCATATATAATTTCTTTTATTGTAAGTAATAAGAAAATCATTCCTTTTTATATATAATTTCTTTTATTGTAAGTAATAAGAAAATCATTCCTTTTTATATATAATTTCTTTTATTGTAAGTAATAAGAAAATAATTCCTTTTTATATATAATTTCTTTTATTGTAAGTAATAAGAAAATCATTCCTTTTCATATATAATTTCTTTTATTGTAAGTAATAAGAAAATCATTCCTTTTTATATATAATTTCTTTTATTGTAAGTAATAAGAAAATCATTCCTTTTTATATATAATTTCTTTTATTGTAAGTAATAAGAAAATCATTCCTTTTTATATATAATTTCTTTTATTGTAAGTAATAAGAAAATCATTCCTTTTTATATATAATTTCTTTTATTGTAAGTAATAAGAAAATCATTCCTTTTTATATATAATTTCTTTTATTGTAAGTAATAAGAAAATCATTCCTTTTCATATATAATTTCTTTTATTGTAAGTAATAAGAAAATCATTCCTTTTTATATATAATTTCTTTTATTGTAAGTAATAAGAAAATCATTCCTTTTTATATATAATTTCTTTTATTGTAAGTAATAAGAAAATCATTCCTTTTCATATATAATTTCTTTTATTGTAAGTAATAAGAAAATCATTCCTTTTCATATATAATTTCTTTTATTGTAAGTAATAAGAAAATTATTCCTTTTTATATATAATTTCTTTTATTGTAAGTAATAAGAAAATCATTCCTTTTCATATATAATTTCTTTTATTGTAAGTAATAAGAAAATCATTCCTTTTTATATATAATTTCTTTTATTGTAAGTAATAAGAAAATCATTCCTTTTTATATATAATTTCTTTTATTGTAAGTAATAAGAAAATCATTCCTTTTTATATATAATTTCTTTTATTGTAAGTAATAAGAAAATCATTCCTTTTCATATATAATTTCTTTTATTGTAAGTAATAAGAAAATCATTCCTTTTTATATATAATTTCTTTTATTGTAAGTAATAAGAAAATCATTCCTTTTTATATATAATTTCTTTTATTGTAAGTAATAAGAAAATCATTCCTTTTTATATATAATTTATTTTATTGTAAGTAATAAGAAAATCATTCCTTTTTATATATTATTTCTTTTATTGTAAGTAATAAGAAAATCATTCCTTTTTATATATAATTACTTTTATTGTAAGTAATAAGAAAATCATTCCTTTTCATATATAATTTCTTTTATTGTAAGTAATAAGAAAATCATTCCTTTTTATATATAATTTCTTTTATTGTAAGTAATAAGAAAATCATTCCTTTTCATATATAATTTCTTTTATTGTAAGTAATAAGAAAATCATTCCTTTTTATATATAATTTCTTTTATTGTAAGTAATAAGAAAATCATTCCTTTTTATATATAATTTCTTTTATTGTAAGTAATAAGAAAATCATTCCTTTTTATATATAATTTCTTTTATTGTAAGTAATAAGAAAATCATTCCTTTTTATATATAATTTCTTTTATTGTAAGTAATAAGAAAATCATTCCTTTTCATATATAATTTCTTTTATTGTAAGTAATAAGAAAATCATTCCTTTTTATATATAATTTCTTTTATTGTAAGTAATAAGAAAATCATTCCTTTTCATATATAATTTCTTTTATTGTAAGTAATAAGAAAATCATTCCTTTTTATATATAATTTCTTTTATTGTAAGTAATAAGAAAATCATTCCTTTTTATATATAATTTCTTTTATTGTAAGTAATAAGAAAATCATTCCTTTTTATATATAATTTCTTTTATTGTAAGTAATAAGAAAATCATTCCTTTTCATATATAATTTCTTTTATTGTAAGTAATAAGAAAATCATTCCTTTTTATATATAATTTCTTTTATTGTAAGTAATAAGAAAATCATTCCTTTTCATATATAATTTCTTTTATTGTAAGTAATAAGAAAATCATTCCTTTTTATATATAATTTCTTTTATTGTAAGTAATAAGAAAATCATTCCTTTTCATATATAATTTCTTTTATTGTAAGTAATAAGAAAATCATTCCTTTTTATATAACACAAGCTAGTATTTACCTCCCTTCTATCGCGGAAAGATCTGACACAAAGTCAGAAAGTGGGGATTTAAAAAGCCAACGCCCTAGAGGAAAAGCACTCTGGCCTACAAAAAATGCCTGAGCAGCCCTGTTGGCATTCCCTGGTACTGGCGTCTCAAACGATTAGCTATAAACTAACCCCTTCTCAAAGAGATAAAGTAAAGCCTGGGAGAGAGGGCGGCATAGAACATCACAGAACCATACCTCAGCCAGACAGGAAAAAGAACACCTAGTCCAAATAGTGATTGTCGAGAACTTGGTATGAAAAACAACACAACCTAGGATAAGGATGTATCCCACTACTACCAACTCTTAACCCCATATTACCATTTTTATTCTTTTTTTTAAATTTCTATAATTTTTAATTTTCAAGTTACAAATAGAATAAAGGGAAATGTTGTATTTGCTGTTTATTGATGTCGGAGTGAGGTATGGTTCAGCTCGGTCCTAGCAGGTGCATCCTCCAAGGCATTACCTCCTTCAGGAGTGAGGGTCGATTTATTGCCGATCACCTGAGGCGCTTCTACTCGAGAATGCTGACAGGTCCTTTTGCCTCATCTTGCTGCAGTGAGAGGCAAGTAAATAAATCCTAGCTAACCTCTGACCTTTTCTTAAAGGTGCCTCTTATGAATTCAGAGAAGTTATATGGAATTTCAAACTGAACGCTTTATTTAATCTACATGGACCCGTGGTGCAACGGATAAAGGGGTTGATCAACAATCAGTTCTCAGAGACAGTCTTCTGGAGGTTGAAGGTTCAATCCTTACTACAGGAGGTAATAACTAAGAATAATAACACTTCTACCCGGTCATGGGTGATAGAACAAGAACAATCTACCCCCGTGGATTAAATAAAGGGTTCAGTTGGAAATTCCGTGCAAGATCCTTTAGTTTGACAGAAAGATCCCAAAGTTCAAAGATATACACCTGAGGAAGATTGGCGGTTACATTGGCTAAAACGTGAAAATAACAACCAATATGAGAATAGTAGTTCACATTTTGTTTGTCGTAAAAAAAACTGAAATGGTGTTATCAGATGGTCCAAATCTGCACTGCGAACTAGTGGACCAAAATAGTATAGAAATACTCCCAGTGTTACTCAGACTTCAAATATTTGTCGTCCCCAGAGGATCCGGTCTATAAACAATAAAGCTATGTGGACACACCCACATAAATTCACCTTTATTAGTATAAATAACAATGCCGAAACCAAATTCTTTTTATTTTATATATATGCACCGGAAAAATAAACACTTTCTGGAAAGATTTTATAAATTATTAATGTATTTGCAAACACCAATCAATTATATGTGACACACAATGTTAATTTTGTTACAAACACTGGATCATATTATTATTTAAAACTAAATGAATATACACGATGTTAATTTTGTTAATGCTGTATCCATTATGCAACGACGTATCCAAACGAGAATTTAAAGTAATTATATGATACAAGCGGGCCAAAAAGAACTTCTAACACAACTCTTAAAGGGTCCTAAAAGACAAAACTATCTGTTGCCATAACAAACTGTCATAAGGAAAAATGAATGCTTACAGAATCAGTAAGCAAGATCTTAACGAAGCATAGAAAGATATCTACATACATGTAGCTTGATAAAATAACTTGTAAGTTTAACACATTGAATTGAGAGTATTGGTAGACATGTTTTTTTTTTCTGGAATTACTGTTAAAAAGTACATCTAACATATAAAGTTATCTTGTAAGATTTTAAAAGTTGGACTCAAATAGCATTAGGAGAGTAGAAACGAAATCTTGGGTTTACTTTCGACAGCCTCGTAACTCTTGCTTCCCTTATTTTGTCCTTTAGTCCTCAAATTTCATGAGTGATGTTTCTGACAACAAGGGGAAGAATTGCTGTTTTCTGGGTCGAAATCTATTCATCTAACACTTATTGTTGGCTAGTTTTTGATTTTTAAGTGATAATTTTGTTTTTAGCACCTTACATCAAGTGGCATCATGCCTTGTCTGGGGCGATTTCCATAAAAAAAATGACTTTGATTATGACTAGCGAATTTTTATGTTTTATTGTTGTACCATGTTATTGACACTATAATAATCTACTCTGCCACAATTTATTTTTAAAATTATGTAGCCCCCAGACAACTGTGAAAATGGAAACATCTTTCAATTGTGACCAGAAAAAAAAAAATAGTCAAGAGAAATAACTCCTATTTTTTCATTGAGAAGAAGTTGTTTCCATTGCAACTAAAATTTTATTTCTTTTTCTGTATAAGTTTTTTAAAAATGTGCAAACAAATTAAAATTAAAAACTAAAATTACTTCACTGGACCGTGTGCTAAGTAGAAACAATTAATTGCATAGAATTTAAATGTTGCATAGTAAGGTAGTATTCGTTCATTCAAGCATATTTAATTGAATTATTGATTTGTTGATCATTCTTTTCAAAAATCGTAGCAAACTTTTGCGAATCAGACTGTAAGGTTCAAGGTCCTTCATTCCATAAAATTGTTAATAAAATTCACAATCCTTTCTGCAATCCAACCATATTTGTTACAAATAAACTTCAGTCTATGCCTGACTTGTCCACCAAGTTTCAGTCATGAATGTCCAACAGTCTTTGTTTTAGCGTCGTTCTTTTCTACTTTCTCGTTCCTCTCACAAGCTGACCTTCCTCTGATCTGACCCCTGCAATTTCTCCACAGACAAGTAGGGTGGCAAATTAAGACTTTCAATGTTAATAGCTTGTAAAGTGAGATGATGATGTTTGGGGGTAAATAAACGCTTTTCATTTTTTAGCTCGTATTAAATGGTCAGAATCGTTCAATAAAATGTAAATTTATTAAAAGAAAACTATGGAAATTGGAAATAGAACAATACCCAAAGATAAAAAAGCTAAAAACAAAGTGAATTGCAATTAAAGGTTGATTTCCTTTTAATAAACTCTAATGGTATGGAGGCCTTTATCAACCCGATATCTCACCTGACCTTTGGTTCAGGTAATATTACTCACAGTGAGTGACTGGAGAAGACAAAAAAGAAAAAATTACTTTTTTTTTCTATGTTCCATACATTTTCTTTTTGTGCTTATTTCACTTCTTTTTTTTTTTCCAGTTTATTTTTTTTTTCTGGCTAAGCTTAGTCTAAGACAATTGGAAAGGAATCAAGGAATCAAAGTATCATAAAATCGCAATCATAATCATAAGAAACAAAAAAGAAAATGACATTTCTTTTCTTTTATTAGAGTCAGACCAATAAAACAAAAGGAAAAAAAAAGGAAAAAAAAGAAAAAAAAGAAAACAAAAGAAAAAAAGGCGGGGAAGGGGAGAAAGATTCCCCTTGCCTTACTCAAGTTCATAGGGACTGCTTTTATATCAATCTTACGAAAGCTTTTCTTTGCATTATTCATGCACTGAGAGATGCACATCAATTGAAGGAAATAGAAGGTTAGGGTTAGGGTGCATTCCTACATTTGATTTTTTTTGTATTCATTATTGCCCATCTTTATTAATGTTCAATTTATTTGTCTATGAATGGAGAAGATGTTTATGAAGGATCTGTTTTCAACCCTTGACATGAAACACATTACATAACGTATTTATCCAATACCTTTTCATAGATGTAAAGCCTGCCCCCCCCCCCCCATAGATTCCGTATTATTAAAATGCATCCATGTACTTATTTTTGTTTGTTCAGTTTCATTTTCTACATCAGTGCAAAGATTTACTTAGGAGCAAAAAAAAAAAAATGATATTCATAAAATTCTTCCATTAAATCTGCACACATATCAGTGAAAATTCTATTTTGTACTTAAGCATGACAGACGGAAGTACAGAACCTGTGTGGACTCATGAAAATGCTATTTGTATTCACCCGTCCCTCACAAGGGTTGGATGTGACAATAAATCCCTATTTACTCCCCACGAGGGCAGAGTTAGACCTAAGGTCGGTTCTTAATATGGAGGAAATCTAACTCCTAAAAGGGGGCACTCTGGATTGGGACAACAATTAAAATTGCCTCGGTCTAGAAAGATTCCTCCTTCACAGAAAAGATGAAGTTTAGTGTCAGAACAGATACTACACTTTCCTTCTGTAGGGTATGGGCATTATTAAATGCCACAAGGTGGTGCTTATGACCAGTAGTAAATGGCTTTTAAAATCTCCTCAGTATCCTCAGCAAGTGAGGACAACTCCTAAGGCTGAGCACATAACCTCATCCTTTATTAAAAAAAATTAAAAAAACATAAAAATGCTATTTCAAACTTAAGCATGATCGACCAAAAGAGCTTCTTGTAAAGATGCTTGGATACATGTAAAAAAAAAAATTTTAAAAGTGTGTATGGGAAGGAGGGGGCAAGATCAAGATTTAAAATTTTTTTTTTTTTTTTTAAACTTTTATTCATCCCAAACAAGGCACATTGTCACTTAGATGTAAAGAGGGCTACTGTGAATTAGGGGCCACATTTATAGGGGCATCCTAGGTGGGGAGTTGTGCAATGAGATCTTTGTTCACACTACATTTATATTTATGCATGATAGTACAGTCGATGATACATGGAGAAGGGGGGGGGGATTTCCAAAGGCAAGCGGTTCGAAAGGAGAAGCTACTAGAGTAGAAAGCTTTCTAGCATCTGGGGACCTCTCCAGTGAAAGGGTAAGATTTTGCTGCTTCTCGGGTTGGTCGAAGGTATTTATGTTGAGGGAGCACAAGTGCAGCAAGCTTATCGGAACACATTCTGTTTCGTAAAACAAGCACAGGGATGTAACAGGGGCTGGAGCTTGGTAGACAGTGCAGAACCTATTAGGTTAGACGCTCTTTTTTGGACCCTGTCGAAGAGTGAGAGGCTAATGGTTGGTGCACCAGCCCAGATGTGGCAACAATATCTCGATGCAAGAGCGAATGGTGGATTTGTATATATTATTATTATTATTTCACATATAAAGTTATCTTGTCATATTTTCGAAGTTGGATCTAAATATCATTTAAGCTAACTTTGATTCTGACTAGCGAATTTTCATGTTTTTTTTTTTATTATTGCGCCACTACTTATTAAGACCTACTCTAGGATATAGGTTAATGAGACGGAATCGAGTGCCAGCCGAAAAATGAGGGACACTATGAAAGTACTAACATTGATCAATAGTTTTAACTGTATTTGATTATTATGGGACAGTTTATGACAAGAATTTTTTTACATTGGATTTGAAGGCAACCAAGTTGTAATCATCAGGGAAGCAGTCTCATGATAGTGTGTTCCACAGGTGGGAAGCCCTTGCACTGGAAATTGGCACTATAATAACATACTTTGCTACAGTTTATTTATAAAGTTATGTAGTCCTGTCTGGAAAACTAGTAATATGGAAACTTTTTCAATTATTACAAAAAAAAATTAAAAAATCAGCAAGTGAAATAACTCATATTTTTAATTGAAGAATAGAAAAATCACTCTTACAACTAAAATTTTATTTCTTTTTCTGTATAAGTTTTAAAAATGTGCAAAATAAAAATTAAAACGACTTCACTATATCCCGGGCGATGTCGAGAGCTTTAGCTAGTTAAAAATATTATATCATTCTTATTATTTAGTTTCAATGTACCAAATGCTTTCACATTGAACCTGATCAATACTTAGATCAGTGACTGTTTAGGAAAAAAAAACTGTTGGACATTCATGACTGAAACTTGGTGGACAAGTTAAGCACTGACTGAAGTTATTTGTACCATATATGGTTGGATTGCAGAAAGCATTGTAAATTTTATTATTTTTGTAATTTTATTATTTTTGTAATGTGTATATATGTATATGTTGTGTTTCATCATACAAAAGTTAGCGAGTAAAAAAACTGCCGGACGAATCCATTTAATATATTTAGGGGAATTGTAAAAGCAAATAGCAAGTCAGACAACACCTCACCTTCAATCTATTTCCATAATGAGATGTTTTCTTTCGTTTTTTTTCTGCTTTCTATACCGATTTATACGTTTTTCTTTTTCAGTTTAAGACGTTTGCTTTATCTCTTTCTTTCTTTTAATTTCCCGATTCAGACGTTATTTTATATGTATATTAGTGTGAACACTGGCGAAGAATAATTTTTTCAGTCATGGAGAGTATACACTCATATAGAGATGATGTTTAAAATGTCTAATAACACTTCATTTTTCTCTGTCTTTTTTTTTGTTTAATTCACAGGCAAATCAACTAAAATACAAGAGAAAAGGCACGAATCCCCCCCCCCCAAAAAAAACGACCATTAACAGAAAAAAACAGAGATGCCTACAAAGAAGGTCTAAAACTGTTACCAGAACATAAGAACCACACCTAGTCAGTACTCTTACATTATTTTTTATTGCTCCTTGGTCAAAGGGAGAGGGGTAGAGGGAGAAAAAGGGGAGGAGAAGGAGAAAGAGGGAGGAGGAGAAAGAAGGAGGGAGGAGGAGAAAGAGGGAGGGGCGATGACAATATTTAATATGATTATTAGTCACTCAAGAATTGCAGAGCGGCATCATGGTTGCTTTTATCAGCACAGAAAATGGTAACAGATTTTGCAGAGTTCAAGTTTCATCCAAGGCGGCTTCTTTTCACTTTCTACTCTTTAACGGCATGAATCTACTTTTCCGTTCCGTTATTGACATATCGCAGGGCAGTTGGAACATTCTAACACCTTAAGATAGTCGGACAAAGAGAAGGTTCTTCAGACTGAAAAAAGTGTTTACTTTGATAGTCAGAGCTATCTCACCCGACAACTAGATTATTACTGTTAAAAGTGACCCTATATTATTCTTTTTGGCAACATTTTAAGAGAACCAAAAGTAAAATGAAGCAGGCCTTTAGAGCACTGCTAAAATCATACGTCCTGCTGCAGCAGGCTTGGTCTCATCCCCAGATAATGTAGGGATGGTTTCGGCAGTATTCTGAAGGCCTCTTTCGTTTTATTAAGAGAGCATTTAAAGATTCAGGACCACTTTCATTGTCTTCCCCAGAAAATGTTATACATAGGATTTAAATTTCATAAAAATAGGATGTATTTGAAGTTTAAGGGCGTTATGCACTCATGGCCCCCTTAAAGATTTTAGAACACTTCTGTTGTCTTCCCCAGTATTTTTTACATTAGAATACACTTTTAGATTTTATGTAAATTCTCTAACCTTTCTTTCTATAGGGAACATACAAACATCACAGACGTTAAGTTATATATATAACGCGATCCACTACTTTTGGAGCTGCTCCCACTCCTGCTCCAACGCCCAAAATTGGAGCTGGCTCCTCTCATGCTCCCCATTTTCAAAAAGGAGCCGCTCCTGCTCCAACTCCTATAAAAAAGGAGCGGCTCTTTTTCAGCGCTCCATAATGAAAATGTACCTTCTTTCATAAACGTTCTATTCTGCCAACGTATGGTCGAAAGATAGGGGTGGGCGTCAATATGGGTTCGGATGTCACTTTAAGTGTAAGACCGTAAGATAATATTTGACAAAATCTCGTAAACATTTTGAGAGTTATAGGAGAACATGTCGGACGAAGTATAGGATTATACGAAAATGTTCGTTTCCTGGGGTATAAAATAGAAATAGAAAAATCCCTGAAGTATTTTAAAACAATTTTAATTTTCATTACATTAACAATCTATTTTTTCAGGAAAGGAAAATTTGACCCGATATTTTTTCTATTTATTTTGGAAGGGAATTTAGATTTGTTTTAAGTAAATAAAGTTTTACTTTTAAACATTATTAGTGATTATTTTCTTTTTAAAGAAAGCATTTCTCTGGAAGAGCCAGCCAGAGCAACATTACTCGTCGTGTTGTTGTTGAATATTTGTTTGTTTTACGAACGTAACTATATTGTATAATTTATATTATTATTTATAACAGAGAAACGCGCAAGTACTTTCAAACAAATCGATGTATCCATTTTTTTCTATAGTACAATTTGGGGCAAAAAAAAAACCCAATGAAGTTTATTTTTTAAAGATTGAATAAAAAAAAATATTTTTCATAAGTTTCCCAAAAAATATCAATAAATTGTCAATAAACAATTCAGAGATCCATTTAATGTCTTAAAATTTCATACAAAATATATGGCTTAGACATTGGGAGTTGAAAAAATATCGGGTCAAGTTCAATTTGATACATGCTAAAAAAATAAATTAGAATTTTTTGTCAGGACATTTTATCGAACATTTGGGTGAATACCGAGCGAAATGGGCGAGAAAATCCAACGGGCCCCATAGTATAATTGAACCAAAAATTCTTTATTTAAAAACACGAATTAAAAGAAAAATTTGATTATTTATTCTATCACAATAAGCATCCTATCATAAATACAAAAAAAAGTTCAAATCTATAAGAAAATAACTTCAAAGACTCACTGGCTCATTTAAAGACATTTGGTGCCAAATTGTCTGTCTTCTGCCTTAAGAAAAGTGTCCCATCAAAAATTTAACACATAGATGTAAACATCTGAGAACTTCAAATGTTCTCCTTCTTTCTCCCTCTCTCTGTCCCTCCCTCTCCCTCTCTCTCTCTCATATACATATAATTTTAAAAAAATAACTCATAGCAAACTCTAAGACTTTCTTTTCTTTTCTTTTCCTTTTTATTGTTGAATAAAAAACTAATGTTTAAAAGAAAAAAATCAAATAATTTTGGAGCTCGGAGCGATAAAACCACTGCTCTTTGGTCCTAAATGGAGTTGCTCCAGTTCCACTCCCGCTGAATATAAAATGAGCCCTCCTCCGCTTCGCTCCGTAACGCCCTGTATATATATATATATATATATATATATATAGTAGTAGTATGAAAATATAATAATGGCAAGTAAGCGATGCAGAAATTTTGTGTTACATTCCAAGAAGTTCATCAGGATAAGTGCAATGTTAGCGTTCAATTCTTTTTTATAAAACAGTAATACACACACACACAAATATATATATATATATATATATAATTATTATTTCATGTATACACATATAATATCATAAGGAGATATAATATGTTGTGTATAGATTTTTAATATTTACTTCAACAGTGCTTAACACTTGAGTAGAGCTAGGTAGTAAATTATGAAAATATGATTATGGCAATTAAATTACACAGAGGTGTCCATGTGAGTAACACGAATTCCAGGCACTTAGCCTGACGATTCCCCATGGTGTGTTACTTAATAGTCATATATATATATATATATATATATATATATATATATATATAGAGAGAGAGAGAGAGAGAGAGAGAGAGAGAGAGAAAAAATGTAAAAAAAAATAATAGAGTCACTTTTAACAGTAACAACATATTAACAAAACAACCAAAATGTCTGTCAAACTTCCACCTTTTTGAAAATCGCTATAGAAACCAAATTTGAACGCATTCTACCTTACATATAAAGTAAAGTGAAATTTTCCCTTATTTCAATTCTCAAGAAACAAAAACTACTTAACATCATTCATTATCATCTATTGGTTTCTGTTCTGGAACAAGAAAAATTTTAATTTCCAATTTCTACAGAACTATAAGACGACATACATCTGCCACATGGAGAGTCTTCAAGCAGCTCTCAACAATTTTACAAAACGCAGAGATCCTATCATATGCGAGAGTGGCACAACAACGTCTCAAATGGTACGACCACATCACCTGCCGTCAGTCATCCGAAACACTCAATAGTGTGTCCCACATTAACATTGTAGGCTGCTGAAGACATGGAAGGGATCAGTTGATGACGAGCTGATCCTGGCGGCGGCACAAGACAGGAAAAGTTGAAGATCATTCACAGAACATTTAACCTCAGCAGGAGATAAGACGCCGAAAAATGAAAATAATAATTGTTTTTTACATTTTTATATTTAGTCCGCTCACCAGTTTCTGTTTTCATTACTAATGGCATAAACGTAGTCGGAGAAGATAACTCCCTCTCAGACAAAAATCCTCTTACTTCTACCAGATTCCAAAAATTTTGTAGGATAGATAAATTCTAGCATCACCGCTTGTATATTCTACGGATGCTCAAATATGTAATAATCATTCACAATCTTATTGTTTTAACTTAAAACAAACACCAAATATTAATTAGTCATAATTTTCTTCATTACTAGCTTTATATATATAACACTGTATAATATTTAGACAACTTGTTACGCCTACGAGCACCCATATTTTTCATTTTGTTTTTTTGTTTTGTTTTACAGTAGAGAAATACTTAAGCTTATGCAAGCCTCATAAAAACTTTGTAATTTTTATTAAACCATTAAACATTAATGACATACAACTTCATACTTCCATATTATTTACAATTCACTGAATTACAATTTCATTTTTAAGATTGCTTTCACTGAACAGTTATTCTTCTCAATTTAATATGTATTAATGTCTGCCATCTCGTTATCATTAATGTCATTCCCAGACAAACGTTATTTGCCTTCTGTCCGAAAAACAAACTACACGTGTTTCTTTGAGATGGGGTAAACTTCATGTTTTAATAGTAATACATTATCACTTGCTTTATGTCACTATATTAGAGAAAATATTTATTCCATTGTTTATTTTTACATGCTGATGATTTTGTTATCGCCTTAACAAGTAATGTGAAACTTAGAGAGTTTAATTTAAACATATCGTTTGATTTCCAACATCCGATTTTTACTTAAAAAATAATTTATTATTAATGTAATAACAAAAACAACAAAATTAAATTACTTTTTCCTGGGCAACGCTGGAACACGGATCCTGCTAGTTCCTTATAAAATATATAATTTATTAAATACATGCAAACAATTACAGTAAAACTTAATAATTCTTTCATTTTTGGTTCTCAAAAAAAAATAAATGCATTGATTAGTGCCCCCCCCCCCATCATACATTAGGGAGGAGCATAAAAACCTTGTACCAGCACCATATCTGACACTAAGCTTAGCTGATGAATAATGATATTATGTCAGCTTTCCGACTCCATACAAACCTACAACTATTAAACAGTCAAAGGAAAGAATTGCCATTTAACAAATACTGTATATCTATACTATACTTATGTTTTTTTTGTTTGTCTCTTTGTCCAGGAATGCAATTAAAAACAAAGTCCTATACCAAGATCTAGCAACTTTTAACATTTTACGCGGAATCCAAGTATTAATTGTGTATTATTTTTTTTTTTACAATAATATTGTGGAGTCTGCAGTGAGTCGTCTTTTATGTAGACAAACAGGTCATTGGATTTTGTTTGTGGCTACTGTCATCTTCGTCCACATCTAGAAGTTTCAGTATTTAGCCAGGACGCCATCTTGAAACAAGAACATACATGCATGGACCTGAAACAAAATCTTATCAAGAATACACGTTTTTTTACGGTTCACAGATTTATTGATGTTATATCTCCCTGGCCAAGATATCTTAAATCCGTATTTGTTAATCATCCAACATTAAAGGACTCTTAACTGCCCCACCCCTCTACCAAGCTGTTTTTTTTAACAAAGAGAAATCAACACCAGCTCCAACTTACATGTCTGCCTCAGACAAATAAGGCCGATCATTATTTCTTAAACTTTCACGATGACATCACTCGCATAATACAAGATTATAGCAGCTAGTATTTACTAAATAAATAAATTTAAAAAAATGTGCACAAACCTTAACCAAATATGCGTTGTTGAAGAAGAGGATTGCTTTTCCTTTTCCTTAGATTAGTTACAAAATAACCACAGAAAGAATCATTGTTGTTAGTCATTCTAAAGCAGTTCATTAAGATTGTAACAAAGCCCTATTTTGCCTTCGGAAAAGAAAAGAGAGTGAATGCAGAAATGAATGTTGAATTTAAAGAGGACTCCTTGGCCTTTTGGCTAGGAGCAAAGTGCATCAATTCTAGTACTACACTTCATCTTTTCCGTCCTCGATCAGTAAAGGAAAAATCTTTCTTGACTGAGGTAATTTTTATTTTTGTCAGAATCCATAGTGCCCTTTTTGGGGGAGCTGGACTTTACCCACATTAAAAATCGACCTTCTGTCTAGCTCTGCCCTCGTAAATCCTTCAGAATTATAATATACTAACCGGCCCTTACCCGGCATTGCACAGTAATATATTTACTTGCAATTTTTGGGGCTTTTCTTTTTTAGAACTATGTCATTTTTTTATCCCAATATATTTTTGTTTTCTAATCAAAGGTAAGTAACTCTGTATTGATGAATACAAAGTTGTATCCTTTTCTTTTTTTATATGGCGGCTATTTGAAAATAATTCCAAACTGGAAAACGTATTTTCTGAAAGGAATTAAATCAGAATTACATTTTATTCTTCTTACAACATGTTGCAACAATCTGCAAGAAAAACTAACAGATCAGAATGAAATACTGATTTTGCAGGAAGAAAACTATCAATGACAAAGAAATGATAAGCAGACTGACACTATATATTAGATTTAAGATGGATTTTAATAGAAATTATTTTTTTCCATATTTTCTACTGAGAAATCAACTGAGTAATTATTCACTGATAAGTACACCTGCATGCAATGTGCAAAATTGTCAATAACACTGACACGCTCCTCTCTTGGCACTGCCTTGATTTTGGCTGAAATGGCCCTTTTCAGTTCAGGAATAGTTTTAGACATTATCTTTGAGATAAAGATGAGGGGGTTATGGTCCGGTGGCTGTGAAGCCCATTCAAGATCACACTTTCTACTGATGAAATAATCATCAAATGGTACCCCCCAATATCATTGAAAACAAAGACTGTTTGACATTTGTGACTAAAACTTAATGAACAAGTTTACTTGTACCAAATATCGTTGGATTAATTACAGAAAGGATTGTGAATTTTATTGATGATTCCATGAGAGGCATTTTTTTTTTATGATGGGGGGGGGGGGGGGGGAACGCTATATTAAAAACAAAACGTGTGCGCACACATATACACACAAATATTCTTGCATAAACATTTTGAATACTCTTAGACTTCTATTCAAGTACTAATTAGATTGAGAAAAAGAGCAGGTAAGATAACCTAATTAATATCAAATCTATTTATATTTTCAGCTGGAGATTAAGTAATGAGTTCACACAGACGAAGAATTTAACAATTTTCTGATGCTGTTGTACAAGATTTTCTGTGAAGAAACAAATGTTTAGAGCATATTTACTCATCTTTCATTGAATTATAAAAATAGCTTCAGCCATTTCAGTTCAAGGCCTCCCGTTTTCATTGTTCTGAGTTTATTCTCATCGGAAAGAGGGGGGGGGGAGTTACTTTTTATAATTCTTAAGTTCTTAAAAATCCATATTTTTCAGGTCTTAATATTTGTACTAATTTGTGTTATTAAAATATCTAGAAAAAACGCTTTTGGGGCAACAAATGTTGAGTAACTCACATCTGTGTATGAATGAATGAAATGATTTAAATTGACCGAATTTGTGACTAAAATTGTTACATTATGAAAGTATTGCCTTTTTCTGTCAATTTATTTTAATGTAATTTTGGCTTTTGGTCTACTTTATATCCTAGTGGAAGTACTCGTCTATGCCCGGTTTCTCAGATTTTTTTAATGGAAATCGCTCCAGACAAGTCATGAAGCCACTTGATGTAAGGAGCTAAAAGAAAAAAAAATAATTTACTACTTCAAGGTAAAAAACTAGTCAACAAATGTTAGATGGATAGATTCTGACACAGAAAACAGCAATTCTTCCCTCTTTGTTAGAAACATCGCTCATGCACATACGTGAAGACTAATGACAAAATAAAGGAAGCGAGAGTTACGAGGCTGTCGAAAGTAAACCCAAGGTTCACTTTCTACTTTCCTCTGTCCATTCAACCGGGAAAATGTTTCGATTTTGAATAGTAATAAAAACAATTAAAAATTAACTCTTTTTAATCAGTAAATGTTTTATTACAATAAATTTACTTTTAATCCTGAAATAACTATTGTTAAAAATTTAGGTCAGATTTTAGTCACCATTACAGTGACCACACAGCATAATCACACTGACACACCGGTTCGCGTTAGATCACTGACGTTAAGCCTCATCAGTACTAAATGGGTGACCGTTTTTATCCCAAAATTGTTTCCAGTCGTCCTGGACTTCTTGCCACAAGCAATGCCGATTCAGGAGAGGTGTGGTTGGAAATATGCAACCCTTGCTTCACAATAGACTCCCCATGCAGGCAACCTTACAGGAGATATCCACTGTCTTTTGAGACTGAACAGAGACTTCCTATGATGATTAAAATCTGATCTAGCTCAGGGGTATGCCTTCCTAAGAAGCACTCCCCTCATTACATAAAAGAAGGGGGGGCAGGTCAAAAGGGCAAATCGTTTTCAAATCCTATCAGATCTATTGGGTTCATTTACACACTAAAATTGCTGGTACCTGGTATCGCATTCACCCCTTGAGACGGCATCTTTCGAAGGAGGAAGCTTTGAGGGAATTAAATTCACAAGTGTTCTCCAGTCGAATGTATATGCACAAATGATCACCCATCTGATACTGACTAAGCTCAACATCGCTTAACGTTGGTGATCTAACAAGAATCAGTGTGTCAATGTGATAATGCAGTATGTAACATTGCTGGGTAGTGTACTACTATGAACCAACAATTTATATCCTGCTCTGGACAAAATAGCAACTTGTGTTTAATTAATCATATACAATGAATTGTTTACAATAGGTATTGTGCTTTCAGCATTAAATAACCCAAAAAGGGTTGATTTGCCACAAAACAGACCAACCCAAACAAACAAGAAACTGGCTGTACCTATCCGATGTTGCCCGGGATGCAGTGAAGTCATTTTAGTTTTTAATTTTTATTTGTTTACACATTTTAAAAATTAAGGTAGACAACTCTCATTACATTCTTCAATTTAAAATGAGTTACCCTTGCTGATTTTTGCTTTTAGGTGATTATTTAAAACTGTTTCATATTAGCAGTCGTCTTGGCCGGACTAAGTAATTTTTTCAAATAAATTGTAGCAAAGTACGTTCTTATATTACCAATAACACAGTACAACAATAACAAATGAAAATTGGCTAGTTAGAAACAAAGTTTAATTTGTCAGCTTAAATACTATTTGGGTCTAACTTAAAAAATCTGAGAAGATAATTTTAGTAAAAAATTATTTAATAGAAATAACATAAAATAATCGAATGTTTGTCTTATTCCAAATTATATTCTTTTATATCGAGATTTTAAAGAAAATTTAATTCAGAATGATGAAACTTATAGTTGTCAAATATAAGGCCCTTGCAAGACAACCTAGTGTTGATCCAGAAGCATGGATAACAACATAGAAGCATTTTAAAAAGTGTGTAACATCTTTCTTTTAAATCTTCTCTCTCTCTCTACCTCTCCCTCAGACTGCCCCCCCTCTCTCTCTCTCAACTACAAAACAACCACAAACTTGGTATATTCTTGATCAGCGTTGCCCTGGATGAATATAACTCATTTACCCTTTTTACCGTTTGTATATCATTCTTTATTACTTGCCTAAGTAACATTGTTAAATTAATATACACGGTTGTAGTTCCTTTTCTTCAAAAGCTGTTACTCTGATTCCAATTTCTGTACTTGGAGTACAATTCCAATTTTCTTCTCGTGCAGCAACTGAATTTTTTTTCGGGGGTAGAATTCCCAACGATGCCAAAGAAGCTTAAGTGATTTTCCGTACTTACTCTGGCCATTGCAATGTACCGAACATTTTAATCTAATATGTCAAGCCTTTCTTTGTAGAGAGTTGAGTAAATAATACTTTCAATCTGTTTCTTGACTGACTTTATCTTATATAAACACTACTGACTAATAGTTTTATTACATGTGCATACTAGAAATAATTGCTCGCATATGCCAGTCAAATCTGATACTGTTAATGGAATCAAACCATAGAAGCATTGATTTATGCATTTCATTTTGAAACAAGTCCAATTAACAAACATCCTGTAATTTTAAATCCTTCAGTGAAAAATCAGCAAATTCATTTTTGCTGTTTGCTGTTGATTACAGAGGACTTCCGGTTTCCCCTTCCTCCTTTACAGCAAGTAAATTTATTTTCAATTCTAAGTCTTCATTTTATTCATATAATTGAATACTCGAAATCTATTGAAAATCTGGTTCAGCTTTCATTTGCAGGTATCAACCCAGGGTTAGAAGAAAAAAAAAAGGAGGAGGAACTCTACTTTGCCTTTTACTTGCCTCCCTATGAGGACAAAGTTAGACACAAGGTCGATTTTTAATGTGGGAGTAATATCCAGCTCCCCAAAAAGGGAGCACCATGGATGGAACAAAAATTTAAAAATTGATCCAGTCAAGGAGTTCTCCTCTTTGACCTTTTGTTTAGGAGCAAAGTGTAGTATCTGTTCTGAACACTTAATCTTTTCTGACCTTGGTCAGTAGAGGAGAAATCCTTTTAGACTGAGACTATTTTTATTTTTGTCCCAATCCAAAGTGTTTCTTTTAAAAGAGCTGAATTTTTCCCACATTAAAAACCGACCTTGTGTCTAACTCTGACCTTGTTGAGAAGCAAGTAAATAGGGACTGAAGACAGAACAGATACTACATTTTTAATTATTTATCCGTAAATAAAATTCAATTTACAAATTAGGCACAAGGCGACCAAAAGTGTGTGAAATGGAAGGGGGATTCGGTGGTCAGCCTCTGTCTACCCTACTCATAATTCGACCCATTTTGACCCATTTATCCAATTATTGTTTCTTTCATTCTGTCACCATGTCTCCATCTATTTCATTTAAGCAGTCGTCACCACAATACCACATTTACTCTATGGGCTAAATTAAAATATCCCAATCGTTTTAATTGAATTTAATTTACAAAATATATAAATATATATATATATATATGTACGTTTATTTACCTCCTCTGCAGGAGGTTAGACACAAGGTAAAAAATATATATATGTATATATGCATACAACTTAATTGAAAAATGATGTGAGTGGAACAATAAAAACAACCAAACAAAGAAAAACAAACACTAAAAGCAGTTTAATAAGACCCTCCCAACCCTTTTTTAAAAAATAGATTGCTCACTGTTTCCCAAATGTTTATAACCGAAAACAAGTGAATCGAAGTGGGACTTAAGTGAGAAAACGAGTTTGGGAGTGAGTGAGGCCGTTCCAAGATTTTAAAAAAATTGGGAAGGCCATCGGTAAAAAAAAAAAAATTAAGAGTGGGCATCTATTACCAAAAAAGGAACAGAACTTCTTCATTCCACTAGCTAAGAGATACTACACTTTGATCTTATCCTGAGTCTTAGATTAAAAATTTAGCAATTAAAAGAACTGATTTGAAAGAGCAATTTCAGAGTAAAGAGACCAACCTCCATTTTAATTTGAACATTTGCAATGAAGCAAAGATCGTTCTATGAGGAATTTGGTTCGAAAATAAAAGATTAGTTAATCTCATTATTTGATTAATTTAGTTAAGATGATCAGACTTTATACTTCTATGGGATTTATTTGTAAAAAGTTTTAAACTAGTGTTATATTATAAACCTCTACTATTTTAAGGTGTATGTGGGCAACAAGATTAAGAAAAATAGATTATTACATAGTCATATTTTTTCATCGTATTCCGTTTAACGTCTGTTTTACATGCTGGCATGTGTTGAACAGCTTTTAGAAATTGACTTCCAAACTAACCTATCTCTGTCCAGGTCTTTATTTATCCATCTTTCTCTCAAATACACTCTAATCATTTCCTTCCATGTTTTCCTTGGTCTTACCTTACCAACTGACCCTACTACTTCAACTGTTCTACATCTACTAATATTTAAAAAAATTCTGTTTCCACTTTTGTGAAATACTGCTAGTTTCATTTTTATAGTATTTCATGAGGAAATTACAATAAAATAGGTTATAAATATTAACACAAAATGTTAAGTTTTATTACAACTCAAGTAGCAGATATCTTCAACAATAATAAAAAAAAAACGTATTGCTTTGATCTGCATATCTCTCCATTTCCAATTTCTACATGAACGACGCATCTTTCCCTCCATTTCCACTTTAGCAATTGTCCCCTTCATATAGTTTTCTACAGTTTTTTTTTAGAAAAGCTTGCCAACATATTTTTTAAAGAAAACTGGCGACCTTATTTTTCCTTTGTTCTTTCTTATGTCTTAAATGAAAAAAAATAAGGACAAATATTTGGAAAAAACACCTTTTTTAAAAAATAACTTTATTATGCTTATTTGTTTATTTTTTTAAAATAAAATCGCAGCGACAGTAATTTAAGTTTTGAAGGAATTAAAAAAAAAATGGAAAAAAACTCGAATGATTGATTTGTTATTTATTATTAAAAATGACAACTAACAAAAACAGATTGTTTCAGATTCACGATTCTTCATTTCCTTCCGCAATTCCGTGAATGCTAAAAATTAGTTCCCCAGGGAGTCTTGTGAGCAGATCTGTACACTTCGAAGGTGTAAATAATTTATTTCTGTTTCTTTTTGTTCAAATATGGCTACCAATTAGCAATTGCAATTTAATGCATTTAGAAAAGAGAAAATGAAAGGGCGGAGAGAAAGATTTTAAAAGATGAAGTTATGATAGACTGACAGAAAAAAAAAGAGGGTTGTTCATTGAAATTTTTTTTTTTAATTTACAATACGTTGTGGAATAGGATCGTCATAAAATATTCTTGATGAATATTCCATTCATTTACCTAAAGCTAAAATGCTGCACTGTCTCACATGCTTTGTCCGTCATTTTAAATCGAGAAAAGATGCATGCACATGCTGGCTGCTTTACCTTATATAACTAAAAATGAACACTGGTATTGTATATAAGGCTACGAATTTGTCAGTAGGTTCGTGCAACAATTAAAAAAGGAGAAAAGAGCGAGGAGGAGGAGTAAAAGAAAGGAGTGAGGAAGGAGTAAAAGAAAGGAGCGAGAAGCAGATAGGAGTATGAAAAAAGAACGAGGAGCAGTGAGGTGTATAAGAAAGCAGTGAGGAGTATAAGAAAGGAGTGAGGAGCAGTGAGGGGTAAGAGAAAGAAGCGGGGAGCAGTGAGGGGTAAGAGAAAGGAATGGTTGAAAAAACAAAAATCGTTGACTTCCCACTCTAACGCTCCATTTCAGGAATTGGGGAGTCAATTGAAAAAAAAAGGAATGAAAAGAAATAAAATGAAGAAAAAAGGAAGAAAAAAAGAAAAGGAAAAAAAGAAAAAAGGGAGAGAAAAAAAGAAAATAGAAAAAAAAATGGTAAAAAAAAAGGAAAAAAGACTCCAAACACCAGAGTCTGTTTTAATAAACCCAATTCTGTACTTCTGCAAAAAAAGTTGATTCCCAATCTTAGTTAACTGGAAAAAATCTCATTCCTGACTGTTAAAAAAAAAGAAGCTTGATTCCAATTCTTGACTTCAGAAAAAATTGCTTACTCTTGACTGACTTCGGATATCAATCCTTAGTGAAATTTATTTAATGCTGAATATTTATTAAATTTTGAATAGAAATAAACATTACTTGATTCATTTTAGACACATTTCTAATGTGGGTTCATACCTTTTCTAGAGGGAATAGTATATATACAAATACAACAAATGTTGAGGACTTGAACTGAATAGCCTAATCAATTACGTACACCACCCCATCCCTCAAACAAGTCTAAGTATTCTAATTTTGCTTTTAATGACCCCTAAACCCACTTCCTTTCTACCGGGGTATGAGGTGTGAGGTCATTTTTTGGAATCCCTTAAGGGGGGGGGGGGCTATGAAAGGGATTTTTACCCTCTTTAGCAATAAAAGCATAACATAGAAGAGTTGAGTCTACAAGATGAGAAGTGGGATTATCTTGGTTGGTCTACCAAATTTGGTCATGTGATTCCTTTCTTCCAGTAGAATATTAATTCTTCATTTTGCAACATTTTATTGTGAATTCTTACCTGAGACTCACCTTTTTTGCTCTAATTGAAGCATATTAACATATGTGTAGCAAGACAGTTATATATATATATATATATATATATATATATATATATATATATAAATAAACGATATTATGTTACATTTCAATAACCAAGATTTTATTCACCTTACTAATCATTTCTTCAAAGCAAAAATCTTCATTACAATTACGGAACCGTTTCGTTCACAGAAGAACTGCTATTTGTACATTAAATCCAAATCTTTCCTCCATGGACTCATCAGAAACCAAAAAGTTCTCCTTCAGAAAAAATACATAGCGATGCAGTAAACAAAAGTAAAAAAAAAAACACAAACAAATCACATTGATTACCTCTCCATTCAAAGAGATTTAGAAATCAGTACCCAGAAAAAAAGCCATCCTGTTTTAATTACATCTTCTTTGGGAGAGGAAGTAATGTAGTATCTGTTCTGTTGTCAAGAGACCATCTTCTCAGCTTAAAATCTTGGTTATTATTTATTTATATATGCTCTGTTGTTATATGTTAACAATAATCGGGCCTTTACATTGAAAAGGTTGGTCTATATAAAGAATAGAAAGTATATGAAAAAACATTTTCCCACATCTCTCTCCCTCATATATATAATATATGTGTGTGTGTGTGTTAGTTATACAAGTGTACACCCTCTGCAATAAGAAAAACTTATGCTT
The DNA here is from genome assembly GCA_963556195.1 of Sepiola atlantica. Taxonomy (NCBI): domain Eukaryota; kingdom Metazoa; phylum Mollusca; class Cephalopoda; order Sepiida; family Sepiolidae; genus Sepiola; species Sepiola atlantica. Next base: position 144,786,161 of record OY744519.1, read on the forward strand.
TGCTCGAGAAGGTAAGGTCTGCAAGTATAGTATCCTGGCAACAGAACAGATACTACACTATCCCCCCATCAATAAAAAAAGGGAAAAGGTAGTCTGAGAAGATGGTCTCATGACAGCAGAACAGATACTATATTACTTCCTCCCCCAAAGGAGGATGTAATACCTGGAAGGATTACTCCCACCCCCTTAAAAAGGAGGGGTTAATTCCTGGGAAACGGTCTTATGACAACAAAACAGATACTACACTACTCAACCCAATTAAAAGCTAATACAATAGATTAAATCTGTTTTTGTTTTGTTTTTTCATTTAAAAATGCCAGTAATAAAAACATTTTTTATGATTCCTGGGCTCATATTGCTTGTCACTGAGTAGATTGTTTTTACTGAGGTGGTTAACAATTTCTTGATTTACCACAGATTCAAACAACTTACTCATGACATATAGGAAACTGATTGGTCTGTACTTAGATGCAGAAGACCGATCTCCAGTATTTGTAAATACTGGTCAGATTGACAAAGTTTTCCAAGGTGATGGAAAGTATTTCTCCTTTCAGCAACAATTGAACAGCTTTGTAAGAATAGGAGCTTGCTCTGGTTGCAACTTCTTAAGCATTATGATTGGAATGTTGTCAGGATCAGTTGCTTTGCTGGCATCGAGGTTCTTGATAAGTTTGGCAAAACAGATGTATGGATGTCGCTCAGAGTGTTTACCGCCAAGGAGGAAATTCATGGGGTAGGCGGACATGATCGCAAAGGGTGGAATTTTATGCCAAGTTCTTTGCAAAAAGTTTGACTTTATCAGATGCTGAGGAAATCACCTCTGGTCCATTGATGGTAGTTGAAATAAAGGTCTTACATCTGTTTAGAACCTGTTTGTTATTCGCAAAAACTTTTGGGAACCAAGTCTCTGCTCAGCCACTCTAGATTTAACGGATTGGGCATAGGGCTCTTTCGTGTTTCGTATAACGCTTTTGCACTGCGTGCAAGCAATCCTAAAAGCAGCTTTGGTTTCAGAGCATCTATTTCGTTGAAAGCAATTTAGGATTGTACCAAGGCTGACTGTTTTCTTTCTGTTGGAATTTCGTAGAGGGTATCACTCTCTCAATACCAACAATTAACCAGTCGGTTATATCAGATGCGATACAAGACACATTCTTTTAGAAAATGGAGTGTAGAAGAATTTCTGATATGAAAGATGTGAGGCTGTCCCAGTAAGTCATCGAGTAACGATACACTCTTATTGCACGTTGTTTTGATCTTGATTGAGACAACTGAGTGATTAGAAGATCCAAGCAGAAACAGAACAGTGGATGAGAAGACAGGATATGGTCAATTTTCTCAGAGATACTCTCAAAGATAGTAACTGTCATTGCAGAGACGATAGAGGGTAAAGATGAACGTGGTGCTGTAAGTGCTACACGGAAACACATAGAGAAATCTAGGATCTTCTTTGGAGATGTCCTCGTCACATGGAAAGCCATCCCTAATGTAGGCACAAATATTATAACCATGGCGATCATTACCTGACGTTTTGATGTCATGTTTATGAAACCTTTTTGTAGAAGCTGACGGGCTAATGCCAGTTTCACACAGAAAGAATAGGTTCAGTTTAGTCTCTTTAGTAAGTGGGTTTCAACCTTTGGAAGGTTGGAATGTAGAACCCTAATGTTGAAAAAGGAGGCCTAATAGTAAGAATCCACGTTAGAAGTTGGGGAACTGGCTTTAAATTTATTTTTTGTTTTAGAACCTTTCATGTTGGGATTTTACATCCTTTTAATTTTATAAATCAACATTTTTTTCATAAACAAGAAGACAAAAGATCGGACAATATCCAACTAGTGACCCTATTTTATTATGGAATTAGTAAAGAAGTAGATGTTTAATTGAGGAAGAATAGCTATTCAGTTTGTAAAGAGATAAACCATTACAATGCAGCTGTTGCAAATATATAAACCAGACAAACCCATTGTAATAGCACGGGGGGGGGGGGGGATGAATAGACATATTCCTCTTGTTATCAAGTGCTCAAGAAATTTCAAACTTGTTGAAACTCATAAAAAAGATTTGGCTGATAAAATAAGGTGACCAATATGATAATCATGACAAGAGTTATTGTTCAAAGAGTTTGAAGTGAACAGGACATTTTCTCAGATTTCCAGGACTAACTAAATGTCCAAATTCAGTTTCAAGTGGAATGCAACAATAAGGACAAGTAGAAAAAAAAGATTGTTACTATTGGAAGGTTTGGAAGTGAACATGATATTCTATAATAATTACCAAAAATAAAACAACAAAAAAAAAACTAAACGAAAAAATTGACATTTTATAAATCATGATTTAGTTGTTTTACTGTCTTGTCTTGTCTTGTCTTGTCTTTTTTTATGTAAATTGACCAAACAAATATTACAGAAAGTCAATTCTTCATTAAAGTTCAATTTTATACACATTAAAAAGTTAATGTAAACATTTATTTTGTTGTATCTTATTCTAAATAATCTGCTTCAACTGCCAAATTTAAAAACTTTTGTGGATATATCCAGAATATCACAAAGTTTGATTGGATGTCTTGCTGGCTTGGTAGACCGAAAACAGGCTTAAAGCATTCCCTTGAATAATGGCGATGGAGAGTCACTCGTAGAGTCAAGAAAATTCACGATGGTCCCCGGTGTGGTGCAATATTGACTCAAACGGTTGAGGAAGTATTACGTGGCGTCTCGACTTAAATCAGTTGTAATACAGTCTAAACTAAGTTTAAAGTGGAGCTCCTCGAGCATAAAATATCAAGTATCTCTGTTCTTCTAAGTACTTTTAAACCAGAGGTTTCTGATAGGAGGGGGGGGGAAGGCTCTAATTCGTTGAGCAAGATAACGTGTTAGGAGAGAGTGGCATTTGGAAATAGTCAGCAGAGGTCTGCAGACACTAACGTTGGGTATGTATAATTGAATTGGAACTCTTTACTACAGAATCGACCATATAAGGATATTCAACACACCTTGTTCTTACTGTAGCTTTTGTAGAAATTCTTTAATTATAAAAGGTAGACGTTCTGAGAATTATGACATTGTCAGGAAAATGGCTAAAAATATTGAAACAAAATTTTTATTTATAAAACTTAATTTATTTCTAGTGACATCATTCCACAAGAAAAAGGAAAAAGAAAAAACGCAAACTGTTTCTATGTTGTTTTTAAATTAAAGAAAGGAAAGTATTTCTGCATTGTTCTGGCTTCTAAAAATTACAGATTCCTATTCAAATTAACACATGCTTACATCGAGGAAAAAACTCTAATTCTTACTTTATTTGTTTTTGTTATATCGCAGTTAAACAGTAATAAATACCATCAGAATTAAACATTGGAAATTAACTACATTTTTATTTCTGAATAAAGGTATACACACCATTTGCAGTCCTTTCAGACTAGTTCATTCTGGCATCTCACTCTTTTGAAATCCCCCCTCCCCTGGAAGTCATTTTTTTTTTTTTTTTTGATCAATGCCAAATTCAAATGGGGCTGTCTTTTATGCTTGCTAGAGTGTCTATTCTGGTGCTATCTGAGGTCTTTTACTTCAAACAAATCAGAGATTATCTTCATAAGTTTTAATCTATGATGATTTGGTTCAGATGTATACACCATTTTAAGCTGGTTATCGTGTCGTTTAGCAATCCATTTGGGATGTTTAATTCACATTCTTTTCCATTCTTACAATCTGTAAGATTTTTTGCTGGGTTTGAAAAAATTTTTTGTGTCATTATATTTTTCAAGCTTTCTGGCTTTGTTCGATATTAGTTTATAAAAAAATACTGATCTTTCATAAGTTCAGCTGGTAACATCCCCAAAATTGTATTCCTGTTTGGAATTATCAGATATATTCTGAGCAATTGTTGTAACAATTTATCTTCAATTTCACCTCCATCTAATTTTCTTTGGTCTCGCTTAAAACGTATCTATGAAATGTTCTGCTTGGTTATTAGATCTCCAATGGAGCAGAGTGGTTGTCAAATGATTAATTGAAAATTCTTTGCAGAAATCTCCAAATTCTTGTACCGAAAATACCATATTTTGTGAAAATTTTGTGCAAAAAGTTTATTATGCTTTTGCATATAGTTTTCCTATGTCCTGCATAGTCAATATGTAGCCTTGACCATGGGTTAATTCTTAATGGGGTGCTTTTATTGTTGTTGCACTACAGCATCTACAAAGTTTCACAAAGTCTTTGATTTCTTTATCCATGCCAGGCCAATAAATGTAACTCCTCATGGATTCATTTCTCTTAGAGATAATTTATAATGTTATCCAAAAGTATTTAATAATAACTCAAATGACCAACATATTAATATACAGGGTGTTTCAAAAGTCTTGGGAACATTACAAATGCGTATATCCCATGAACTATTCCAGGTAGAAAAATGAAACTGGTGCCATTTTGAAGCTTGCTTAATCAAGTTTTTGGTCATACTAATGATTTTCGTGTTATCTTTCCAGGTGCAGTAATGGCGTTCTCTAAACAAGACAAGGCATTTTGCGTCCTCCAATTTGCAAAGACTGAATCGTGAACATGTGTTCAGCGTGCATTTCGCAGGAAATTTAAAAAAGAAGCCCCTGAAAGGAAATCCATTGTCAGATGGCATGCTAAATTTGTGAAAGATGGGTGTTTGTGCCCAAGTAAGCGAACAGGTCGCCCTTCAACTTCAGAAGATGCAGTTGAGCAAGTTCGGACAGCCTTTCAGCGGAACCCCCGTAAATCAGTGAGAAGAGCCAGCAGGGAACTTCAGCTTGCTCCAGCAACTGTCTGGCGTGTCTTAAGGAAACGACTGCAAATGGTACCTTACAAGCTCAAGTTGGTCCAAAAGTTGAAGGACACTGATAAGCCACTTCGCCGTGACTTTGCATTGCAATGCAAGAGAAGTTGGAAGATAACGGCTTTGATGACCGGCTTGTTTTTAGCGATGAGGCGACCTTCCATCTGAATGGCAAAGTTAACAAGCATAACACTCGCATATGGGGTACTGAGAATCCTCATGAACTTCTTGAGCACGAGCGAGATTCACCAAAAGTGAACGTGTTTTGTGCAATTTCCAAGAAAGGTGTCTATGGACCGTTCTTCTTTGAAGAGGCAACTATCACTGGTGAATCCTATCTCAACATGCTGGAAGACTGGTTAATGGCTCAGTTGGAACAAGCAGAATCTGATGACTTCATTTTTCAACAAGATGGTGCACCACCACACTGGAGTCTTAGAGTAAGGCAGTTTCTTAACACAAGGCTGCCTGGTAGATGGATTGGGAGATCTGGGCGAGGTGATGACGTTCTCATGCGCTGGCCTCCTAGGTCTCCAGATCTTACCCCGTGTGACTTTTTCCTTTGGGGCTTTGTCAAGCAACAAGTCTATGTGCCGCCCCTTCCAAGAGATATTGACGAACTAAAGGCTCGAGTAACGGCAGTTGTGGGAACCATTGACGTCAAGATGCTGGAACGCGTTTGGCAGGAAATGGACTATCGACTAGATGTCTGCCGTGTGACGAATGGTGCTCATATTGAGCAACTTTGAAGATTCCCCACAAAACTTGAAACTTTAACCTTTCCAACGGTACCAATTTCATTTTTCAACTCCTAATAGTTTTTGAGTTATTAAAAATCGTTATGTTCCCAAGACTTTTGAAACACCCTGTATAATGGTTTATTATTGTAAAGAAACAATGAAATAAGTAGTTACAAGTTGGGTAACCTGCTTGTAATGTATACGGGGAAACAGCCTGGCTGTACTTGTACTTCTCGCGGCGAGTCTAGCCGAAATTGATATGCTAATCAGGATAGTTCATTGTATGATGAAGGGGGTGTCAGTACTTTCTTTGGTCTCGCTTAAAACGTATCTTAAAACAATGATTAAACAATTTTTTTTAATGTTGAAATGAGATTTTTTTTTTTAATTTCTTTTGTTGTATAGCATTTTTATAGAAGAAATAAAAAAGATTGTACTCAAAATATGTATCACAAACCAGTCTAGAGTGCGAAAAATAGGTAAATATAATGAAATTCTCATCAATTTCAATTTACGATATCTCAGTTTTTTTGGTGGGGGAGGGAGGGATAAAATTTAGATGTTAACAAAATTTAACCTTTTCTCTTTATAAATTTATAACTATTTCTCTTGTGTCATAAATAGTATTTTTTTTTCAGGCTACTTCAAATTAGGTTACTATTTTCGGTGTGGCCGATTTATTTTTTAATATTAATGTTTTCAAGTTTTGTGTGTACAAAATGCATACAAAGATAGTCCCATCTTAAAAAAAAGGGTCACTCGTCAATATAGTGGGTTTTAAGTTGTCTTTCACACAAAAGTTGATAACTTCAGTTAAATAAATTTTTACCCTATTATCAAATTGTGTTTCCATCTGTTTTTACATGGTCCAAATCCAATTTTTTTTTTATATTGATTTACTCTTAAAAACAAAAATCTAGCTAATTTGCTATGGATCATATTAGGAAGATTCAATGTGTTAGCTGTTGAAATGTATCTTTTGCAAAGTCAAAGTTGTGCTTCTGTATCTTTTGTGCATGTTTCTTCAAGTGATAATGGAATTTTGCCCAATGTTTAGGCTGGTTTGATCTATTACTTTCATTATGATTAATTTTCATTTGTAAGGATTCTTCACTTGTTTGAGGTCCCCATTTATTATAAACACTGTGGAAATATCACAAGACGGCAATTTTTCTAATTTCCAACAAACTTTGAACGATCATAAATTGATGGCTAATTGACCTACCAAAATAAATTTGGTTCCATTGTTTATGTTTTGCAAAGATCTTTTTTCCAACATTAAGTTTTAGATATAATTAAAATAAATTTTTGTTTGGGATACCTACTCACAACGAACCGGCTTTCATTAGCTATCTTTAAAGATTGTACACTCAACTTTTAAAGAAACATAGATAGCACAGTGACATCTTATTTTCCAGTCAGTAGAAGTCAAAAACATATTTTTAATGCTGGCTGAAATTAGGGAGGTTGACCTTGATGAAGAAGAGTTCCCACTTGGATTTATATAAAAGGACTCTGTTGGGGTGAATATTGCTAAAACCAACACACGGCACCCCAGGATCTACGTGAAATGGCTTCTGTGGGCTAAAACTAATATTTTTAAAGACTCCTTTCCTTTATAGAGAATAATATGAATTCAATGATTTGTTTATTTTACAGAATAAAGCAAACACATCTTTTGAAAGCTTCCTACGCCAATTATGACACAGGAAAATACTCAGTGACATGCCATTTAGGTCCAGGGATAGAACAGTTGAGTCAACATATTAAACATACACTCACATGTTAATTGGTAGGAATAACATCTTCAGATATCTAAATGAATAAATGCAAAAGTTTTTTTCATCAATCCTAACTTATTAACATCAAAACCGGTTAGGTTTTTTTAAATTCTAATGATGATACAAGAATATTTTGAAATAATGTATATATAGTCATCTCCAAACTCTCTCAAACAAATCTCGATATTGCTCATTTGCATATTTATTTATTTTTAAGTTCCTAATAAATTAATATTCTGTAATATACATTTCTAATTAGTAGTGTAAAATTTTCTTACGCAATTGTTTATCGATAGTACCATTGTTATAATTATTACTAAAATTAATTAAGGAGATTTTATATAAAAAAAGGATAGCGTTTTAAAAACTTACTTAGAATTTCATTTTCAAGGGAGATAATTTACATGAAAAAAAGTCAAATGTCGCTGAGATTTGGAGAACAGATACTACACATTAAAATATTTATTTGTACAAAATATAAAATTTTACATTTGGAACAAATGAGGCACAAGGCCATCAAAAGTATGGGGAAAATGGGCGTTGTTGGTCATTTTTGGTCAACGATGATAAAAAAATGTCTATCTACTCATAATTAGAATCACATCAGTCACCATAATATCTCATTTACTCTAGGGGCTATTCTACTTAAGACATCCTCAAATTACTTTGAAATTTTTATTTTTCATAAATATGGTTATATATACAGAAATTCATTGGAATATAATGAGGAGTGAGAGAAAGAAAAGCAAAAACCGATTAGTAAGGGGAATGCTGATAGGGCTGCCCAGGCAATTTTTGTTCGACCAGAGTGCTCTTCCTCTAGGGCGCTGGTTTCAAATCCTCCTTTCTGACCTTGTGTCACATTTTCCCGCCATTGGAGGGAGATAAATAAAAGCTACAACGACAATTATTATAATAATCTTGTGAATAAAGAAATATAAAACTTCTCTTATTTTCACTCTTCAATCATTATTTCCCCTCGTTTTGTGTTGACTACAGTTTCAGACTTACTTTGTGTCATATTCGTGATAATTTCAAGGTTTAGTATATAATATTACACAGGAAGAAATCCGAGTAGAAAGATTGTTTGTGGGTGATCATTTAAGCGGGAAAGTACTTCCTGTTTTTCAAATTACCATTCAAAATTCTGGCTTTTACTTGGATTCTTCTTGCATAACTAAAAATAAGTCTCTTTACTTTTATATCTGACTGGCTCATTTGGCATAATGGTAATAGTGTTTGCTAATGGATTGGAAGACTAGGGTTCAATCCTTGGTCGAGTCATACCAAAGACTTAATAAATGGTAATTGATGCCCCCTTGCACTCAGCATTATTAGGTGAGAATAAAGAGTACGTGGAGTAATCCTGTGAAAGGAGTGGCGCCATCCCTAAACCTTGGTGTAGTAGCTTATGAAAAAGGAACCTTCGGGTCGCCATCGACAATGGTCGACCACTTTACTTTTTACTTATTTCTATATTATTCTTGTGGATAACATAGAAGTAAAGAGACTTGTTATTTTGCCATCTAATTTGCATATGTATTTGAGGTGAGCACAGACACACATGTAAATTAGATGGCAATGCTGAGAAAAGAGTCACTCTTTCTGTAAATGCTCAGAGACATTAATAAATATTAGAAAGTGGTTGAATCAGCATAGTGAGAGGACGAGATAAATACATAGATTGCTAAGCGTGAGATGCATGACTTCAGTTAATTACAAATTACGGCTAATTAGAACCTTTTTTTCTTTTTTCAAAAATAACTCAATCTCAGAACTATGGTATATTTTAGCATGTATTTTGTGTGATTAAACTATAAAAAAAAACTAAAAAAACTTACTAATATTTCCGGTGAAGTTTTGTTAAAATACTCAACGTAATTAATCCTGTGAATCATTACTGTGTTTATATAATAGTGATCAATAACAAGTACAACTGTACATTTATTTAGTATAACTTTTTATTTATACAAACCTTATTGGCTACATATGTTGCATACATGTTTTAACTATTGCCTTATTAGGATAAGCTTCTTCAAGCCAAGTTGTTAAGTATGTGTAAATATATTTTACTTTTCTTAATAATTCTGGTTTGAAACTTAGTATATACTCTTCACGAGATGAAGCAAAGACCCATACACCCAAGTACTCCTGACTTTATTGAACATAACGAATGGGCCTCAAAAAGTCCAGATCTCAATGTAACAGATTTTACCATTTGGAGTTTACTATTACATCAACTTCAATTACAGAGGAGAGAAGTCAGAGACGTAAAATCCTTAATAAGAACCCTTGGATGGAAGATGGAAGCTTGGAACAATATCCTGCTTGAAGTTATCCAAAGAGCGACTGGATGTTGACTAGATCGTCTACATCATTGTGTAGCTGTTCATGGAAAGCGCATTGAACATCTCATCTACCATTAGTTTTTTTTTTTTTTGTTATCAACAACTGTTCTCTATTTCCAACAATTACATATGTATGCATAAAATAATTGGGTTCAATTTCTTGGGGGGGGGGGGGTGCGGGGGATCCTGTATTATGTCGACCATTTGTCTGTTTTATGTCATATCAACACTGTTTGCATACTCTAATACCAAAACGCAATACCTATTGCTCACGATTAAAAACTATTTTGTTTATGTTGATTATTCGGACTACCTTTCACATATTGGTTTCAGCTGAGGTAACCTTCGGCCTTCTTCAGGTGCATCTTTTTGAACGGGAAATTTTTTTCTGTTAGACTCGGGAACCTATACAGAATTTCGAATTGAACTCTTTATTTTATCCACGGGGGTAGATTGTTCTCGTCTGTCAACCATGAGCAGTTATATGTTATGAGTTATTATCACCTGTAGTAAGGATTGAAGCTTTAATCTTCAGAAAATCCCATTCTGTATTCAGAGTTTGAAAAGATGCACCTCACCTGAAGAAGGTTGGAGGTTACATCGGCTGAAACATTTTGAAAATAATAACCAAGATGAGAATAGTAGTCCGAAAATTCCAAATAATACAAATTGTCAATCCTTATCTCAGAAATTCCAAAACACATTTTGAAGAGCATTGGTGATCACGATTTTGCTGATCGCTCCCCCCTCCCAGATTTAGAGTACATGGTACAATGGAAGAAAAAGTGACTTGCTCTTTTTAATATCTATAAAACCTAGCTTCTCTCCTTTCACCACCAATGCTCAGAGAGGGCACATTTCATCTACGATTAGTGTTTTTCTTGTTATCAACAATTACATATCTAAGCATAAAATAATTATGTTCAAACATCATGTGGCCACTAAATAACTTCTAGCCATTTGAATATGGATAAATGATGAGATCGATGTCCTAAACCGTTTCTTAAAAAATTTGAATAAAAATAGTTAGTGTGTGTGTGTATATATATATATATATATATATATATATATAGAGAGAGAGAGAGAGAGAGAGAGAGAGATAAGACATGATAAACATTTTGGAGTTAAAATCAATTTAGTATTACGGAGTAATAGAGAAAAAACACATTGTAACACTTTTTTGTCTTGATCAATACAAAAAACAATTATGGCTCCATGAGCAATACAAAAACTGAAACGTAAACGATGTGTAATGAAACGAAGTCTTGTAGTGAATTATTAAAAAAATTTAAGTATTTATAAAAATATTTGTTTCACAACCTTTTCTTTTTAATATCATAGATAATATTTAAACACTTTTTTGACACATTATAGGAGCAGTAGCCACTATTAAATACTATCCTGGGAATTATTAAAATTACTTTCTGGGATAATGAAAGTGCTTACTTCGTTTCAGATAACGTAAATTCAGTCAGCCTTTTACATAATAACCTCCTTCCGGTGCAAGTATGACACCATCTTGTAAAACTTTGATTATGCTAAAATATTTACTCATTTTAAACATGTTTTTCTAAATGGTTCATCATGTAATAATCTTTAAAAAAAAATTTAAAAAACATTTTTATCGCAGATACACAATTTTTTTATAGCATTCTGTTTAGGACGGCGATCTCATCATTTACCTGAATATGTTGGTTTTCTATTTAATAATATGAAACAAATTGTTATTTCACGTTATTTACTGAACCTTGTAATGCATGCGTTATGCTTTGTGCAATTTCCAAGCATGATGTAATGGGATTTGACAGCATTTGTTATTTTTAATTAACAGATATCAAAGAAAAAAGTTCCATTCATTTATTTTTGAATATTGCACGAAGCATAAAACGTGAACAACGGGTCAAATAAATACAAATATCATTTGTTCTCAGCATAATTTTGCTAGATTTAAAAATTAAAGGAAACTTTTTCAATATTTAAAAAAGAAAAGCATTGTATCAGTAAACACTGTAAAACACATTGGTCTCATAACAACAAAACAGATACTACACTACTACCCTTCTGAATTGTGCATTGAAAGAGTACATTAGTTTAAAATAGAATAGTAAACTGAATTGAGCATTAAAAGATAGTCATAGTATAGTTTCAGCTTCAGATAGACAGCTGCAAAATCCCCATTAGTAATATATATTGCTATTATTATAACATTTTTAATACATTTGTTCTGATTAAAATATGGTTGTTATAATATTATATGTAGAAAAGTTAAAAACATCCAACATTATTATATAAATAATGACCGGAAAAAACTTTTGAGAAATTAGCTTTATTTAATTCATATGACATTTTGGATATGTAAAAGCCATTATTAATTCGAGTTAGCAGCTTTTTTTCTCTCTTGGTTTTTACATAGCTGAAGAAGATACTGAAACGCTTTGTGAAAAAAATAAAGCCTATTTAACTATTTTCCCCCAAGCATCAGTTTTCAATAGTTGATCTAGCAAACCCAATGAGAGAGGTGTCAACAGCATGTTACCGGGAGTGTTTTAGTGTACGTTTTCATATATTTTGAATCTTGTGAGACATACGTAACATATCCCCAGACTAAAATGAAATGTTTCTAACTTGCTTAAAATTGGAACCATAGATATTAGACACAAATTAATAAATATTCCCACAATTTCAATTTCATCTTAATATTTTAAATGGTTGTTAGAAGGCATCCGATTTGCATTAAATTTGAACAATATATATTAGGCACAAATTAAGAAATATTCCTGAATTTCCTGAGAATGTGAAAAGTTTGTGAGAGAGCATTTCATGAAATGCAAGATGAAATAATTTATCCCGAGTAACGCCAAATATCCTTGCCTTTGGAATGTAACAGAATCTTGTTTATTTATATATGTTCTGTTGTTACAAGTTGACAATCATCAAGCTTTCAATTGGAAGAGGTTGGTATACATAAAGAATAGAAGGTATATACTAAACCATATTTTCGTATACTTATATATATGTGTGTGTGTGTGCATAGAATCTGATTCTGTTCTGATGGCAAAATAAAAAAATTAAAAGGAAACCTCTCGACTATGAAAAGATTTAGTTGTAATATGTTTTATCAGGTTTCCCAGCATTTGTGACAGCTGCTAACAAGTGTTCCACATTTCTCATACTTTGCTTTGAAGCTAACTTTTTCCAATATTTTCCTTCAGAGAATTATTAATATCCAGTGATGAACTTTTTTTTACGTTCCTTCACTCATAGCTATTATTTGTGTTCAGGTTATTGTTTTTTTTTTATAAACAAACTTATTAGAAGAAAACGTCTTTATTCAAGAAAGGAAATACAAATTTCACAGTACAACATAAATGTGATCTTACCAAATAAAATGTATTCTTCCATCAAACTCCTTAATAATGTTACAGTAAAATTTTTAAAATTAAGAGCATAACTCTGAGTATAAAGACAAAAACTTCCATGAGCAAAACTTCTTTCTATCAGTCAGTGGAACACAATACCACGAGGCTGCTTCCCAGTTGACTACAACATGGTCATTTTCAAGTCCAATGTTAACAAATTCTTGTTGAGCCATCCTCTTGAATAATCTAATTTCTGTCCAGTCTTAATCATTGTTACGAATACTCACGTTGTTGTTTAACTGCCCACCCAACAAACTCATTAACCCTTATCCTCGAGTGGCCTATGGACTTTGGTTAAGTGGTGACTCGTTAGTGTATATAAAAAAAATTCATGATTAATCAAAACACACGCAGTTAGATACATACTATTTTGTTAGAAACAATTCCTAATGTTGACTATATAACATGTTCATCGTATTCACAGCTGAGCGCTGATTCCAGAAGATTATTATTGACAATGATAATAAAAACAAGCAAAAAGTTATTGCAAAGCTTGAGAGATCTTCTATTCATTTAACGTCATTTTTCCTTAGTTCAGGGGTCAGATGTTCAATGATATTACACAAGCTCAATCTCCACCTCTCACGAACCGTTCAGCAGTCTACAAATTCTGTGCGGTCTTGGCCAACCACTTGCTTCTAAGTTTTCCTTGGCTGGCCAACTTTCTTGCGATTTATGACATTCATGCTTCTGCAACAGTTTATCCAGGAGAATGAAATTTCCACATGACCATACTAGCGCAATCAATTCATCCTTAGGATAACCTCCATGCTGGGCAAGTGCAATGTTTTCAGCAAATTCTCTGACCTGATGTGTTGGTCAGATTTCACATCGCATATCCATCTGATCATGGATCTATCATTGCGCTGCAGACAGGCGAGAGATGGCTGGGTTATTTATACAAAATCAGCTTTCACTGACCGTTGGGCTCATTAAGGCAACACCCACAACAGCTGGTCCCTGTTTTTGAGAAACACTTTTGAATCCTGTAAAAGTCTTACTTTTCACTTTGTGATTTTCTGTGTTTATTTCGAGCCTCATCGGCTAAATTAACCGTTTATTTAAGGGTACTACCCATGCAAACAGTGTCAACAAAAAAGCAGCAAGATACAGAATATATAATCGGAAATAAATTTCAATGTTTATGTGACAATAAAGAACAACACCTACCGGCCGAGAAGAGAATGTGATGCTTCGCATATCGGGACTGTACATCCACCAGAGTGTGTGTGGGGGGGGGGGGATTCTCTTTGCAGAGGTGGCCTTGTAGGGATCAGCTGATGTAAATGGAAGAACGAAAATGGAAGGTAGAGTTAGAGCTGGGAGAGCTAAGAGAAAACATTAAAGTTTGAAGTTTTGAGATTGATCAGTCGGTGTTCGTTGATGAGTTATATGGTATTAGTCTGCGACTGAAAGCTATAAACGTGCTAAGATTTGAACTTGACATAGTTATGTTAAATGTTGACATGGGTAAGTTTGCTAGTACATATTAACGGAGACATATATGGTGGCTATATTGGAAAACAGAAAGCGTTTCCAGCAAGGGTCACTAGAATTATGATAAATCAATAATTGTGGGAAAAGGAATTTGATGATTATCTCAAGCAATATAACATCATATCCTGCTAAATATTGGTGTGGGTAGGTTTACTAGTAAATATTAGGTAGTACATATTGGCTGAGATATTGGCAGTCATGTTTGAAAACAGGAAACGTTCAAACAGGGGCCAGTATGATTTTGATAGATAAAGATCGTGAGAATAGGAAGCCGATAAAGTGGGTGGAGATGACGTCATATATTCTGAGATGAGTTTGAAGTCAGTCTTAGTAGGAGCGACAAAGTGGTCTAACAAAATAATAATATAATTTAGCAATGTATTAAATATATAATTAACTCTGTCTCTCCCGCCACTAGGTGATCATTTACAGCCGATATAATTCAGTTCGCTTGCTGAGACATATTCGCGGTTTCAGACAGTGGTCAGAAAGGGGTCACTAGGATCATGATACACCAAAATCGTGGGAAAAGTCAATGATATTTATGGGATATGACATCAGACACGAGTCTTATGGGAAGCATTAATAAAACACATTAATTATGTTTTAGTGATCTGCTTAACACATGGTTAACTGTCTTTCTCCCTTTTGCCTTTCAGCAACTAGATGCTCATGTGCGGATGAATAAATCCTTCGTTCTCTAAGAGGTGGCTTGTGTAGTTAATTGAATAATTATTGTAAGAAAGTGTGCAGCCTTTTGTTTCGGCTCTAAAACCAGCAACAAATGAAGAGATGTGCCTAACGAAAATATTATCAGTGCAAAGAGGAGAGCAACAATGGACAGATGCATGCACGCGTGATGTTGGCAGTTTCAACAAAAGTATAGTTTTAAATCAATTAAAGTTATTGAAGAAAAAAATGCCTATGTAATAGTTGATTCCATACTCCATGATGGTATTTTTATATACTGATGAGTTACCACTTACCAAAGGCAAAAGACACTCGAGGATAAAGGTTAATGAGATTGTCAGTTGGATGATGAACAATCCTATGAAAAAGATGAGTGAAATGAACAAAATTTGATTACTTAAGAGAACAGCTTGGCAAGTATTTGCTGACATTAGACTACAATGTTTTAGTCTACAGGGAAGCAGTCCTATGGTAATGTCTTCCAAAGATGGGGAGTTCTTGGATAGAAACCCTGTTCATGGAAATTCCATTTGGTTTTACGTACACAGAGAAAGAAAGGAAGATTCTTTGCAGTGGTGATAGGAAAAACGAGTTCTTGCTCTGAATGTTTTACAGGGAGGAACCAGAGATCGGAGCTCAGTCGAGAAAATTTCATGGAAATAATAATATCCATTTGGCCACTTTCTTTTAATTGTTAATATAGAAAGAGGGACTTAGACACCAATATACCAAGTTGTCCTGGAATTATCAGAAGGAAAGCTATGGTTTCTAAGTGCTTGTATAACTTTCCTGTAGCCGTAATAAGGTCACAATTATGGTCCAAACTTCAGGAACTCCTGCTCATACAACATCATAACAACACTAACAAAATTACCAAAACCCACACTCTCTCTCAGTTGCCTAAATCGGGTTGTCTTGTCTATGTTTATTCTGTTTTGTTGTTTTTAATTCAGCTTGTATCTGCGCATGCAAATTAGTAATAACTATAAAAATCCACAAGTTTGAGCTTGATTTCTTTCTGACAAATTGTCGCTTGACAAGCAAAACATCTGGCATGCTTTGAAAATAGTAATTTCTTGTTTCTATTGTCCCTGTTCTGAAGAAGTATTAGCTAAAAATGCTTGATGACAATGAAATGGTTTCAAAATAAAGATGATCCTACGAGTGCACAGAGACAGTGCCAGATGACAACAGAGACAGTGACAAGTCTCATGGAATTCTACAGAATCGAATCTATTTTTCTGAAGAAAAAAAAACACGGACAAATACCGTTGACAGTTCAGAAATAGTCATATTTACCAGAAATAAAATGATTGATTATTTTTAGCTGTGAATCAACCCCCGGGGTCATTTAGTGCCAACATTGGCTCTGCTGTGTTCAATAGCTATATGGTGCATAATTCATTGGAGATGAACTTTGACTATTTCACCCACACTTGTACGGAGACAATTTATTGGCAGAGGTTCGAGTTTTAGAGGTCAACAAGAAAAGAACTTAAATGAGTTTGAGTGGCTAATCATTTAGTTATTTTGCCTTTTTGGGCATCTCTTTATGCGCGCACACAAACACACACACTAGAAGAATACCCGTCTCAGGACGGGTAAAATGAATTCCCCGAACAGAGCCGTTTTGCACCACTTTTATGTCCCCTCATGAAGATTATATGTCTAGAATCCTTATTTCATGATTTTGATTCTAGAAAACATCTAACATTTAAGACTTAAGCTTAAGGGGGTCTTCAGGAGAAACTGAAATTCAGAGAATCTTGCTTAATTGATGTCTAATGATTATAAATCAAATTCAATGCAAATCTGAAATATTTGAATTTTCAAATGAGAGGTTGTGCCCATATTATGCCCCCTAAAACCCTTTAAATAGTCCAAAGGAACTTAAATTTGGAAAATATTTATCAATTAATGTCTTATATCTATTGCTAACATTTCACAAAAATCGGAAATATCTGAATTTTCATAAAGGGCTTACACCTCATTTTTATCACCTTTGCATAAAACTAAATTAAACTAAATATAGCCCTCATACCTTTAGTAGCCGTGTTCTAAAATTCATAATTATCAGTTAATTAGTTTAATAGTAAATCCTGTACATATAAACAGAGATATATAAAATTATGTCTGTCAGATTTTAAAAGTTGGATCCAAATAGCATTTAAGCTTACAAATAAAAATTATTCTTACTAGCCAAATTTCATTTGTTATTTTTGTACCATGTTAGCGGCATTAAACTAACATAGTTCATTATAAATTATTTTTTTAAATTACTTAATCTAGTTCAGCAGTATGCTAATATGGAGACATTTTTAAATAAACAGCTGAAAATAAAAATCAACTATGGGAAATAACTCTTATTTGTTTAGTAAGAGCAAGCATTCCTTATTTGCTTTTATTTATCGTTCACAGTTGTAGAATAGAAATATTTATAAAACAAATTTGAATGTACTCCCAGGCAACGCTAGCTAGTATATATAGATAAAAAATATAGTCATCCACTAACAGCTGTTTCATTGTTTATCACTTCTCAGTGTGACTGGATGCAACCAGCATAAGCACACTAAGATTGAAAATCGTAACTATGATCATTGCACTCAGGGATCTTACCTCTGCACCAACAAACAAGCCACTGATAAAAATTATCTTTTCTGTATTTTCTTTTGTTTACATTCAATGTTATTGGTAATGTAAGAGAACTATCTAGGTATATTAGTTAAAGCATATCGAAAATAAGCAAATCTTTCCTTAAGAGGGATTTTGTTTGTTTGTTTTTTTCACAAGAAAATAACTCAAATAATTTATGTAATTTTCAAAAAAATATTGAAGCTAAAGTTGGCTTCATCTTCTGAAGAAAAAAATATTTCTTTGAAAAGTCTAGATTTAAAGGATACTTATGGATTTATTCTCTACTTTGTTGCATTTGAGAAAAATATCAATAAATTTGTTAAGTATATTTGCTATTTTCGCTATGATTTAACTATTGTTATATTCTCAATATTGAACAATTTTATCGTATGAGGAAATTTTTCATGATACCATTGAAAATATATGTATAAAAATATTATTTTATAATTATATATATATATGAATATATAAAGTTGTGATATTGCTTGCACTAACAGTGACATTAAAATATTCTTTCTGATCTATGTAATAAGATCAACTAATTTGCATATTCATTTGCAAAAACACATTTCATTAATTAACTATTCTATCTTATCATTTTTAAATTCAGTGATTGCTTTGATATTAATATAACACACATTTCAGTTTACGAATACTGTTTTATTTTGTAGAGAAATCAACATTCTAATATATATATATATATATATATATATATATATATATAATTGAATGAAAGTGAGTTACATATTTATTTTTATACTTCCTTAACATTCAAAAGAACAGAAGAGAGTCCAATTGAGTCCATTTTTCAAAGAAAATATTTTTCTCGTCAGAATGAAATAAGTTGATTTTCGAAATAATAATTAACTTCAATTAGTGTTTGTTTACATTATCGTTACTACTTATTTCAGACATTTAACATAAATTTTAATATTATTCTAATAATTTCCCGGCTGGGAAGATGTTTTCGCTGTGTATATTTGACATTAATTAATGTAATTTTGATCCTTTACATATTCTTGGATCGCTATTTCATCTTTATTTTATTTTAATATTCCCCTTTTTGAAATTGAGGATCAACTGTGAATCGATGAACACTCAAATATCCTTCTGCTACTTCTGCTTTTTCCTGACAGCAAAACTGTCGTTTTGTTAACACAAAAGAAAAAACTACTATCTCTTTCCAATATTTTCCTTCATTTACACGATTTGTTTGGAACTATAACTATTCATTATTTACACTTTTTGAATGGTTAATTTTCAATTCAAGAAGAAAATATCATATTTTGAAGTTGATTATTATTTCCAAAAACAACTTATTCCTTCTAATGATAAGTTTTTTTGCTTTTTTTAATCCAGGATTGAAAGGACTCCAATGGACTGTCTTCTGTCCTTTTGAATGTTAAGCAAGTATGAAAATAAATATGTAACTATATCTATATGTGATTATCTTCACTTTCATTCAGCCATAAAAATGCTCTTTTCCGAATATTGAGCACACATTTATCGTATGAAGAACTTCTTTATGATACATTTTAAAAATAGACGCACACATAAATAGCCTTGTAAAGATATTCTTTTACCATTATTTATGAATTAATCAAGTTTATCCTTAAACTTGGTGCTATTTGTAATTTAATTAGGTAATCTGTTTCGAAAAATATACTCCTCTATCAGAAAAAAATATAATTGTAAGATAGATTTTTTTTAAAATCTTTGACAATAAATTCCTAGCATGAGGAGAGACATTAAAAAACGTGTTCCAAATTTAAAGATCCCATTAAAGGACTCAATTACACTCTCCTCTCATTTTTATATCAGTTAAGTAGTTTATATCAGTAAAGTAGTTAAACCTAAGGAGTTTAACCTATTTCTATAATCAAGATTGTATGGTAGTCTACACAAAAATATCTAATGTTAACAATTAGCAGGTAATAATCTAATAATCTCAGACAACAATCGAATCCGCAGCAGTTTCGGAGAAATCAATAGTAATAGAATATTAGTAATGTGAAAAAATAACTAAAATAACTTTTTTTTTAAATTATTATAGGAGGCGTAAGAAGTAATTAAAAAGGAAAAGACACATACTTCCCTGCATGAACAACTAAAAAAATCATAAATTATTTGATCCCCAAAATACACAAAGAAAAAATATGACAATGTGTGTGATAGTTTAAGGTGTAAAAGTATCAGCTGAGTAGCACTCTACATAGCACAGCACAAATAAGGATGGTGTAGGCTTATCTTCTTTAAGAAGTTGCCTGTACAGAACGGATGAATTTTCACCATGTAAACAAATATGGCCAGTGTGTGTCGACTAGCACCATCTCTCCATGATATTATGTTTGGTGTTGATTGTAGTAGGAGTTGTGGTATAACGTCTTTCTCCACAATGTGCAAATCAAATAAAAAACATACTCGTTTTTTTTTTTGGGGGGGGGGGGGGGGCGGTTTATTTCTTCCTTTTTGGATTCCTCTGCAGGGAATTATTGAAACAGGTACATTATGAGTCTTTCCTCGGCACACTCCCTAAAGGGGGAGAGGAAAGTCCTTTGTAAACACATCTGTCTCGTCTCCCAGATTAAACCAAGTTTTTTGTTTTGCCATATCCCACTATCACTTCTGAAAAGTGACTTCCTGTTCACTACGTCATCACTTGTTTCTCAGCCATGCAACACCTATTCACTAACCTCGTTTTGTGTCACCTAAATATCGTTACAATACCACAGTATGTGTCTGCTTCCAAAAAACATTGGTAGCAATCTGTTATTCAGACGTCTATGTTGCCTTGTCCATGTTTTATGTCGTCCTGCTGACTGAATTTTCATAATCACATTACCCCTAACATTTAGTCTCCTAGCTTCCCAGACTCCAATCCTTTGAATTCTTATGTATGAAGCATAGTTGAGAAAAAGGTAACACTAAATAATCCTGAAAAATCTCTAATGTCAAATATGAACAAGGACCACCTGATCCTAACATGTAGACAATTCATACCTCACATAAAAGCCGTTATAGACTTCAATAAATACAATTACAAAACAATATATTCATTCTTATCCTCAAAAACGTTTTCCAGTAAAAATACATTATTATTTGTTTCTAAGAGTCATTGCATGAATATATATATATATATATATATATATATATATTCATGCAAACATTGTTCAAAATAACAGAATTCGTCTGTTTAATTATACTTTTTTTAATTTTTTCAATTTTTCTGATGGTCTATTTTGTATTAAAATCAAAAAAATTAATAAATGTTCCATAGGTTTCACGAACATTTTCGATTCTTCGTCGAATCATCAAAACAAAACAAGCTGGAGAAAGAAGAGAATTTTAAAAATAAAAAAACGGCAAAGAAACGTTTTTCGCATTGTTCCAGGAAGTCGTTGATGATTTAAATTCAGCAATAATTATATATATATATATATATATATATATATATATATATATATATTTGTTTTTAATAAATATTATTTTTAATATCCACAGACAAATGTTTCATGTTCACTAACAATTACTGGCTTCATACAACTGTCCTGCCGGTCGCAGGATTCAAATGCTGGACGTCAGTCACCACTGACCATCAGGATCCAACGCTTTAATCAATGTGGCCACTGTGACAGCTGTATGAAAGGTGAGAGAAATAAATCCTATTCATCTCTTACGAACGTAGTAAGCCTCAAAGAGTATTCTATCTCTAAGGGAGAGAACTTCTGTTTGAACCAACAGTGCATGATGACTAGCAGTTTCTCACGATGAATACAAAACCAGAAATGGCATCTACATATGCGCATTCACTGATATTATCACTCTTCCTCTTATAAATACAGCAACTAACACAACTAGCTATATAATAGTTATGCTTATTTATCCCTTAGTTAGCAATCAAAGGAAGGTAATTCATCCATATTCGATGCAGTAGAAGTAGTAATACAGCTTTCTTTGTATATGTAAACAAGAAGCAGGCGACAACTGATTAATTTTCAAAGTTAATTCAGTTATAAAAGTTTTAGCTATTAACTAAAATTTGTAGAATATGGATAAAAAATAATAAATGGATAAAAAAATGGATAAAAAAATAAAAATAGATAAAAATTATGTCTAAAAATTAACATTTTTTTGTGTAAATTTACTATAACAATGAAACTATCATCTAAAATTCTTACATTTCATCATATTTGGACCCTTTCAAAAAATGTAATTCCAATAAAGAAAACAACCATGGAATTTCCACAGAGTCTTGTTAGATATATTGATATATACATGATGACTGCAACGTTTTGTCAGACGAGTGCCACTCCTTCATTCAGAAAAGTGTCATTATCTGAAGGAGTATCTGTACTGAGATTGTAAATAAAGAGATCTAGCTTTGTACAAGAGCTAGATCTCTCTAGATTCAAAATGTTGAGTCCAGCAACAAACGAAAGCAAGATAGCCAGTAACACCTTGAAACTGCAGACCAACATTCGAGGAGTGGTCTTCTACTTATTTTTCTAAATAAAAACAGGGCTCCGAACACATTGAAAAATCGAATGTAAATAAACATTCCTTACAGTTGTACATAGAGTAATACTGTTGAAAGAACGCATTCCCAATACAAATTAATTTTGTGTTTTGGTTGGTTTTGTTTTGTTTTTTAAATAAAAACAGGGCCCTGCATACATTGAAAAGTTGTAACGTAAATTTTCAATGCGTGTGGAACCCTGTTTTTATTTTTTTTTTTAAATGTTTAAACAGCCAAAACACGAAATTAATTTGTATTGGGAACACGTGGTAGTATATAATACATACATACATACATATACACACATACACTCCAAAACTTAAACTCCATTAAGTAATGAGAAACAAAATGAAATATCAAATTCGGTAGCATTTCAACAAATTAGAGAAATAATTATGAAATTATTCTCTTGCTATATTATTGCATCGCAAAATGGCAAATACCACAGGCAAGAGGAAATACAAATAAGCAAAGGGGAAACAGCATTACTGTTAGCGTAAAATAAAAAATCAATAATTGGTAATTTGATAGAATTACTTGATAAACCATATGTTATGTTTGTTTCATATTGAGATTTTCTTCTGAGATTAAAAAAAAAAAAAAACTATAATTGATATTTTAACTCGCGAGGGACCAATCTTAAGGGCAATGTGACGAATACAGTATTAACTTTGTTGTTTCTCAGTAAGAAGACAATTATTTCCATTTATCAGATATATCTATAGGACTGACATGTATCCGAATCCTATTAATTGACCAACAGCGTGTGTAAAAACACACATGCCACCCCCCAAAAAACACCCTGAAAACAAATTACATTTTCTTGCACACACAGGCCTCCAGCAAAATATTTACAAAAAAAAAACGAAAATAGTGATTATGCTGGTTACTATGTCCGCACGCTCGAAATCATCTTGGCGCCCCAAAATAAATTCACTCTTTTGATCCAGTTGCAAAGAATAAAGAGATCAGAATGTGAACATTCCATTCAGTAGACACAGAGAGACAAGACAATCTGTTAAAACAATACTACGTTTAGCTTCTCTACCCTTCGGGGCTATGGGAAGCGAATAACTACTCACAACTCACTCCCACATCTTGTCACATGCAGACACACACTAACACAAATGCAACACACACAATACTGAGTCCTCTCAGACTGTCACACGCATATACACACTGACAGAAAGTAAACAGACACATGCATTTCTAACACTCGTACCTTTGCTCACTCTGAACATTCAACTTTTCTAACAAACAATTTACTCAAAAAGATTTCTACGCTAGGATCCACGCTATAGCCATTTGAAAACTAGTTTATAAAAATTACTTTCTACTCGGATATTGTTCGGTGAAATTTATTATTTACAGAGATTGAACTCACAGCCTCCAGATTGTGAGACTTTTGTCCTTAATACATGTTATAAATTAACAATAACAATCATCACAGAATAGTGGCTTTATTAGGCATTACAAGTGCTAGTATTTATATTGCTAGTGCTGTTAAAACGAAGTTCATACTGGAAGTTCGTCATAAGAATATATCTCCTTCAATTCTCCTCCTCCTACCAGTTCTCATTCAATTCACTCTTTACTGTTACCTGTTACATCATGTTCCGTAATGATTGGACAGAAGGAAAAATAGACACACATCTCATCATTTGTTTATTGACTATAGTAATGGTGGTATAGTGGATACTGGCATGGACAGTGAACTTAGTGTGCCATGTTCGAATGCTATTTCCACTAATAAGTTTGTCCCTTGAGAAAGGTATGAATCCATCTATCCTCCCTCCAGTTATGGGTTAAATAGTAGTATGGACTTTCATTTTCCAATACTGGCTCTGGTTTCTGCCCATACCATTTTTCTGCATTTTCAAAGTGCAGTCGTTTGCAGAGTTCCAAGGAGACTACCTTCCCGGCCCAGTCATGTCTGTTTTTGTATTCCTTTTGGACAA
Organism: Sepiola atlantica; assembly: GCA_963556195.1. Classification (NCBI taxonomy): domain Eukaryota; kingdom Metazoa; phylum Mollusca; class Cephalopoda; order Sepiida; family Sepiolidae; genus Sepiola; species Sepiola atlantica. Next base: position 144,810,544 of record OY744519.1, read on the forward strand.
GTTCGCTGCATTCACTTATGATGTGGTTTACCGTTTCGTCTCTTTGACCACAGAGTCTACATTTACTGTTTTCCTAAGTTTTGTCTATTATTATTAGAAGATTAAATTCATAGGAAAAGACATGTATCTCAACTTTTAGATGCTACAAAAAAACTAATAAAAAATAATTCAAATTACAAATTCTATAAAAAACATTTTACAAATTAAGAAAAAGGAAACATCTGATAAGCCTTTGACAATTATGCACAAATTTTGCCGAAGGCTTTGATCAAGTTGCTGACACAACTGCATTTCTCAATCATTTAATTTAAATATTTTGTTTTTCTCTTAAAAAGTACTAGTAAGGTGACTCGGCATTGCCTGTGTATCATATAAAAAAATTGCACAAGATTAATTAAAATAAATCTAATTAGCATGAAAAAGCTTAGTGAAAAAATATAAACAGTTCCCATCCCTCTATTAATCGGATAATTCAAGCTAAAATGTTATTGTTTTTTTTTTACTGTTTCACATCTGTTATAATAAAAAATGCATCATCAATATACAAATTCTGATTCAAAACCTTTAAAAATTTTTGTTTTTGTCTTCCATAACTTTTGAAATGCTGAAATGGCGCTGCCGTCACATTATTTTGTTTATTTCTAATTTTATTATTACACATTTTTTTTTTAAATTTGCAAAGACGTATATAAAGTCTGCAGATAAAAATTTGTTTATGAAAACTTTTCTACGAAAGGTGATGAATTAACATATATACGTGTTCTTGGTCTGAATATACTGGTTTTGGAGTTTAACTGGACACATACACAAACAAATGCCTTTTATTAATATAATAGACAACATTAACTGTAAAATAAATATTCTATAACTAGCACTAATTAAATAAGCAATTAAATAGATAGTAATAAGACCTCATTCTATTAATGCACTACACGCTAACGCCATATAGCTTTACACAGATGATGAGTTTGCTAATAAAAATCTGAATTAGAAAAAAAAAACAACTGACTCCTGACTACAACAAAAATTGCTGACTCTCGACTCCAATTATCTACTTCTGCCGGGAACATTAGATTTATTCATAATTGGTATATAACTTGGGATCTGCAGTGTACAAAGAAAGAGTGAACCCTGGATAGACAGAGATATGTATACCAGTACCGACTGACAACTCAATGTGCTGTGTTTGAGTTCCGACAAAATGGTACACCACATCATAAGTGAATGCAGCAAACTTGTCCAAAAGGAATACAAAAACAGACATGACTGGGCCAAGAAGGTAGTCCACTTGGAACTTTGCACTATAGCACAACATTAGAGATGTTACCACATTTCACATGGCCACTTTTATGAGTACCTGATTCTAAAAAGATGAAAACCAATGCCAACAAAATAAAACCAAACAGGTAAAAAAATCATAACATTTGGATTCATGCAAATTACGTTTTTAAGTATTTATTTTATACATTTTTATTTATACAGTCTCAGTAGGCATCTTTTATTTCTAATAAATCATTTAATATACAAAATTAAGTCAGTCAGATTCTCGACTTTAGTCATCTATAACTTCCACCCTACAATATCAATATTTCATTTTGAATAGCCATTTTATTTTTTTGGACGTTGATCCATGTTGTTAAAAAAAAAAAAAATTTTATTAGCGTTAATTATATCCAGAAAATAATCTATCCGATAGGATTTATTTTCGTATAGTCACCATTTTTTTTTAAATAAGAAAAGTAAATCTGTCTATACCTAAAGATTTACTTCTCTTTTGTTTGAACAAAATAAGAAATGAAAAAAAAAAGCAAATAAATATATTACCGGGCAACGCCGGAAAGGTATAGCTAGTATTTAATATTAATAAAAATGAATAATGGCAAAAGTTTTTTTTCATTTATCACACCTATATTAACTATAAAAACAGCTCACTGTTACTTCAATCTTAATACAACACAATTAAATACTTTACATATAGTAGAGAGCAACAATTCAAACACAGATATTTGTATGCACTAATTTGCATAACTTTTTAAACAGTTTATAATAAATTAATGTTTGATGTTATTCATGTGTAATTTTATTGTCTTATTTCCTATATATATGCAATAGTTTCGTTTATATTAACAGTAATTAATTAATGTGATTTAATATAAAAAAAGGATACTTTACCAAAACCTTTTATTTAATATTATGCTCATTACTTCTCAAGGAAGGTAATTAAAATAAAAAGTATTAGTTTTTAAAATTACAATAAAAGATATGTAATGTAAAAAGAATACTTAGAGCTAACCCTAACCCGATTAAGCTATTTATTCCAAAAATATATTATTCTATGAGAATATAATTTTTATGGCGTTGGCAGACTTATTGAAGCAATTTTTTTTCACCATTATTGAATTTCCATTTACATGCTTAGACCTGCTCAAATTTGTCATTGGTACCTCAAGACTTGAAGCAAACGAGATTGTCTTTCTGTATTTGTTTCTGTCTGCGAGTCTTACACCATTTCTGGATCAACATAAATCTGCATTCGTACATAAAATACACAACTGGATTTTGCTTACAGTCGTCAGGTATTAATAAGTTGTTGTTTGCCAACAATTGTATCCTGAATTCTTTGGCTATCTTTGAGCAAAATCCAAAGTTGGTTGACTGGCTGGCACGGGGAAGAGGTGGGGAGATAGAGCTATCAAGTCAATTTCACATTCTCACATGTCAACAATTGTATGTAAGCAACTTTCTGATCTCCATTTTACAAAATTGGCTTTCACTGTCATTATTCCTGATTCCCATTTACAAGATACTTTATTTTATATTCATCAATGAAGAGATGCTTGCAATAAGACCGTTACAAAATGCTGGATACAAATAAGATTAAAAGGAATAATTGGGATTTAACGCATATTAGCAAATATAAAGCATTACATATGTCTGTATAAGAGTATACATTTATATTCTCACACACACACATACATCAATTGATGTCCACGGAACTGGAAGGAAGAATATTTAATGTTGAGGAATGCTAATTGTTCCTCATTGAATCATATAAAATGTAAATCAGATCTTTTAAGAAATAAATGAAGGATGCAAACAGCTAGATTAAAAGCAGATAAAAGGGTTTTATATATGTGTGAAGCCATTTTAAACGTTACTTATCAAAAGAGTATTTTTATACTATTTATATATTGTACTATAAGCTCAACTCACACACTGAGCAATAATGAAAAAAATAGATATATACTAGTGTACATCCTCCGTTAAAAATAACCTTAAAAAATTATTCTCCGACAGTGTTTGCATTAATATTCATATAAAATCATACAATTACGTCAGATATTTAATTTTTAATACATAAATTATCATTTCTGATGACCTAAAGAAATAAACTTTTGATTTAGAGTGGAGGATTTCTTTCCAAATTCATTTCAAAGAATATGGATTGTCCGACTTCCTATTTGCTTTCTCGCTTCCCCTCACCACTTGGAATGGTTTCGTCCGAAAGCTAGAAAAAGGCATGGTTTTTACTCGCTAACTTTTGTGTGATGGGACGTATATATATTAAAATATATAAATAAATACACAGGAAATTTATGTGTATATGTGTGTGTGTGTGTATGTATAGGCAACATTAAAAAAAGAGAAAGTGATTAAACAAAAACATCTATATGGAATAAATAACAATCAATGCAAAGACATGCATGGAGAGATCAATATTTCGCCTTGTATTTATTACGGCTTCCTCATGTGAAAAGGCATGTTACAGACAAAAACAGACATACATGGGTGGTAGAAGAGAAGAGTCGAAATAATCAAGGTGTTATGCGAGAGAGGGAGGTAAGCATATATGCAGAAAAGTGAGAGATGGATGGTAAAACAGGCAGGTAGTAGGAGAGAAGAGTCAAAGTGGTGAAGAAGGTGGCAGCGTTGCGCCAGAGTCGGAAGTAAGCATATTAGAAGAAAAAACAAAATAGGAGGTGAATGGAAGGATAGTCAGTTAAGGATCATGGGTTAAATTTAGTATGAAAGATAAATGGGACAAATATGCTAGACGGGGAGACTAAAAGGTGGAGGGGATAATTAAGTTGAAATAAGTCATAATCACTTTAGCCATTGTCCATGGGTATAGCATTTTTCATTATTATGTTTGGGGCAAGAGCAAGGTGAATTTAAAAGAAACTACACTTTCACCAAAAGCATAACAGAAAATGCTATACTCATAGACACTGGTCAAGATACATTCAGTTGGATTTTTATCCTCACATTTATCGTGCACACACGCACATATAAGATGAAATATCGAACAGTTTGTAAATATTAGAAAGAAAAAAAATATATTTTCTTTAATAGGCTCATTAAAGAAGATTTAACAATTGGAAAATTTCTTCTTTTTTATAGTCATCCACGGACAGACTGTTTTGCTGTACCATAGCTCTTTAGGGTGGCTAGACAAGCAAGGTGCTCCAAGCTGAGATTGAAACTCAACCATTTTTTGACAGTTGGAGATTCTACCGACTATGCTATCAACACAAGCCACGAGAAATGAAAATCTTAATGTTTATATAAACATCAGAATTCTATTTATCTTTACAAAGAACTTTACATTATTGTTAATGGGGGCTGACGATTTCGCTTACCACAATGCTCAACCCACAAAGGGAGCATATGTAGTCATCTCTCTCTCTCTCTCTCATATATATATATATATATATATATATATATATATGACTGAATCGGGTTCGCGCCTCTCGATCGTCTAAAATTGTTACTTTCCTGCACTGATGAGAGCAATAAGCTTGAAACGCTAACGTCTGTAGATTATAAATAATTTAATATTTATTTATAAATATCTATAATATATATATATATATATATATATATATATGAAATTATTTTGAATAAATAAATATTTTTATATCCATAGACATATGTTTCATGCTCATCAACAATCATAAGTATGGATGATGTAAATGTACCGCCGGTGGGAACAAATTGAATAATTTGAATCCAAGTATTTTACTGCTCGGCTGTGGCCACAACCACATTTCAAATATGAGAGAAATAAGCTCTCTGATTTTATTTGTAAACACAGTAAGTGTTCTATCTACCCAAGGGAGAGAACTTGCAACATTGCTAAATTTGAATCCTTTACCATTTTTCTCTTAAAATGCTCGACTTGAACAGAGCTTAATAATCATTTTAATAAATAAATATTTTTATATCCATAGACATATATGTTTCATATTCACCAATAATAAACTCTACCGCCGATCAAACTACTCAAACCCTGGACCTGAATACATCCCCAAACGCTGGTTCACCATTTCACGACTCATTGGTGTAGCAAGAGTATCAATCGAAATGGAGTAGCCATTTGCAAAGCTTTCTTTATTTGATTACCTCTTCATAACAGTTTTCATTTTAGCTCTGCTCTCTTTGGGTATTGGGCACTTTTTGTTGGATGAATCTGTCTGATTCTGCTTGTGAGCACTCACCATTTATTATGTGTGTATATATTCTATAAGTTAGGTATGTTTATATACTTGTATGTACAGGATTCCCTCCTAAAGTAATACACCAATCATTATGAATTTTGGAATGCAGTTGCCAGGCATAAGGGGTCCAACTGTGGAATGTATTTAGTTTTATGCACAGAGGGTATAAAGGGGATGGAATCCGTTCATGAAAATTCAGATAACTGACTTTTGTGAAATTTTAACAATAGATATTACACATCAATTCATAAATAAATATTCCCAAAATTTCAGCTTGTTTGGATTATTTTAAAGGGTTTTTAGGGCACAAACTTCCATTTGAAAATTCAAATATATCAGATTTTCATTAAATTTGATTCATAGTCATTAGACTCCGATTAAGCAAGATTCCCTGAATTTCAATTTCTTCTTAACACTCCTTAAATTTTAGACATTTTCTAGAATAGAAATTATGCAATGGATTTTGATAAAAATTAGAAAAAGGATTCTAGACATAAGATTTAGTATCATTATATGTTAATTTTAAGTAAGGGAACATAAAAGTGGTGCAAAGCTGTTCTGTTCGGGGAATTCACTTTACTCGTACTGGGACGGGTATTCTTCTAGCATATATATATATATACTATGAATATTAAAGTGTTTTATACCTACAGACAACATCGTTTCAGGTTTCTATCCTCATCAGTGCAGGAGTGATGGTTGCAAACGGGCGTATGGGCTTGAACGCAGTTCATAGATTCAGCCTAGACGTCCAGACTGATACGGCCGCAAGAAGTCACCACAGACCGTAATTGAAATTAATGTTCACTTACCCAGGAGGCAGAGGCAAGCGTCATGTTGTCGATAGTGTTCAACGCTCAAGCAGAACTTTGCTCTCTCTCTCATATATATATATATATATATATATATATATATAATATTAGCAGGGTCACCCGGCGATGTCCGGGTGCAGAATCAATGTTTGTATACTCAATTGGTTGGCAGATTAAGTTATTACTGTTCTCACATCACTTGCTTTTATACTCTTAAAAACTCTTATCACCTAACATTTGCAATAGTGGAGGTAGTGCACACATGAAAAAGTAGATTAAAATCTCATAGCTCAAAAGTAAAATTAGTATAGCTTGTTCTATGTACAGGTGGGGAGATTTTTTATACATGACAATATATATATATTTACATGACAATGGCGTACAGTGGTGGACAGTGTCCACTAAAATGTAAAATCTAATACATGCTGACTCATTTTCTGTTTTGAAGTACGAGTTGGCGATATCTTTATAGGGCTGACAGTGGCGGGCACTGGCGACTAAAATCTAAAAAATGCTGACTCATTTCCTGTTTTGAATAATGAGTTGGCTAAGTAAAGCCTGGGTTAGTCGCCCTCCTCCTTCTTCCTAGAATTATCGCATTAGAATTTTGAATCCCCCTCATTCACAGCGCATTTTCCCTATGATGTCATTTCCGGTTGAATTTGAGGAAATGACTTGCAGTTTTTTTTTTCGGGAATGACTTGCAATTTGTTTTTAAAGAAGACTACATGATATAATTTTTTTTCTATTTAAATTAATACATAATTAAATTGAAATTAATCTGAAAATAGTTGAAATAATCGACCCCCCCCCCCCAGATGAAATCTGCCTCATACCCCGCCTTAGGAGTGAATTTAGAGATTCGAGAATATGCCCATTAACTTTCTCGTCAAATTTTATCTAGATTCGCTAACTTTTTTTTCTATAGGGAACACACACACTAACACACATACATACAGACATTGAGTTTTATATATATAGATATATATACTGGGACATAGAAATGTTCAAATTGGTACCAGAGGTAAAACTACTGCGAGAGATATCCCCTTCATCAAAGCAGACATCTTGAAGCAGGAGATATCTGATATAATTTCTACAGTGACTGTTGCTTCTAATGACGTAGACTTGTTTTTCTTTTAGGGCCAGGGTGGCAGTTGATTAATGTGGGAATGGTTCCATGTAAAGCCTTTCCTCACTTAAAAAAAGCTTCACATACAGACATTGCTTGGAAACTTTTCTTAGTCAAATAATAGAAATGTTCAAACAGGAATTTGCAGCCATCACACACACACAATTAGATTTTGTTCTGTTTAAATCATAGAATGATTGGCTAATTTTAAATTGTTAAGCTACTTTTGGAAGATTTTTCAACAGCCTTAGAAAGTTATGTTAATTCAACAACACAAAGAATAAAAAAGACTATATCTAGTGGAGCAGCTCTGATTCTAAATGAAAACAAAATGGAAAACAAAATAAAAGAAAACCGAATATCAATGTGAAGAAAGAAGAAGGGGTTGAAAATAGTTTAGCATTTCTTTACTTTTTCCTTTCATTTTAGCCCAAACATCTCCCACAAAAAAAAAATGCAGGAAAATGATACAAGGTTATTTTTAACTGTCATCTGCTCCAAGGAAATGCGTGTATTATATATATACATACATATATATGTGTTAGGTTAGTGGGAGAGAAGCCTATCAGAGTGCTCGATTATTAAGAAAATTCAACAATAAGAGCATAATATTTATTTATATGTATTACAGAAGATCAGAATAACAGAGGCTGAAGTGAGTCCAATAAAGGAGACCAATTATAGGTCCCCTTTGTTTGGATTTGAAACTATAGTACCGATGTTGTTCTGATCTTCTGTAATACCTATATAAATACATTATTTATATATATATATATATATAGGATCAAAATAAACCAAAGTGAAAACTTTTAGTAGATGGAACCTATTGTGAAAAGGATGCCCATTAAACGGTGATTGCATACAAAGTAACGTCATATATTCCTGTACTGTTAAACAATACACCACTACACAAATTAATACCAATATGCAAAATAATGCCAACATACAATCTCCCCCTTTTCCCCTCAACCATCCCCATCAGCAACCCCCTCCACTAAATAAAACCCTCCACACTGACCAACAACTACCACTAACTAATAATGGATCCGATCTCATCCCTCAAGACACCCCATTTTCCCCAACCAATAACACTAACTTAAACTTTGACTTGAATCCGAGCATACAAACCGTAAGCACCCCCAATAATATAAACAACACAAATAATACAACAACAACCCCCCACAAAATTCATACCTATATTGGTGCCAGTGCTTTCCTCATAAAGACCCGAATCTCTAACCATATCTACTCTTTTAAACACAATAATAATGGTACTACTAGCACCTCTCTTTCCAACCTAATAAAAAGCTTTAACATCAAAAAGATCCCCTACTCCCTAAGTTGGTCTATATTAAAAAAGTCAAACTCATATACTCCTGGTTCTACATTTTGCCAACTATGTACCTTGGAAACTTATACGATAGCTACTGCACACAAGAACTTAAATGTCATTAACTCCAAAAATGAACTTATTTCAAATTGCAGACACAAACGAAAATTTAAATACATTAATTTCATCACTCCCTCTGACACTCCTCCTCCCAACGAATAACTCCCCCCATTCTTTAGCATCTGACAAATCTCTAAACTATATCCCAGGGGAACCTTGTAACTTCTATTCTTAACGCCCCTAATCTCACTAATTAACCCCCCCCCAAATAAATGTTTCCTCCCCATTACACCTAACAACTATATCTACCCGGAACACTTTTAGTAGATTGAACTAACATTACTCCTCCTACTTTCCACCGATCATTAACATATCTAATATCTAGACATATATACCTCATCTGCAATATAGCTCCTATTATCCTTTTACTTCAGCTCCACTCCTAACCACTTATATTTATCTCATTTTTTTGCTCCTGTCCGTAATCCTACCTACAAACTCCTTCTTGGCCTCTTATTCTCACCCCCTTATTATCTCCCACACTTCCACTATATCGTCCTTATATTTGGACTCTCCCTATTTGCAACACATTCCCCTGTAACTTCCTTTTGTTCTCCTTTTAACTACGACCTTTGAATTCCCCTCCATTTGGGTCCATTAATACCCCCCTGTAATTCTTATCAGTTCTCTAACACACTAGCTTCAAACGCAAGTCTGCTTAATTTTTCAATCCAACCCTGGCCCATAACACTTATATTATTTCAACTGTTACTAGCATTTCTGTACTATCTCCTTAATACCCTCCATAACCCCCTTTGAGAAATCTTTTTAACTAATTGATTGATTCAAGCTAGTTACATAACTACTTATTTTGGCCTACTTTTGAATAATCCTAATCCCTCTAAATACTCGCGAGCCATTTTCTATCGGTCTATTCTCTTTTTGTTCAACTTATCTTATCTTTGACCAATCTCACCCCCCTTCCCCTCAAATCATATTTTCATACTACTTGGAAACCCCTTGTAAGTTTCCCTTATATATCTAATTAAATTTAAACTGTAATTGTTAATTGTTACCCTGTTACGACTCACTCACCATTTAAACCATAGATTATAAAATTGACACTGCACTCAAGTTTTTGATTGAACCAACCCAATTCCACCCCCTATTACTAGTAATCGAAACAAATTGTTTCAAACAATCTATCCTTATCCCTTACACTGTTCCCCTCTCCTAAATTTCAATATAACCGAGTAGAACAGACTTGATCTTTAATTTCACTAACTCTTTTCCCATTAATTTATTTCCCCCTCTTGTCTCCTTGGTCATTTAATGTACCTCCAAATTATTCATCTAACCCTTAATTTGGTTTTTAAATTAAAAATAAATAAATAAAATTTTTTTAATTAACTATTCCCTAGCTTCTTTTAAATTTTAATTTTTAATTTTTTAATTTTAATCATCCACTCTCTCACATTCCTCTATTTATTTTACCATGCTTTTAACTAATTCTACTTTAATCTTTAAACCCCCAGAAACCATAACTGGTAACTACAATTTAATTTACTCTTAGCTGCCTGAAATGTTAGAAGCTCACTCATTTGATTTCTATTTTTAGAATCAACAATTTCTATACCCACTTCCCACTTAAGATTAATCCCACCCCCCAAAACCTACATCCTACCGCTCGCCCACACCCTTAACCTACCTGTCACTTTAACTACATCCCCATACCAACCCTTCCTCTTTTTCCTTTTCCCCCCAATTCACAAAGCGACTTTTTAAACTATCCCGTACCTCATAAACACCCCCCCAACCCCAAATCTTTAATAATTTTGCCTTTTTGTCCCATTCAGATTTAAACCTTGAATGAGATTCTTCTGTTTTTACTTGGCCCTGGAAGTACATAAAAAAAATGGCCTGTTTTCCTCTTCTCAACCTCCTACAAAATTCTGGACTTACCTACATTTTGAGCACTTTCCCCAATCTGCTCCCACGCAAAGAGTTTTTCTTCACATTCTACAATTTCACCGGACTTCCTTTCAACGGAAATTTACCACCCGGACAATTTTCATATCTTTTTCACGGAAATTTTTCTTTTCATTCAATACATTTTTTATCAAAAATTATTTTAATAATTTTTGATAATAATTTTCATATTTTTCAAATATTTGAACTTTGGTTTTTTCGAAAGCCAACTTATCCATTTGTATTTCTCCTCTGATGATAAGATTTCGATCTTTGAAAAGCCTTGGCTTAAGGAAAGAATAATAAACACTAATTTATTACTGAATGCACCTTGCATTGAACAATTGAAATAAATTTGGACAATCGTCGCATATTTATCACTCTTTTTTCTTCTATCTCTCTCTCTCTCTCTATATATATATATATATATATATATATATATATAAACAAGTAAAAGATGAGAATAAAAATTGTATAAAGTACAATATCTATTAAGTCATCAAACCAGCTGCTACAAACTCTCATGGCGTCTTCAACGGTGAACTTTTGCTTATATTTTCAACTTTTTCAACCTTTTATTTTTGCATTGCATATTTTTATTTTATATTATCTTTATTTTTATATCTTTTCAAATTATGACTTTTGGTAATTTCCATTTACCAACTTATTTGCTTTCACTCCTCTGGCGATAAGATATTCTTTGAAAAGCCATGACTTAAAGAAAGAATAATAACATTTTTTATTTGAAACATCTTGTTTTAAACAACTGATGACTTAATAGACATTGTATTTAATACAATCTCTATTCTCATTTTTTACTTGTTTATATAATTGCTCTATCTCATATATCGATCATCAATTTTTTATGATAGGTTCTACTCTAAGGGTATACATCATACTATTATTTTCCTGTTCTTATATATATATATATATATATATATATATATATATATATATATTATACTAGCTGTACCTAACTGGCGTTGTACTGTAGTGTTTTACTTGCAATAAGCTTTTTTAGTGTTGTTTTTTGTATTGTTTTTTGTATTGTTTTTTTTCAAAGGGAAGTAACTGTTGACAAATACAGGCTTAAGTCCCTTCTTTAAGATGGCATCCACATGAAAATACTTCCAACCCGGTCAATGTATTTTTTGTAAGGAATTGAATCGAATTACATTTTATTTTTCTAAACAACATGATGCCACGATCCACCAAAAGAACTAATGAACCAGAATCAAATATTGAATATGTAAGAAGAACGCTACAGATGACAAAAATAGAAAATGAGACTTAATATAATTAGGGACCATTCCATAAAAAAATAAAAAATAAAATTCGATTTTTTTAAAGAAATAAATCAAATATTGAAAGAAAAAAAAATCAAAATATATTACCCATTAAGGAATGAACAACTTCCATCACACTCTTCAATATTAACTTCATCCCGATTGTTGTTTAGTCTTACTTTAAATCAGGCGACTACAAACAATTCTCACTTTTGATATAATACTTTGAATTAGCTGCTCGTGATGTTATATATTGAATTACCACCCACATCATTCATAGACATATGGGTAATTCCATGTCAAATCATCCAGAAATTTTGGATTTTGAAACCCATATCCTCAGATTTTGTTGTAACTTGCACCACAGATGGACATCATAAAAACTAAGAAACTCTGAAAATTTGAGGATGCAACTCAAAGCGGTTTCTGATTTAGAGCAGTTTCCGTGTCACGTAAATCGCGCAAGATGTCGCCCGGGCGACATTTTAATAATTACATTTTCTTTAATATTTTCAGTTTGGAACATGATGTGACGCTAAAAATTCACACAGGTATGTTTTTCAACACAAGGAACCCAAAAATGGCATCAGCTTTGCTCAGAAATGAAGCCTTCTAGGAGATTTTATCAAATTTTGACATTTTTTACATGTGCACTAATATGGAGCAAAAAAATGATGTAGCTGATATGGTAACGGGTTTTTTTCTTTTGGATATTCATTTAGACACTATGAAATACCTCTGGACCAAAAATGGTAAATAATACTTTTTTTGTTCACTCACAGTGTCTTATCAAAGTTAGGCCTTTTTCCGAGGGTTCAGAAATACCCTATTGGGGGAAGCAACTAGTTTGGATATGCGAGATCAAAATTTATATAAAATTCACATTAAAATAAGTTTTAGAAAGTAAAAGTTAAAAGAGTCTCACAGTGATCAGATATTTACCATAAAAGCAGACTTCACAACAAAAACCAGCACACGACAACATTATCTACATGGGTTATTCTCATCAATTTTAACTGAGAATAAATGTGGAATTGTTTTACTTATGACTTATAAGATAGATGAAGTTAGCACTGTTTGTGTTTATTTAATAACTGCATAGCAGTTTTTACTAAGGTAAAATTTTCGGGTTGTTAACACCATCCATTGTAAAATGACTGAGCGAAACATCGTCAAAATGTCCCATGCGCAACGGCGCTTTGGTCCAATGTCACTAGAATCCAATGATTATGTCAATTTTGGCTACTGAACCACAATAGCTGCTTAAATATTGATCATATTTCTTGTATAAGAAAATTTTTCTTTGCCTATTATGCCTGCATTAGTTGGTGGTTAATTTTTTCAGTAAAACGTGTCCCATATGCAACGGAGCTGGATTAGTTCACCATAATGTACTGCAACAATCCTAAAATAATTTTAACTGAAAAACATTATATATACCTAATTAAAATATATAATAGTGGTTGGTGCAATTGGTTTGTTCCATTATGCAGGCAAGAAAGTTAGGCAGCACTTGATTCTTATACCAAGAAATTATCTGTAGAAAATATAGAAAAATTTGAGGTAGGCACAAATTTATGAATATTTTAAATGTTGATTTTCCTTTCAATTCACTGGAAAAATGTATATAAATCTCTTCACTAACTGCTTATTCATCCCCTGCTACCAAACTTTTATGACCTCCTCATCCCCTCCCTCCAACACAATAATCTCCCTTGCTAGTACTGTCCAGTCTTTGAGGTGAAAGCATACAAAGAAATTAGCTGTAGAAAATCTAGAAGAATTTGAGGTAGGCACAAATTTATGAATATTTTAAATGTTGATTTTTCCTTTCAATTCACTGGAAAAATGTATATAAATCTCTTCACTAACTGCTTACTCATCCCCTGCTACCAAACTTAAGTTACCTGATTATCTCTATATATTCTATTTTATTGTTTTGTCTTCAATTCAACAGTAAACAAAAGAAAACAAAATGACTGATGTCGAACTCAATTTGGAATGTCATAAATTAGATTATGATCATTCCAAAGGAATTGAGAATCTGTCAGACTTGAACAAAGACGTTGTTGAGACGTTGTTGTGGAGAGCTGGGCTCAAGGAACATAAAGACGAGTTATCAACCATCTGCTTTCATCACAAAAAATATTTTGGAAATGTGTTTGAACATAGAGCAAAGGCTTCAAAGGTCGTGGTGGATTGTTACAACATAAAAGTAAAGTCAAAGGCGAACAGCTGATATCGTTGGTGATGGTAAAAGAGCTGGAGGTGAGAGGGTACAATGTAACACCAGGACACATTCTTTGTCCTCAGTGTATGATGAAATATGTGAGACTGATCAATGATACAGACAGGATAGATGCAAACTACACCTGTGAACTTTTACAAACCCCACAAAAAAACTTGAATATTAGTCTGAAATACATGGGCATTTCTCCTGTCGCTTTACATGGTGTTGCTCCTCATAGTCGTGTTTATAGTGCCAAAAGGAAATTAGAACAAGTGATTGGAACACTCAAAAGCGACCTGTCGACTATACAAAGTCGACGCTGAAGAATTGACTGTGTCAGAATCAGTGCATATTGAAAAAGAAATCAAAGAGAAAGCATTAGAATTGGATAGATTACATGATCTGATGAAGGAGAAATTTAAGAAAGCCTCGACTCCAAATCATGACAGTTGCTCCTGATTCGTGGTCTCATATATACTGTTCCAAATTCTTCAAGGTGTCAGAGTACGTTGTTCGAACTGCCAGGGAACTAAAGAATGTGAGTGGTATTCTCTCAAAGTCTGCCCCTAAAAAAAGGAAAAAGCTCTCCCCAAAGACAGCAGAACTGGTAGTACACATGTATGAAAATGATAAATACAGCCGTCAAATGCCAGGCAAAAAGGACTATGTTAGTGTTGCAAAGGGTGTTCACAAACAAAATCATTTAATACTATGTAACCTGCATGAATTGTATGCTGCTTTTAAACAGAAGTATCCCAATGTCAAGGTGGTGTTTTCCAAATTTTCTCAGTTGCGTCCAAAGTGGTGTGTATTAGCTGGATCTAAAGGTACCCATTCTGTTTGTGTGTGTAGCATACATCAGAATGTGAAACTTCTTGTAGACGCCATTGGTTGGGACGTCACTTACAAGGATTTAATCTCAAAACTAGTTTGTGATTCTTCCAACAAGAAATGCATGATGCACCGTTATGAGGCATGTCCTGGCAGAGAAGCATTGCAGAAGTTCTTGGATGAAAAGCTGGTTGATGTGGATCCAGATTATGAATTTCATTTTAGTCAATGGGACAACTGACCGTGCCACATTAAGTACCTGTACAACAATGTATGAAGAATACAAAGATTTCTTGATTGACAAAATCGACAATCTCACACAACACTCATATATAACAAAATGTCAAACTAGATACTTGACTAAAAAGAAAGAGAATCTTTGTTCGAATGAGGTTCTTGTCCTTGTAGACTTTGCAGAAAATTATCAATTTCTCATACAAGACGAAATCCAAAGTTTTCATTGGAGCAAGGAATATTGCACCCTGCAGTGCTTTAATACTGAGATTTCGATGGAACACTGAAGCATCTTTCATTGTGTTTTATTTCAACATCCACGACACTGTATTCGTGTGTCAAACCCAGACAATGACAGTTCACTACATTCGTGCATTATTGCCCCATGTTAACAAAATGACTTACTTCAGTGATGGCTGTGGGGGTCAATATAAAAAGTATAAAAACTTCGTGAATTTATGTCTGCATAAACAGGACTTGGGATTGATGCAGAGTGGGTTTTCTTTGCTACAAGCCATGGAAAATCCCTTTGTGATGGAATTGGTGATTCAGTAAAACGGCATGTGGCTAAACGGTTGCTTCAACGTCCTCTGAATAATCAAATCCTGGATTATAAAGCCATGCTAGAAGTCTGCCTGGAGATGTCTGCAATCAAGTTCTTTGATATTAGTATGGAAACTATGGAGGAGGTGAGAAAGTTTCTTGAGTTAAGATTTGCCAGGGGAAACACAGTACCAGGAAGCAGAAGCAGCCACTATTTTGCCCTGTTTTCAACATCGAACATTGGTCATAAGCTGACCAGCGAGGATGAATCATATACAGACAACCATGATTTTAACTTGCCACCAATTCTTGAAATCTCTGACATTTCACCAATGCAATATATAACCTGTGTTTATAATTCTTTCTGGTGGATTGGCATTGTGAATGAAATTAATGCAGATAAGGTGATGTAACCGTCAAGTTCATGCACCCTCATGGACCACGCAAGACATTCAATTGGTCGCAAATTGATGATACATGGTTTGTTCCAATCAAGAAAATTCTTTGTGTTGTCTCCCCAACAACATATACAGGAAGAACATACAAGATAACTGATGAGGAGTATGTAAAAACGATTTCTGCATTTCAGTGGCATAAAGAAAATAACAGTATGTAGATAATGTTGTCGTATGCTGGTTTTTGTTGTGATGTCCGCTTTTATGGTAAATATCTGATCACTGTGAGACTGTATTACCTTTTACTATCTAAAACTTATTTCAATGTGAATTTTATATAAATTTAGATGAACGGTCCCTCCAACTTCATCTCACATACCCAAACTAGTTGCTTCCCCCAATAGGGTATTTCTGAACCCTCGGAAAAAAGCCTAACTTTGATAAGACACTGTGAGTGAACAAAAAAAGTATTATTTACCATTTTTGGTCCAGAGGTATTTCATAGTGTCTAAATGAATATCCAAAAGAAAAAAACCTGTTACCATATCAGCTACATCATTTTTTTGCCCCATATTAGTGCACATGTAAAAAATGTCAAAATTTGATAAAATCTCCTAGAAGGCTTCATTTCTGAGCAAAGCTGATGCCATTTTTGGGTTCCTTGTGTTGAAAAACATACATGTGTGAATTTTCAGCATCATATCATGTTCCAAACTGAAAATATTAAAGAAAATGTAATTATTAAAATGTCGCCCGGGCGACATCTTGCGCGATTTACGCGACACGGAAACTGCTCTAAATCGGAAACCGCTTTGAGTTGCATCCTCAAATTTTCAGAGTTTTATGATGTCCATCTGTGGTGCAAGTTACAACAAAATCTGAAGACATGGGTTTCAAGCCCTGGATGATTTGACATGGAATAACTCATATATAATGATACAGACACACAACATGTATTATTATGGTTGATATGTTTTAATCATTCCTTCTTTTAAAAGGAAACCCGTGTTTTGTGTAAACAAATTTTGTATTATATAAAATGATAATTATTTATGGAGCGGAGGACTGGAACATAAAGTACACAAATAGAGAGATGAGACTCGGACAGGATTTGAACCTGTGCCAATGAATAGGAATCACTAATACCCAGTGTAATCTTAACCACTAAGAATCTTATAGTTAGTAAAGGTCGAATTTTACTTAATTCATATCTGTGGATGTACATCCATATATATATAAGTTATATAGAAAGCTGAAACCACCATGTCAAACTAGCAACCGGTTATATAGCCTTACTAGCCACACTGATGAGTCTTATTCAAATGAAACATTTTATTTTTTATTTTTCAATTTCATAGAATAACGTCAGTAATTTAATTTTTCACATATAAATGACCTAAAGAAAGAAACAACCCAATGTTGACTTTTTATTTATGGTGGAGGATTTCTTTTTGAATTCATTTCAGGTAGCCGGGTGTTTCTGACTTGCTATCTCGCTTCCCCTCACCACTAGAAATGGTTTCCTCTGAAAAGGGCACTTTTTTTGCACTAACTTTTATGTGACAGAATGGATTTATATTTATATACAAATAAATACACATTAGCATTTATCATAAAGTAGAGGGGGTGTGGGGGGGGGAGCCTAATAATGCTGAAGAGAAGTTAAAAGAAAACTACATCTGCTATTAGAATCCCAGAAAGAAACACTGCTGCCTCTTTTTTAGCCTCTTCCTTTTTCTAATCTTCCCTTCTGTATTCTAAGAATTCTTCTATAAATGAAAACAAATAAATAAAATGCAAATAACATTGTTCTAAAGAATTCCAAGCAAAAGAGACACTGTCGCCGCCGCCGCCGCCGCCACCACAAAAGTGCGAGGGTGGAACAGTGAAATGAAGGCGCTGAATTCTTAGCTTTCATCTACTAAACCAAGAGGAAAGAAGTTCTGACAACTCGAGCTACAACAAGTGGACCCACTACTTGGGGTAGAGAACACGGCTCAGTTAGTAAAGTCTTTGATTCTTTCACAAGCTCAAGTATCTCGATTTACTTGCCTCCCCACGAGGGCAGAGTTAAACACATGGTCGGTTTTTTAATGTGAGGAAAATTCAGCTCCCTAAACAGGGACACTCTGCATTTGGACAGAAATAAAAATTGCCTCAGTCTAAAAGGACTTCTTCACTGACAGAGGACAAAACAGAGTCTATTCTTTGAATTATTTGCAAAAATATAAAAAATAAATTTGAACAAATTAGACACAAGGCCATAAAAGTGTGGGGAGTGGGTGCGGGGTTCGGTAACCGTCTTCTATCTATCCTACTCTTAGATTTATTGCAGTCACCACAATACCACATTTACTCTAAGGGACATCCTATTTAAAATATCCACAATTGTTGAAATTTTATTTTATTCATAACTAGCAGGAAGACCCAACGTTTTTCACTAACGCCATATTACTTTCTTCTCTCTTTCTACCCCCCCCCCCCTCCTCCGCACCCCTTTTCGCCTCCTAACAGTCTGAAGAAACTGAAATTTTGGAAAACTCAAAATTAGTGGTTTATATATATGATATGGTTTAAATTTCATAAAAAATCAGACATACGTATTTTAAAGGGGTTTTCCCCCATAGCTCTCTTAGAATGAGCACTTAGAGATTCGGCACATTGAGATTCGGGACTACTTCCATTGTCTTTTCTCTGAGAATTTTATGCATACGATTTAAATTTCGTCAAAATAGGATATATTTGAAGTTTTAAGAGGGGTTCTGCCCTCAAAGCTTCTTTAGAGGTGACACTTAGAGATTCGAGATCATTTCCATTGTGTTCTCCGGAAAATATTACATATGAATACACTTTTAGTTCTATGTAGATTCCCTAACCTTTCTTTCTATAGGGACCACATACAGAAATTAATTTACATTATATATATAAGTATTTTATTTAAAAAAAACAACAACATTACAGTATCTTTTGGGTGTAACACAATTTTATCGATCTGGCCATGCCATGTTGGGGGGGGGGGGGTAGAAACTGGTGGCAGACTGACTTTTCAGCACCTTTCAGTAGGCAAAGACTCCGAGAAAAATTGGACAACCCTACAGACCCTAACGTATAGTTTTTAAATAAAATACTTGCTATTAGTTCTTGTAAAACCGACGATTGAGCACTATGTTGGATTTTTTTTTCAACTAACTTAAGATACATGCTATATATATATATATATATATATATATATAGTCATCCACAGACGGACTGTTTCGCTGTATCACAGCTCTTCAGTGTGGCTAGACTAGCACCGATCTTAAGCCAGGGATCGAACCTCCAACCATCTAATTGATAGTCGGTAGCTTTCATCACTAAGCCTCGGGATAGGTGCTGGTAAATGACATTGTCAATGTTTTTATAAATATTGATTGCCACTTTATAGTGCTCTATTTATTTACAAAGAGCTATGCATTACACTAAGTAATAGCATATATATATATATATATATATATATATACACACACACAAATTCATTCTAATAATATGGGGAGTGGAAGAACAAAAATAAATGATTAATAAATCCCTCTTAACCCTTTCTAAAAAGTAGACTCCCACTGTTTTCTGGTTTGGTGTGCCCTCTCTCCCGACAACTCATGATAATACACAGAGAGTTGAGACCGGAAGATAATTCCTACTAAATTTTATGTTCCTAAGTCTAATAAGAATCCAAAAGCAGTTTAAAGAGCATATATACATTACATACATACTCTCACTATTATATAGATACGAAATTGCATTTACATCTACAGCACATAAACATTCAAATAAACGGAAGTCCAAGTTACAATGAACTATTATCTACAAGTCATACTTCCGGTTATAGTGTTGATTCTGTAAGTATTAATAGCCGTAAAAGCCTCTCGTCTTTCGCTGCACTTTATCATCTATTCTTGCACTCGTGACATTTGAATAAATAAACACCTATACACAACGGAGATGTTTCAACCGTTCCTGCATAAAGCTTTAAGCTACAAGACGCGAGTTGAACCATTTCTTCAGAATTTGTAAACTTCACTTCGTATTTCAATGCCAATTCAGATGTTATCTCATTGTTATTAGTCAAGTGTCATGACAAATGGGTTTCCTTGTGAGGTTGGTGGTGGCAAATCATCACAGTGAGGGGGAAAAGAGTCACTCAAGGCGTTTCCTGAACAGCCCATTTCAAGCACTTGCTGCACGGTAGAAGAACTAATTCAGTTTCGATCAACTCTGCCAGAAACAGGTATGAACTGGCACGGGGATTTATCATTTGGGCCTTTAATTACAATTAAATTATATTTGGAAAAAGAAAGACTTTCTTTACTGCATCTTCTATATACTAGAAGAATACCCATCTCAGAACGGGTAAAATTAGTTCCCCAAACAGAACAGTCTTGCACCACTTTTACATCACCTTACAAAGATTAAAATCAAGATATAAGCGTACTAAACCTTATGTCTAGAATCCTTATTCCAATTTTGACTAAAATCATGTAATAGATTTTGATTCGAGAAAAAGTCTAAAATTTAAGAAAAAAAATAAAATTCAAGGAATCTTGCTTAATTGATGTCTAATGTATATGCATCAAATTCAATACAAATCTGAACTATCTGAATTTTCAAATGCAAGGTTATGCCCATATTATGTCTTCTAAAACCCCTTTAAAATACTCCAAAGAAACTTAAATTTGGAGAATATTTATTATTGTTAAAATTTCACAAAAATTGGAGTATCTGAACTTTCATAAAGAGCTTCCACTTCCAGCCACTCTTCTGCATAAAACTAAATTAAACTAAATATAGCCCACATTACCACCCCTTGAGCCTAACAACGGTGTTCCAAAATTCATAAAGATCGATTCATTAGTTTAGGAGTGAATCCTGTATATACAAATATATAAAAATGTACACATATCTAACTTTATATAGAGATTGTCAAACAATCGCCTTTCTGTGACAATTGCTGTTCAAAAGTAACGTTTTGAATACATAATTATAAATTTGGATTATTTTAATAATATAATAATATATAGGAGACAAATTTCTTCTTAGAAATCATGTTTTAAGCAGAAATAATTCAATTTGAACTAATGCCATATCCCTTTTATGTCTACTTTGCGGATTATGAAAAAAGGTCACCTAGTTCCTATTTACTTGCCTCCCCACAAGAGCAGAGTTAGACACAAAGTCAGTTTTTAAAAGTAGAGAAAATCCAGCTCCCCCCAAAAATGGCACCCTAGGTTGGAACAAAAAAACTTGCCTCAATCTAGAAGGACTTCTCCATTCACTGACAGGGGACAGAAAAGACTAAGTGCAGCATCAAAACAGATACTACACTTTTCTCCTAACCAAAGGGCCAAGGAAGTGTTATTATGTTATGTTAATTTCTTTAAATTTATAAAACACGTATGCAGTTAAAATAAATCCTTTAGACTCACATGTGATTCGACCTCGGAATTGACATCGTAAAAACTACTGCTTTAGTAATGTGTACTCTGCCTATTCCTTTTTTGTCAACCAATCACGTATTTTTATTTGCATACAAACTCCAAAAAGGCCATAACGTTTTAATAGTATATAGATCAGCAAGAACGTGTAGCTCCGTCAGTGTTTCAATTATCCGTTCTTTGTTTCCAGTTATTCTGGAGATGTAAGTTGTTTTTTTCTCTTTTAGAACTTAACAAATCTTGTCTGAATCAATGTCCGGAAAAAAAAAAGCCGACAACATTTAAGAATCTCTAATCTCTGACCTGTGAGAATAAAATAAGAGTCAGTTCAATTATGTTATCTGTTTATAAACGAAAAATCGCTGACTGTTGATGCAGAAAATGGAAAAGGAATGAAAAGAGTTTCAGAAGAAAACCATAACACACAGTTGTGTCTACTTGTCATGTCGTGTTTATGTGTGTGTGAGAGAGAGTAACAGATAAAGATGGCTCCAAGTTAAATGTGTGTAACTTTATAAACATTCAGAATAATTATCAGTTCAGTTGATGAATAAATGATTGTAGCAAGCCCATAACAAAATTAAATCCGAGATACTTAATGAAATATTTAAATATTAAATGGTGTAAGGTAATTCATAATAATTCTCCATTCTATAATAAAGAGCGATATATATATATATATATATATATATATTAACTGGTACAAAAGCGACACTGCCATGGCAATGTTTCAATTTATAGCCATTAAAAACTATGATCTCTGCAGGCAAAGAAAGTCGGTCGGTCTGTCCTTTAGATGTTCATATCAAAAAAAGAAGGGAAAAGAAAAAATACATTAGATTCAAAACTGAAAAGTCACATGATCAAATTTAAAATATCAGGTTGGAAAGAAAGTAATGTCGTATTTTTTTACTTCATCAATTTGCAGCCTTCCAAGTTGTACACAGTTCTAGACTTTTTGGTGAATTAGTGTCTTAATATCTTGCTTTATATTAAGTTTAACGATCTCAGCCGTCAAAAAATGGATATTAGTGAGGAGCATCTGAGACATTGCATGCTCTATGAATTAAAAAAAAAAGAAACTCAGCTGCAGAAGCTACAAGGAATATTGAACTGTCTATGGAATAAATGTTCTGAATGATCGAAAATGTCAATGGTGGTTTGCAAAATTTTCTTCTGGAGACTTTAATCTGTCAGATCGGCAAAATCAATTGATAAAGACGCCATTAAAAACGCTGTGGAGGCCAATCCAAAGTTAATCAGCAACGAATTAGCCAAACAACCCATACCACAATTATTTCAGACTTTCACGAGTTAGGAAAAGTTTTAAAATTTGGACTCTGCGTTCCCCACGATTTGACCGACACTCAACGAAATCAAAGATTGACTGTTTGCACATCTTTGCTTTCCAGGAATCATCGAGAACCCTTTTTGCAAAGAATTGTGACTGGATATGAAAAATGGGTTCTTTACAAGAATACCCTATGCAAAAGACAATGGTTAGACCGAAACCAAAGTCCACAGCCTGTTTCAAAACAATGACTACACCCAAACAAGGTAAATCACAGCAGTAAAATACTGTTCGCAGCTGGATGATCTAAGAATTTCTCTATCAGAAAAACGACCAGCATTACTTGATAGGAAAGTTGTAGTGCTTCAGCATGATAATGTGAAACCTCACACAGCAAAACTCACTTAGGAAAAGATTATGAGTTTCAATTGGGAAGTTTTGCCTCATCCGCCTTATTCACCTGACATTGCTTCATCCGACTACCATCTTTTCCTGTCGTTGCAGCATCACTTAAATAAAAAATAAAATGACGACCAACTAAAAAATGACCTAAATTTGTTTTTCTTTCAAAAATCAGATAAATTTTTTGAAGAAGGCACCACAACGCTAGTTGATCGTTGGACAGAAGTCATAGAAAATGACAGAAAATATTGTAAAGATTAAAAATGCCCTAATGTGGATGTTCCAAATGAAGTAAATGTGTTGGACAAAAACGACATTACTTTCTTTCCAACCTGATAATATTTCAAATAAACCGTTTGTATATCTTCAGTTAAAACTTAAGAAACTAACTATTTTTAGTATTGAATATGTGTCATCTGATTTGGAGTTAGTTCAGACAGTCAGATTATATGTTACAAAGAAAGAGGCCGGATGTCACAATTCATAGGAGTGTGAGGGGAGTAGTAGAGTGGCACATAGTAAAGAAAAACGAATATATATGTGTGTGTGTGTGTGTGTGTGTGTGTGTGTGTGTAGAACAATTATAAATAATTAAAACAATGGTTGAGTGCTCGTTAATGGGTCGGAAGACTGGTTTAATTGAGCCATACCAAAAAAAAAAAATTAAAAAAAAAAAAAAAAAAATAAAAATAAAAATAAAAAAATGGTACTGGATTCCTCCTTGGAAACATTATAAAGATTATAAAGATGAGGATCAAGGGTAAGTGGAGTAGTCCAGAAAAAGAAGTGGCGCACTCCCCTATATCTCTGTGTAGTAGCCAATGAAAATTGAATCTGATCTTCTTTATAAGCTGGAATCTGCCCTGAGACAAATGGATGAATCAATGACCATAAAAATTACATAGAATATATATAATAATATCATTTCATTTTATTATTTATCTTTATAAAGCTAGGTATATTTATATACTTATATGTACGGATTCGCTTCTAAACTAATTAACTGATCATTATGAATTTTGGTTTGGTATGGTAGTTTTGTTTTACGGCATATCAACCCTTTTTGGGTTATTTAATGCCGAATCTGGTCATTATAGTAAAAGTTTTTATGCTTCAAGTTCTTTATATCTTCAAATGTTTAATCATCGTTTTTGGTTTGGTAGTTTTGTTTTACGGCATATCAACCCTTTTTGGGTTATTTAATGCCGAATCTGGTCATTATAGTAAAAGTTTTTATGCTTCAAGTTCTTTATATCTTCAAATGTTTAATCATCGTTTTTGGTTTGGTAGTTTTGTTTTACGGCATATCAACCCTTTTTGGGTTATTTAATGCCGAATCTGGTCATTATAGTAAAAGTTTTTATGCTTCAAGTTCTTTATATCTTCAAATGTTTAATCATCGTTTTTGGTTTGGTAGTTTTGTTTTACGGCATATCAACCCTTTTTGGGTTATTTAATGCCGAATCTGGTCATTATAGTAAAAGTTTTTATGCTTCAAGTTCTTTATATCTTCAAATGTTTAATCATCGTTTTTGGTTTGGTAGTTTTGTTTTACGGCATATCAACCCTTTTTGGGTTATTTAATGCCGAATCTGGTCATTATAGTAAAAGATTTATGCTTCAAGTTCTAAAAATAAAATAAAAAAGGGGAGGGAGAAAGGGAGAGGGGCTGTTGTTTTTGTTTTTGGTTTTGTAGAACATAATTAAGTTTTACAAAAAAAAAAAAAAAAAAAAAAGAAGAAAAACAAAAAACGTCAATGTAGGTGAATTTCGTCTCAGGGAGCCACAGAGCAGCCTGATCTGGTATCACCAGATGAATTTTGGAACACAGCTACTAGGCGTAAGGGGTCAAAATGTGAGATATATTTAGTTTAATTTAGTTTCATACAAAGGATGTAAAAAGGGGATGGAAGGTCTTTGTGAAAATTCAGATATTTCCGAATTTTATGAAATTTTAACAATAGGTAATTAGACATCAATTAATAAATATTCCCCAAATTTCAGATTCTTTGGATTATTTTAAAGGGTTTTTAGAGGACATAATATAAGCACAAGCTCCCATTTGAAAATTCAAATATATTAAATTTGCAATAAAGCAAGATTCCCTAAATTTCAATTTCTTCATAAGACACCTTAAGCCTTAAATTTTAGACATTTTCCAGAATAGAAATCATGTAATGGATTTTCATCAAAATGAGAAAAAGGATTCTAGACATAAAGTTTAGTACACTTATCTCTTGATTTTTAATATTCGTAAGAGGACATAAAACTGGTGTAAAACTGCTCTGTTCGGCAATTAATTTTACCCGCCCTTGTATGGGCATTTTTTTTAGTTATTGTTATAAAGCACTATATGAAAGGATACTAAGCACTTTGTATGTGCAAGATCTGTTGCCTCGGTTCGGCTCAGTTTTAGATTCTGAGAAGTTTATTTTTCATGCGATCTATGTGAATAATACATGAAGCTAGATGTTGTAAACTATTTTTAAGGGGCGGGTTAAATTATCCACGGAGACTATGAAGTACATGGTCATTATTTATACAGAACATGACAACCAGACAAAAGAAGAAATCTCTCTCTCCCTCTCTATCTCTAACTAGCCGTGTGTGTGTCAAAGAAGGCTCAGCCACTGACAAAAATGGAAAGCACTGATCAATATGGAGGTTTTCTTGCCTTCATCCAGTCATTTGGCACGATTTGTCGCGGTGGAAAAGTAATTGATGCATTTAGCTTGACCTTCTCTTCGTCATTGTATTTGCTCAAGTCTGCAAAGTATCATTATATCTTGATTTTAATTTTAATAAAGGGAAATAGAAGTGGTGCAAAACTGTTCTGTTTGGGAATTAACTTTACCCGTTCTGGGATGGGTATTCTTCTAGTATATATATATATATATATATATATATATATATATTAATTTTATACGTACATAAAAGTAATCTATGGACACGTGTTTCTGGCTCGCAGCCGTCATCAGCATGACTAACTTAGACAACGATCGAACCTTTGATATTGATATCTATAGTCTAGCGTCTTTACCACTGGACCAAGACGCTTGTCTAGAAATATGTACGATTTTTATCACCTAAATATTTCATGTATTTTTATGTAAATATTTTTATTGGTGATTGCAGCGTTCGTTGTTTTTTTGCTTACTATTATTTCAATTGTCTCATTTCCTAAGTGATTAAGATGCAGAAAATTGCATTATTAGTCGCCCTTAACTTTATAGGACGTATCTATTTTGTCAACGTGGCCATACCATCGTCATCTACTCTTCTGCACACATCCCCCTATACTGTCCAGATCTAACCTTCCTCTGAGGTCATCAGAACTAAGCCTGCCTTTAAGACTCACATTTACACATCCATCGTATCATTCTCATATCATTTCTCTCCATGCAACGCATAACCTCAACCCTCACTGGCCAGGTATCACTTTGATACATCATCACACTGAGTACACATGCCTGATAGACACTTTCCTTGGTCGACAGTGGTGATGCTCTGCTGGTCAGTAATGGCAGAAGTTATCTGAACTTGCTCCATGTATATACACATATAATATTATAAAGTGTATTTGAGTTTATATAAAAAATATTTTTTAAGGTATATATCCCTTATAATACCATCCAAATTATTTTTTAAAAAAAACAAGCTCAATGAAGGTTCCAACTTCAGAACATATATACTGGTTGGTTGCATTCCAATGACCAAAAAAATCAGTCCACAATCATAATTTTTAATTAATTTTTTTATTTCTTTATTTTGGCGAATACCTATATTTTTTTCATTGAACGTTTCGCAACCCAGTAAGAAAAATGTAGTCTTTGGTCTACAAGCTGCTCTTCAGAGACAATCATTTAACAATAAAACAACAAGCACATTAGTGTAAATCATTTTGTGAATAAAGTGGATGAATTTAGAAATAATGGTAAAAAAATTAATTTAAAAGCAGATTTCAGGGACTATTTGATGAAGATGGATGTGTTAAAATGGAAATTTACACATAAAGTTTGATTAAGCAGAAAATTCCATTAGAAGTTAAAGATTAGAATTAGAGCTACGTGTCATAGATATATTACATTCATATTATCTTGTGCGATTTTAAGTTTTTTGATTATTTTTATTTAAAGTTGAAGTTATCGACTAAAATAAGAGATACCCAAAAAGGTATCTATATTATTTTGGTGCTGTCTCTGTCTTTCTGCGGTTGAAAACAAATCCCAAATATCAAAAAACTTTTTGAATACAACTTTAAGAAGAATCAGATGGTGCTATTAATTTTATATCAGAGGGTTTACAATGATATTGTGGGGTCTGTTCTTGGACCAGACATTCAGAAATTAAATTAAAATTAAAGAATGAGAATAAAAATGTTAATATGGAGTTCAAAACTGGGAGGATGATGAGTACACAGGAGGTCCTAATTCATTTCCAGGCAAAGCAAGAAGTACCTTTTTTTTTTAACTAAGGAGTCACCACTTATCAAGGTCCAAAGGCCACTTGAGGACCTACTAACAATAAATCCATAAATGAGTGTTCCAGCCACCTGTCCTGTGTACAAGTTCCCGGGAATTTACCTAGGTATCACAAACAAACTTAGGTTAGAATGCGAAAATGGGTAAATAGATTGAAATTCTCTTTAATTTCAACTTACAATATCTGATTTTATTTTGGGGATTATTTGTTAAAATTTTGATGTAAACAAAATTTACTCTTTTCTCTTTATAAATGTCCTTTTTGTGTCATTAATAGTTTTCTTTTCAGGCTATGTTAAGTTAGGTTACTATTTTCGTTGACAGATGTTTGAAAAAATTTTTTTTAATGGTTGTGTTTTTTACATTTGGTATGCGTGATATTGCGTATTTCTATGCATATACAGATAGTCCCATCTTTAAAAAAACAGTGTCACTTGTCAATATGTGTTTTAAGTTGTCTTTCACAAAAAAATCCAAGTTGAAAATGTTAGTGAATGTCAAATTGTGTTTCTGCCTGATTTTACATAATCTAAATCGGTGCTTATTTACAACATGGTCCCTGGAAAAAATTATTTTCATGTAAAATCAGTATTTTGTACTTACTCATGCATAGTTTCTCACTCACAGTACGCAAAAGAATTTAAAAATATCAAGTAGAACTTTAATTAGAACGATTTTTCCATTTCCATAAGGGCGATGTACAACGTCTATTCGCTGACATTTTGGGTGTGAGCGATCGATGGAATAGCCAAGGCAATAACTCTTTTGTTATTGTTAGAATTTAAAAAAGAAAGAAACACATATGCAATAATAATAAAATATATATTTATTAAATAAAAAAAAATGAAAATTAAATAATTACTTTTGATTTCTTCACCGGGTACTTTCTACGATATAATTTTATAGATTAATAAAATGTAGATGCTTATTACCCTTGGCTATTCCATCGATCGCTCACACCCAAAATGTCGGCGAATAGACGTTGTACATCGCCCTTATGGAAATGGAAAAATCGTTCTAATTAAAGTTCTACTTGATATTTTTAAATTCTTTTGCGTACCGTGAGTGAGAAACTATGCCTGAGTAAGTACAAAATACTGATTTTACATGAAAATAATTTTTTCCAGGGACCCTGTTGTAAATAAGCACCTCTAAATCTCTTCTTTTTTTATTGTTTTATTATTAAAAGAAAAATCTAGTTTGATCTATAATATGCTATGAATCGTATCAAGATTCAATGTGTGAGCTGTTGAGACGAATTAACAGTCAAAGTGCTTCCTTGTAATTTTTTAACGTTTCTTCGAGGAGTAAAGGTATTTTGCTCATGACCTAATAATTATTGCTTCCATTATAATTAATTTTCATTTACCACAAGATGACATTACATTTGTAAGGATTCTTCACTTGTTTAAAGTCTGCATTTTTAGTGATACATTGAAAATTGGCTTCTTGACCAATAACACACAAAGTGGCAAATTTTCTAATTTCCAACGAACTTTGAACAGTCATAATTCGGTGGATAATTGAGTTACCAAAATAAATTTGGTACCATTTTTTGTTTTGCAAAGATCTATGTGACCACATTAAAAGTTTTTAGATACAATGAAAATAAAATTTTGGTTTGTGATACCTACTTTAACTGACTTAAACTTCAAGAGCTACGAGTCTTCAACAAGTACTTGCTTCACTGAATAGGACTTTCAACAAACACCTGTTATTGCAACGGGGAGTGAGCTCACAATAAAAATCGACTAGAAGTGAGAGTCGGTAAACTGACTGAATAGGCGAAATACGCCTGCTTATATTGAGCCCAAATTGTCCCAGATGTCTGTTTATAACCGCTTGTTTAGGATAGCTAGTCATACAAGTCGGCGGTGCTTCGACTGATACTGGTGACCAATATCACCAGGGCCGCTGAATAAATCAGTGTTCATATCAACTCCCCTATAAAACAACATACA
Source organism: Sepiola atlantica (assembly GCA_963556195.1). NCBI lineage: Eukaryota > Metazoa > Mollusca > Cephalopoda > Sepiida > Sepiolidae > Sepiola > Sepiola atlantica. The sequence goes on from OY744519.1 coordinate 144,840,466, forward strand.
TAGCTCTTAATCCCATTAAAAGGGATAATAAACACTCAACTTGAATCTAAACTCAATTCCTCAATTTGAAAAAAAACATTGATTACATTGGAGAGTGACTTGCACAGCATCATTCCATGAGCAATGTTTCTGTAGAATACAATACCGTGGGGCTGCTTCCCAGATGACTACAACATGATCGTTTTCAAGTCCAATATTAACAAATTTTTGTTGAGCCATCCTAAAATTCTGCACAATTTCAACCATCGTCATCAATCATCACGGTGTCGTCTCACCGTCCACCTGACAAACTCATTAACCGTTATTCTCAAGTGGCTTTCGTGCATTGATAAGTGGTGGCTCTTTAGTAAAAAAAAAAAATCCCTTTTTGATCAAAATTTATTGCACACAGCATAAAATTGGAGTCATATCTGTTTCTAGTTGTATCAAGTCCACAATACAAACATCTAAAATAAAGCTTGACCTCAAGTGAGGTTTTAACTAGATGATTTCCCGGTGCTAAAGATGTGAATTTGATTATAAAAATGGTAAGTTTGAAAACAAAACTTTGAAGAGGAAAAACATGTAAAATAACAGAAGTTAAGATTTTATTAAACAGAATTAAAAAAACAATTTTTTAAAATAAAATTATAAATCTTTTCGGTTGAAATGAACTGATTTTCACTGATTTTCTTTTAATAATATTATTCTTTGTTTTTTTTAACATAGTTGCCATTGTAGACGTAAGGGGCTACTGAGAATTAGGGTGAACGTTTTGGGTGTCATCCTAAATTAGGATCTGTGTAAGATGCTTGTTCACATTAGTTTTAAATTTCTGCATGTCAGTACTGTCGGGGGAGCAGGGAGGGAGTTCCAAAGGCCGGCAGCACGAGGAAAGAAGCTATTGGAGTAGAAGGCTCTCCAGCATCTGGGGACCTCCACAGTGAATGGGTGGGATTTAGCTGATTGTCGGGTTGGTCAAGTGTATTTATGTCGAGGAGACACCAGAGCAGCAAGTTCATCGGAGCACATTCCATTGAAGTACTTGTAAAACAGACACACGGATGCAACATCGCGGCGAGAGGACTGGAGCTTGGTGGATAGTGAGGGACCTATTAGATTAGCAACTCTTTTTTTGGACCGTGTCTAAGAGGGAGAGACTAGTTGATGATGCACCAGCCCATATGTGACAACAATACGCCATGCATGGGTGGATGGTGGTTTTGTAGAGATATAGGATAATGTCAGGTGTAAGAAGTTTTCTAGCACGGTAGAGGGAGCCCACTTTCTTTGCAGCAGCCTTGGCAATGTTTTCTATGTATTTGTTCTAATTCATGTTACCTGTGAATGTTAGGCCGAGGAGTTTAAACATTGAACTTTCAGGTAGGGTGGTATTAGTCATGGCAATCGGTTGTTGAAGAGGTTTCTTGTAGTTGTTGAAGGAAAGGAGCTTTGTCTTAGCAGCATTAAATGTATCCATCCATTTATGAACCCATTCCACTACAGACTGGAGGTCGCTTTCTAAGGATTCAGCCATTGCCTCGGGTATGTGTGCGTCTGTTTTGCTCACATGATGAACATTTAAACTTGAGATTGTGTGATAAAATTGTCTGCATATTTGGGTTTCTCACTTCTACGTGACATACACACTATTATTTTTTTATTTACTCTTAATCAGAGATTTATTAAAATAAAAAATGTAATTGCATAAATTACTAAAACAAACTTTAAAAAAATCCTATTTAACAAAAATAATTTAATTACGAAATTAAATCTACCAGTATGCATGTCCGTTTCTTTGTAAAGAAGTCATGTTAATATTTTATTAAATAGTTAAAAAGAAAAAAAGAAAAAATTACTTTGTGACCCTTCGAAATTTGAAAGGATTTTTAAAAGCATTTAAACCGTGGAATAGAAAGTCATTTCAACTGGTTTTAAAATTCTTGGCAAACGCTCATTTATTAAAAGACTGAAAATGTTGGAAGCTATTAAAAGTCAATCATTTTATAAATAGAGATTAAAACAACATTACCTTAAAGCATTAGTTACAGTTTTATAACAATTTTGTTCGTTTAATAATTTAATAACCACATGATAACATAATAATTAAACTTTTAAAATCATATTTAAAAAATAATTTGTTAAAAAACAAAACTAGAAAAACGGGTTTGCATTATTTTGATCATCTTGGATGTTATTCTCACAACGTTTCGGCTGATGTAACCTTCAATTTTCTTCAGGTGCATCTTGTCAAACTCAAGAATCTATACAAAACAATCTATCCTTGTGGATTAAATAAAGGGTTCAGTCCGAAATTCCATGTAAGTTCCTGAGTTCGACAAGATGCACCTAAAAAAAATTACATCAACCGAAAAGTTGTGAGAATAACATCCACAATGAGAATAGTAGTCTAATAATACAAATTATCATCTCAAAAATTACAAAATATAAAAGAAAAAAAAAGAAAACAACATAGTTAAAAACACACACACCCAATGAAATTAAGACTCCCGGACAACGGCAGACTGGTACAGAATGGTACAGAATTGAATCTAAGCGATTAAAAAAAAACACCTGCATGGTATTGAATTATGTAACAAACAAAAGAAATTTAAAAAAAAAAGGAATGTGCTGTCATTTTTTAAAGCATGGGCACACTAACAACGATAAAAATATGAAGTCTATTAAATGTTTAATAAAAACAGCCATCAAGAAGTCAGCCTCAAATTTGTTTTATGGCTTCTCTACTAATTTATCGGCAAGTCAAATAAAATTTCATTAGGAATACACTTTTTTTTTTATTGATTGGTCAGATTTTGGCCTTTTAGCTTATCACAGCAGGACATCTGAATGGAGAGGGAGAGGGGGGAGAGAGAGAGAGAGAAGAAAGTCTTACACTTCGTTGCATTGCAATTACAAAAGGTGGCTTGAGGAAAGCTGCATAATGTATAAGAGAGCTTTAATAGTGCGAAAACCAAATAAATTTTCAATACCAACTTTTATTCTTTTGTCCAATAGTTAACCAGGAACAAATCAAGCTTATTATACGATTGGTTGGTTGTGGTGTGACATGAGGGGGGGGGGGGGGAGCTTTAAGGAGAACAGTGCTATATTACCCCCACAATAAATGTTTTTCGAGAATTGAAGCTATGGTCTGGATCAGTGACAGACAGTGGTCCACTTATGTTCTCTTTTTGAAAACGTTGTCACTGAGCTTCGACTATGGGTATATGTATTTTGTCCTAAAAATGACGGGGTGGGGTAAAGTGACCTAAAAAAATTTATATGATCGTTTTTTTTAAATAAAATAAATATGTTAGAGTAACATTCATTTATTAATTAACTGAAAATTTCATTAAAATCGAATAACTTTTTATGGATATTTTTTTTTTTTTTCAATCAGGGGTATTCATATTTTGGTTAAAAAATGCTTTCACTTTCATTAGTCATCATCACTTATCAAGGTCAAAAGACACTTGAGGATAAGGGTTAATGAATTGATTTTCAGTTAAATGATGAATATTATGAAAGGATTGAAAATGATGAATGGAATGAACAAAATTTAGTTACTTATGGGGACGGTTTATGACAAGTATCTGTTGACATTGTATTTGAAGACGACCATATTGTAGCCTGCAGGGAAGCAGTTCCGTGGTAATGTGTACTGCAGATGGGAAATTCTTGGAAAGAAACTGTTCATGAAATTCCATTTGCAGTTGTGATAGTAGGACAAGTCGAAGCCTTTATGTCGGTGTCATTTTGATTCCACAACCACAATAGATCTGATGAGCGATTCCATAGTCGTGACAACATTCATTATACCCATCACACACTGCCATTTACTGTGTCTACCTCTTTCTGTCTCCTATTGTTTTGCCTTGTTCTTGTCTGATGATTATTATCTTCCGAACATTCGATCATCAGATTGCTTTGCCACTTACGGAATTCTGTGTGACCAAGTTCCATCTCCTTAACAATGCCAGGCTTTCAATTCATGGGATATTTGTAACTGCCGGCAGCTCCTTTCAATATGCAATTCGGTAAATGGTTATTGGTTTTATCTGAGGTCGGCATAATTCCTAAGTTCAGTTTATAATCTGTAATGCCTCACCCATGCACTACTGCTACACGTTAACATTTGATAATGGAACACAAAGGGAGAAGTAAAACTGCCTTTGTTTTTACCATATATAAAGGTTGACCGGCTGCCTCATATGAGTAATTACATCCGACATATGTCTGATACACACACTATATTTACTATAATAATAATATATATACTAGCAGAATACCCATCTCAGAACGAGTATCTCGCAAGTCTAATATAGAAAATTATGTATTATTTGGATTATTTGGACTACTGTTCCCATCTTGAGTGTTATTCTCACATTTTGGCCGAATAACACCCAAGATGAGAACAGTAGTCCGAACAATTCAAATAATACATATCATCAATTCTCATTAAAAAAATTCAAAAACATTATAGAAAATTATGTTGTCCGGATTTTAAAAGCTGGAGCTAAATAGCATTTAAGCTGACAAATCAAACTTTGATTCTGACTAGCCAATTTTCATTTGTTATTGTTGTGCCAGCTATTGACTTATGTACTTCACTACAATATTTTTTTTTAATAATCTGGTTCAACAGTTTGATAATATGTGACATTCTAAAACAAAAGAGCTAAAAAGAAAAATCAGAAAAGGAGAATAATCCATATTCCAATTTTAATCAAAACTTATTAAATGAGTTTGATTCTCGAAAAATGTCTAAAATTAAGAATTTAAGCTTAAGAGATCTTAAGAAAATAATTCAGGGAATTTTGCTTAATTGGTGTTTGATAATTTTTTAACAAACTTTATGCAAATCTGAAATCTTAATTTTCACATGGGAGGTTATGCCCATATTATGCCCTTTAAAAACTCTAAAAGAAACAAATTTGGGGAATATTTATTAATTGATGTCTAATAGCTATGGTAACAATTTCATCAAAATCAGAGATATCTGAATTTTCACAAAAGGTTATCAGTCCACCTTTTCCCACTTTACATAAAACTAGATAAAACTAAGTCACCTACCTTTATGCTGAGCAGCTGTGTTCCAAAATTCATAATGTTCGGTTAATTTGTTTTGAAGTTAACCCCTACACAAACAGGAGGAGACAAACCAGAATTGGTGACGGACACTTTGTTTCATTCATATATATATATATATATATATATATATATAACAAATTGCACTAATATTCCATCGTAATGGAAAATGAAAAAAAGAAAACCAAAAATATTATTTATGGATTCATCAACGTTTCATCTTTATTTCAAGACTTCCTCAGGATGATTGGTCTGAAGAAAATAACACAGTACAAAATATTTGAAACAATGGTAGTAGGAGAAGAAAAGCTTAAAAAGAACGCTTATGAAAAGATAAATTATGAGCTACAAATAAATAATAGCAGTGGGAGAAGTTGAGTTAACTGTGGAAAGTGTGGGTGGGGTGGGGGAAAGTGGTAGCGGTCAAGTGATTAAATCATTAGGGAGGGGAAGTGAATGTGCGTGATGTAAGCCAAATAATAACTCCATTTTCTCCCTCACACTTTCCACGGTTAACTCAACTTCTCTCACTATCATTTATTTGTAGCTCATAATTTATCTTTTCATAAGCAGTCTTTTTAATCTTTTCTCCTCCTACTACCATCGTTTCAAATATTTTGTACTTTGTGTGTTATTTTCTTCAGACCAGTCATACTGATGAAGTCTTGAAATAAAGACGAAACGTTGATGAATACATAAATAATATTTTGGGTTTACTTTTTTCATTATATATATATATATATATATATATATATATATATATAGAGAGAGAGAGAGAGAGAGAGAGAGAGAGAGAGAGAGAAGTAAGGAAAACATATCTAAGTATAAGAGAAGAATAACATTAAAATTCCCCTTTAATTATGAAAACTAAATTCATTGTTACCCGTTATACTAAACAAAAATAAATAACTGATTATTTGCAGGTATTTTGTATATCACGTTACACACCTTCCACTGGTATAACACCACCTCGTAAATGCTAAACTTCTTTCTGGCCGACAGTATGGATTTAAGCAAGCATGCTCTGCTGCAGATATCCAATAATCATCTCCAAACGCATATACCATGCACTGGACAAGGCAGGTGAAATTAGGGCGGAAGCTTTTGATATATCAAAAGCCTTTGACAAAGTCTGGCATATAGGTCTTCTCATGAAAATTAAATCATACAGTATTACTCTATGAATATTAAATATAATAAGATCTTTCTTAACTAAAAGAAAAATCCAGGTTGTCCTCGATGGTCGTACATCCAAACATGACATTAATGCGGGTGTGCCCAAAGGATCGATCCTTGGACCTTTATTATTCTTGATATTCATAAACGACTTTGATGAAATTGTGTCTAAGATAGGTATATTTGCTGATGACACAGGGCTCTATTATAGACATGTGAGCAGAACAAACGCACACATCCAATGCAAGGTCTGAATCCTTAGAAAATGATCTCCAGTGTGTAGTGGAATGGGGACGTAAATAGATGATAATATTTAATGCTACTAATACAAAGCTCCTTTTCTTTAACAATTATAAGAAACATTTTCAACCATCGATTGGCATGGCTAATAGCATCTTACCTGGGAGTTCATCATTCAAACGCCTCGGCCTAACATTCACAGGTAACATGAAGTGGAACAAATACATAGAAGACATTGCTAAAGCTGCTGCAAAGAAAGTGGGCTCTCTCTATCGCGCTAGAAAACTTCTCACACCTGCCAGTATTCTATATCTCTACAAAGTCACCATTCACTCATGCATGGAGTATTGTTGCCACATCTGGGATGGAGCATCAACCACTAGTCTCTCCCTATTAGACAGAGTCCAAAAAAGAGTGCCCAATCTAATAGGTCCCGCAGTCCCAACCAAGCTCCAACCCCTGTCCCATTGCCGCAATGTTGCATCCCTATGCTTGTTTTACAAGTACTTCAATGGAATGTGCTTCGATGAACTTGCGGCACTAGTGCCCCTCGGCATAAATACGCCCCCCCGATCAAGTAGCAAATTCCCACCCCTTCACTGTAGAGGTCCCCAGATGTCAGAAAGTTTTCTACTCTAATAGTTTCTTCCCTCGAACTGCTAGCCTTTGGAATTTCCTCCCTATTCCCTGACTGTACTAAGATGCAGAAATTTAAATGTAATGTGAACAGACATCTAGCTACTCAACTCCCTACTTAGAATGTCCCTGTAGGTATATTTCCTAATTCACAGTAGCCCCTTACGTCTCAGTGGTAAGGTGCCTTGTTTGGAGTGAATAAAAGTAAAAACAAAAATTAATTAAAAAAATAACAAAAAGGGTTCACTTCAAAATGAAATTTACACATTTAAATGAAATTGTGTACATCTATTATTTATATCATTTATATTAGAATGGAGTATTTTTCCCCTCTGTTGGTTGCTTATAGGCTCCAAAACTACTTGACAGAATTGCACCAAATTTGGGATGAGGCAATCTTGAGATGCCAGAGATTGCATAAGCGGTAAAAATCTAAATACTACTATAATTACTACTAAAACACAAACAGAAGAAGAACACCACCTGTTTTTATCAGTAGTAATGACTCGTGTGAGAACTCAGAGTGGGTAAGAACTAATTTTAAAAAAAAACACTTACAGGCTCCAAAACTATTTAGTAGAATTGCACCAGATTTAACATAAAGAGCCCTTGCGATGCTGGACGTAATAAAACTAATACTTATAATGATTAAATAAAGACCCAGTAGCTCTCTGCAGGTACTAGGAGTCAGAAGTTGATAATTTTTACAGGAGTCTTGAGTTGGACTCGGGTGTTTTAAAACAGGCTCTAAAGTCGGGAGTCATTTTATTGTTTTCTGTTGACTCTCCACCTATGCCTATTACCCCAGCAAATTTGAATAAACCATTAACAATAATAAATAAAATAAAAACACCTGCTTTTCGATCAATCTTTTCAAGATTAGAAATAAAAGACAACTTTATACTATGGTGTCATATTTTAAGTTAATTTTCTCCCCAAGCAATGCAATGCATCTTGAGCTAATCTAATTATAAATTAGGGCATTGATTCCGAATATGGATAATGGCATGTCACTCCTAGAGGCACTGCAAAATCTCAAGGTGGCGGTTGGCATTCAAAAGTGCTATAATCTTAACAGGGTGGTATGAGAATGTAACTTTTTATCATACTGAATGCACCAAGTTACATTTTTTTTTAATTTTGACAATATACAGGATGCAGACGATATTTGTTTGCAATTTTCAACCAATAATTTCATGCATATTTTTTACTTTCATTTTCAGTCTAAAAACAGTAATTATATCCATTCTTCTTTTATTTTTATGGACAATTTTGAACCTCCATATTTATGGAAGAAACAGAGTTCTTCTTGGAATCTGTACCGGGATGAGTAATAAGGAAATTTCAGACTTGCTCAGCATCAGCAGGAGGATGGCAGAAAAGGTCAGAAAGGAATTGAAAGATTCAGGATTCGACTACAAAGGCGACATCAGACAGAAAAACGCACGATCGATGACCTAACACTGTCAGAACAGTGTCATCAGCAGTGAAGGTGATGTCATGCCACCCCACTTTTTGTTTGAGGTCCTCAGACTGAACAACGATGGCTACATCCGCATTCTGAGCAAGGTAGTGAAACCATGGATCGCATAAGTAGTTGCACGTGGGCCGTATGTGTGCCAGCAAGATTCAGCGTCCTGAGTTGGAAAAACTAGGTGTGACTGTCAGAGAATTTTGTCAACTACACTTCACCTGACATCTGGTCTCTCAGCTCGCCTGGCTGCAACCCCCTTGATTTCTTTTGTATGAAGCGCATTGGAACAAGACATCAAGAAATCCAGCTGAAACACAAAAAACGAGCTAAAGACCAGAATCACCAGAGCCTTTGAACGCCTAAGCCGGGAGAAAGTGATAAAGACCTGTGTCATCAAAGCTAAAGGCGGTTTCATCAAGTGAAATCAACAGAACAAGTCATGAAGACAAACTGAGAAAGTTTGATGAATAAATCACAAAAAATAAGATTGTAATCCTGTGAACAAGTGTCATCCGTACTTTTTATACTCACATAGCAGATGTATACTACATGTTTCCTTCACTATGTAATTTCAAGGTAAAATTGTACATCCTACTTGATTTTTTGACTAGTCTTTAGCCCAAATAATCCCATTTGCAAAAGTGTTTTCAGAACTTTAAGCAGGTCGAGTCATTTTTCATTAAACTTACATAGCAAACTGAACTCTCCTCTAGAAATTAAACAGATAAGTTTGTCAAAAAATTTTATAATCTAAGAATTTGGTATTCAATTTAAATTTTTAAATTATATAATACAAAAATTATTTTTTTAAATGAATAAAAAATATTTACAGTGATGAAGAAATCCTCAAGGAAATATCAAATACAACGAGGAGTTTTTTTTACATTACACATACATAGCAAACTTTACACACACACACACACACCTAAAAATTGAGCAAGTTAATGCGAAAAAGGGAAAAAGTGGAGAAAAACGAAAGTAAAAAAGAGAAAAAGGGGAAAAATCGAGGAAACAAAAGGAGAAAAAAAAATGAAAAAAGGGAAGTAAAGGGAGAAGAAAAAGAGGAGAAAAGAGAGAGGAAAAAGAAAAAGGGGGATAAAAAGGGGTAAATAAAAGGGGGAAAATGAGAGAAAAAAAAGGGAAAAAAGAAGAGAAGAAAAGGGGGGGAGAAAAAATATAGAAAAAAAAAGAAAAGTAAAAGGAGGGGAAAAGAAGAAAAGAAATAGGGAGAAAAGAAAAGAAAGAGGGGAAAAGAAAAGAAAGAGGGGTGGGGAAGAAGAGAAGAAATAGGGGAAAAGAAGAGAAGAAATAGGGGGAAAAGAAGAGAAGAAAAGGGGGAAAAGAAGAGAAGAAATAGGGGGAAAAGAAGAGAAGAAAAGGGGGAAAAGAAGAGAAGAAATAGGGGGAAAAGAAGAGAAGAAATAGGGGGAAAAGAAGAGAAGAAAAGGGGGAAAAGAAGAGAAGAAATAGGGGGAAAAGAAGAGAAGAAATAGGGGGAAAAGAAGAGAAGAAATAGGGGGAAAAGAAGAGAAGAAAAGGGGGAAAAGAAGAGAAGAAAAGGGGAAAAGAAGAGAAGAAAAAAAGGGGAAAAGAAAAGAAAAAGGCGGGAAAAGAAGAGAAGAAAAAAAGGGGAAAAGAAGAGAAGAAAAAGGGGGGAAAAGAAGAGAAGAAAAAGGGAGGAAAAGAAGAGAAGAAAAGGGGGAAAAAGAAGAGAAGAAAAAGGGGGAAAAACAAAAGAAAAAAGGGGAAAAGAAAAGAAAAAGGGGGAAAAGAAGAGAAGAAAAGGGGGAAAAGAAGAGAGGAAAAGGGGGAAAAGAAGAGAAGAAAAAGGGGGAAAAGAAGAGAAGAAAAAAGGGGAAAAAAAGAAAAGAGAAAAAGGGGAAAAGAGAAGAAAAGGGGGGGGAGAAGAAACGGAGGAAAGGAGAGAAGAAAAGGGGGAAAAAAGAAAAGAGGGGAAGGAAAGAAGAAAAGGGGGAAAAAAGAGAAGAAAAGGGGGAAAGGAGAGAAGAGGTGAAAAAAAAGAAAGGGAAAAAAGGGGGAAAATATATTAATATAAAAATGTTGTGTCTAATTGCTAGTATTCCGAAAAAAAATTTTTAATTAAATTATTAGATATTGTGAAGTAGATTGGGGGGGGGGGGGGGGGTCGTATATGTCGGCTATTTAAATTTCTTCGACCCATTTAAAGGATTTTGATGCAATGCCAATATTTGTATATATATAAACAACGTGCAAATCAAAATCTAGTAGCTTCAATGGTCGAGCATGGTGACCACCACCATTTAACGGTGTGTGTCTGCCATGGCCTACTTTTTGTGGTGCTTTATGCTGCTAGCCAACTACTACTGATATTACCTGATATTACCATTTTTCTTATATTTATTGATATTTTACACTTTGATATGTCACATAAAAGACCAATAAGCAAACGGTATTAACACAATAAGAGATTAACATGTCACATTAGTTATCTCTGTTGCACAAAGATGCTGAAATAAATAAATGGCATAAGAATTGTTTGCAGTAAATTTTGAGACAACTTCACATGTGTTTTTCTCGCGACTATGTGACTTACACATTGAATTAAATCCACCAGAATGCATTTCAGTTTATTTGTAAATAAGTAAGTCATTTTAATCTTTTCTTAAAAAAAAAACATTAATCACATCATGACACTTTGAAATATGAAAGGAATTTGGAAACATTTAAACTGTTGAATAAAAGGTCATTCTTTAAAATTCTTAGCAAATACTCACATATTAAAAAATTGAAACTTTAAACATTGAAAAGATTAAATGATGAATTATATTTTATTTACGATTAATCAAATGTTTACTGAAATAAATATAAAAGTTCAATAAAGTAAAATAAAACGAAATTTTTTAAAATCCTATTAAAAAAATATATGATTTTGTAAAAATCCACCAGAATGCATTTCGGTTTCTTAATTATCTTCTAAATTTAATTTCATAAAAATCCACCAGTATGTTACAGAGGTGGCGGTTGAGATGATTTCGTTAATAAAAATACAATCATATGAGGTTCGGTGCTGGGAGGACTATTGTTAGAGTGATTAATCAGAATTGGGAATCGGAAAAATCGGTCCTTTTTGGAGTATCGAAAGAATTTGAGCTTAATTTCTGATTCTAAAAACTATTCTTTTCATTTGTTTTGTTTGTTTAAAACTTAATTTTCCATTGCTGGTACTAATGATAACATGATAAATATTTATCAATTTAAAGTCTACTAGTACAACTAAAATTGAATGATCATAATAAAGAATTTAGGTAAAAAATGGCACCGAAAAAATAGCCCGGTAAAAATGACAGACAAAAATGGAACGAGTGAATAAATAGGAAAAAAAATGGCACATGTGAAAAATATAGATGAACATCTCACAATGAGTTTATCAAAATCTTGGATACAATAAATAAAGGGAAAACAGTAAGAAGTTTGTCACATTAAAAGTAGATGAGGACTCTCTGCTAAATCAATCCTCTCCAAAACAATGAAATCCTACTTTTTTAGGCGATTTTAGAATCGGAATCGGTAATTGTATCCAAATGAGGAATTTAGAAGAGAATCAATAATTGTATCAGAATTGGGGAAAAATATTGGAATCGTCTTATCACTAGCTGGAGGAGAGAGAGTTCCTTATTCATTTCTGGGCAACACCCGGTATTCCTGCTAGTTTTCAATAATATCTCAGCCGTTGTACTCTCCAGTCTTCTTCAGGTACCTTTTTTTTTCGTACTCGGTAACCCGCAAATTTCAAACTGAACACTTTATTAAATACACTGGAGTAGATTGTTCCCATTCCAAGATCCACGCCTTTTAGATATATACTATATAAGTTGTTGTTTTTTAAGTTCTTTTTACCAGGGATTGAACCCACAACCGCTAGGTAAAATTAACTCTAGGATATCTCTTAATCAATGCTTTTATCCATTTAAACATGTGTTCAGTACTTGTTAAAATAACAATAATCAAAATGATGGTCTTTATTTGAAGAATAATCATTATTTTCGTATAAACTCATGCATAATAAATCATGGCACATGAACTTGTTTCTCAACTAAATGAATAAAGGCAAAAGTTGTTTTTTCCATTTATTACACCTGCATTACCATCAAAACGACTCACTGTTATTTAAATTAGTAAAATAATATAGTCTTTTGAAATACTGTATAGTAGAGAGCAAAGACCCCAAAACAGCTATTTGTATGCATAATGTGTATAACTATTTTTTAAACAGTTTATAATAAATTAATGTTGGATGTTATTCTTTTGCAATTTTATTGTCTTATTTTCCTATCAATAATTTAATTTAACAGTAATTAAAGTCATTTAATAAAAAAAAAAGATAAATTACCCAAACCTTTCTTAAAATAATATTCAAGGTGGGGGAGGGGGAATATTTAAGTGAAAACTATGTAATGTAAGTTACACATTAAAAAGAATACTTATAGCTCGTAAGTAGTTTTTTACCTGTTTACCTGTATCTGATAAAATATCTTCAATTTCACAAAGCAATTGTTCCGATGTATTGATAGAATAACAACTTCTATAATTAATTAGAAAGAACAAATTAATGTTCACAACTTGATGAGACTACACAAGAAAGAACAATTCATTAGTTTATGTTGAGTATTTAAATAGCAATCAAAAATCTACCTATCTGTACAGATTGAAAGTGACACGACAGATAGGATTAATGTTGCATAGTTGGAAAGTAACCATATACCAATCAGCGCCATGCTATGACTTGACTCTTGTCTGATGACCAGTGTGGTGATGATATATAGTAGTAACCTGATTCTTCCAGTTTGCCATGTTGGATTAAAATGCACACTTGTCGACTTGTAAAAGTAAACTGCTCCCAAATAACCAATAACCTCTGTTCTTACGGTTACATTGTTCATTATAGTTCTGTGGAAAACAAAAAATATGAATGGTGGTTGTTTTAAGTACCCCAGATAGGGGAGGGGGACATACTCCTAATGGTCTCGACTTCGGCCATAAGAAACATGTGTGTTTCAACTGAAATCAAGAGAAAGAGTGAGAACAAGTCACTTCACTCTCTTCTGGCTCTGAAATCACCTCCAACCCCTGACTCAGTTGGGGAAAGGGTAGACAACTCGTCTCCCCCTCCATTACATTATCTAACATTAGGACAACATTAAACTGGAAACAAAAAGTTGCTTCTTGAAGCAAAAGGAATAAAATTGGCATCTCTCAAGGGAGAGAGCTGTAAAGAAATCACAAAACACAATGATGATTTGTTTATCAGTTATTATTACCGAGTCTCGAAGCACTGAAGGAAAAACAAAAAAGAAACTAATGATTCATTTTAGAGTCAGATACAAATCTGCGATGCTACCAACAGGGCTTTGGAGTCAGAGCAAATTCATTGCTTTAGGAGATTGAGTCGATGAAAATTGTCCAACTCCAACGAAAAATAATTTTTTTTAAATAAATTTTTTAAAAAGAGAGAAAATGGAAAATTGCCAAAACAAAAGATATCAAAATCTGTCGCCATTTCTTTTAAAGACAACTGCTACTTAATGACAAAGATTTTTATAATAATTTGTTTTTTTAAGTTTTGGCCATTTCATCATTTATCACTTTTTAAAAATTCTTTACATTTTAGTCATTTAAAAAGTAAATAAGTTGAATTCACAGAGCCTTGAAAAATACATCTGTCCTATTACAAGTGGAAGAAAATGTCCTCACTTAAAGCCAGACCTTTTAAAATCACTGAACCTAAGTACAACTTTGACAGCATAATAAATGGTTTCGCTTGGTTTGTTCGTTTTATGGCATATCAACCTATTTTAGGTCATTTGATGATGAGATGCAATACTCATTCTTAATGATTAATTAAATACAATTAGTTGAACACTATTTTAACCTCCACATGGACACGTGGCACAACGGATAAAGGTGTTGAGTGCAGTCTTCTGAAGGTTGAGGGTTCAATCCTCACTACAGGCGATACTAAGAATAAAATAAAAATTACTTAAGACTGATTAAATAAAAATTACTTAAGACTGATTGAACGAGAACAATCTACCTCTGTGGATTAAATAAATAATTCAGTTCAAAATTGCATATAGATTCCAAAGTTCAACAAGATGCAATTGGAGATGGTTGGAGGTTACATCAGCCGAAACGTTCTGAGAAAAAACATCCAAGATGAGAATAGTCGTCTGAATAGTCCCAATATTAACAATAGCAATTTTAATCTTAAAACCATAGTTGGGGAAAATTCTCAACAATATTAGTGTGTAATTAAACAGTAGAGATCTGATAGGATTAGTACTTAGAACAGGGGATTTCATAGACAATCGTTGTATCCACGAGAACAATCTAATAGCATAATGAAGCATATGGACAGGATAGAGAAGGATTGAAGTTAATTTTACGAGTTAAAAACCTAATATATAAAATTAAGTTAGCCAGACTCTTCAAGTTAGACTCATATAGCAATGCATCTGAGAAATCGATATTTGATTCTGACTAGCCACTCATTTATATAAATTACAAGTCTGTGTTCTTTGCAAATAAAAATCGAATATCCAATCTATTTCATCGATTACATACTATATCCAAACTGATATTTCCTTCAGTAAAGCACACTTTCAGATCTATACCTTAGCTACTCATTTCTGTTGATCAGCCAATGAAATTGTTGCATTTGTTACCTGTTGTCTGTAAGTACTCTTAAATTTTACTCATATTACTACTTCATTTTAAGATGAATCTTCTACATTTTATTTCTGGCTATAATTAAAAATTAAAACGTATTATTCTAA
>OY744519.1:144860876-145060876 GCA_963556195.1 Sepiola atlantica
GCGTTGCCCGGGAAAATTGAGGAAACCATGAATCGCAACCCGCAGAAATAAATTGATCAGAAATTCTCTTTTTATCCAAAATGCTATCCATGATATGAAAAGATTATTTCTCCACCCGAGCAACGCCGGGTAGTCCTGCTAATTATAAGTAAAACACAAAAATACCAAATAATAAACGTCTACACTGAGAAAAGTCAATATCACACCAGTGGTATTGACCGTTTTGAAAAGCAGAGAATTATAGGATTTTTCAGGTTGAGCTGGTAAAACTGGCTCCATGAGAAAAACGTTATAAAATTGAACAGCTGGATATTCAACAGTCCAATTTAACATAAGTCACACCAAACACTTCTTTTATAATATTGACAAAATGTGTTTGCAAAAGAGGATTAAAAATACATCAGTATAATGCAATGCTAGCAAATTTGAAAATATAAAAAAATCCAACTTGGAGAAAATAGAAAAAATTGTTTTTTTAAGTGACCCATTAGGTCACTCATTGTGGTCGGCTTAAATTATTTTAAGCCGGAAAAACTAAGTTTGAAAAGCCAGTAAAGCATAAAAACATAAAAGACAAATTCTAAAATTTGTCTCTTTCTGCTCGATAGATATATATATCTATTTTCCTCTCTAACTATGGGTTAGATAGTATTATTGCTTGTGGTGATATTCCCTTTTATTTATTTTATTTCAATCTTTTCACTCTTTCTTTTAGTACCTTTGGCTATAGACAATTAAAAATCTTACACATTTAGAACAAAAATAATCATACATCTCTATATTAATAAAATTATGAGATAACTTCACATGTTTTTCTCGCAACTTATATATTGAATTATTTTTTTTATTATTTACTATTAATCGATTTATTTATTGAAATCATTCAAACATGCCTAAAATAAAACGAATTTAAAAAAATCCTATTTAAAAAATATTTAATTCATCATCATCATCGGTTCTTTTTTATTAACGTGCAGGTCATTATCTACATAAGTGTGCCCCTGTCCAGGTAGCTGGTTAGCTGCACACATGGCAGATCTCATTCCACATCTCCAAGAAACTATCATGAGGATCAACTGCTATACAATCTCTCTACAGCAGTTCTTTCCATCATTAAATTAAATCCACCAGAATGCATTTTCTGGATTTGAGTTCGTTTTATAACAATTTGGTTCTTTCAAAATCACATTTAAAATTTAAAAAAAAAATCATTTGGTAATATAAAAACAGACATGATTTATAAAAAAAATACAAAGTATTTATGCGATTTAAAGAAATCTGACCGATTTTATTGAAAATCCGTTTTTTTTTTAAATAACATATTCCTTCATTATTTTCTTACAAAAAAACGGGAGGGGGGTAAGTGAAACAAAAATGAAAGTAAAAAGATTGATTTATTGTTGGGTTTTACGGCATATCAACCCCTAATGGGTCATTTTTAATCTGTGTATATATTGGGTTGGCCAAAAAGTTTGTTCGTTTTTTGAATGTCATCTTTCCAGTCTACTAAAGATCGTTTTATATTCCTATTCTTCAAATTCCATATTTGGTGTATGTTGACATCAGTGTTTAATAAGTCTCTGAGCAGAGGAGTTCTTACATTTGTGTTTGTATTTCAGGCCTTGAAATGGAAGATCAAGCAGAGCATTACTAACATCTGATGCTTTTTTTACTACAGAAAAGGAAAAAAAAGCTACAGAAACCTGCATAAAGATATGCCATGTGTATGGAGAGAATGCTGTTATAGAACAGGTGTGCCAGAAATGGTTTGCTCGATTCTCAAAAGGACATTTTTCAGTGAGAAATGCTTCTCGCTCTGGCCGGCCAAAGATGATTGACAGTGACCAGGTGAAAGTCGTAGTTGAACAAGATTGTCGTTTGATACAAGACAAACTGCAGGCATTCTCAAGATTTCCAAATCGAGCGTGGAAAATGAATTGCATACACTCGGTTATGTTTCTAAACTTGATGTTTGGGTTCCTCCTTCCTAAAAAAAAAAAACGAACAAACTTTTTGGCCAACCCAATAAATTTTTGAGAAAAAATTTATTGAAAAATTCTTTTTAACGAAATAGTTTGTAAAAAAATCTGGTTTTGTTGGTTGGATATTTAGTTGTTTCTTATTTGCATATTAGTTTTTATAGGTTTCTTTTATAATTGTGTGCCT
Source organism: Sepiola atlantica (assembly GCA_963556195.1). Classification (NCBI taxonomy): domain Eukaryota; kingdom Metazoa; phylum Mollusca; class Cephalopoda; order Sepiida; family Sepiolidae; genus Sepiola; species Sepiola atlantica. The sequence continues at coordinate 144,863,043 of OY744519.1, forward strand.
ATTTATTTTGTGTAGATTCTAGTTTGTTGTAGATTTTGATTTCTGTGAGGAATTCAAATATTTAATTGGTATTTATCATTTCAAAGATTTCTATTAGGTTTCTTCTGTCGAAATATCGAAATATCTTTGTCTTATTTTAGATGAAAGTAAAAAGACTCCCGGGCAGACAAATCCTGTACATCATATAATTCCTTAAGAATGGTTAGTGAAATAGCCAAAAGCGTACAAACAATTTGAAATAAAAACGTTGAAGCATTGATTGAAAAATGTTTTTTTCCATCAATAGGTAATAAACTAACCAGTACTTGTGAGAACACATGAAAAGCTACCAAATAAAAGACTATAAAAGATTTCCTTTTTGATATTGTACAACTTCGATCTTATACAAAATGTCTAGAAGGTTTTCTGTCTAAACATGCTTTGACAAAAATAGAATTAAGGTGTGAAAAGGATGAGTAAAAAGAATTATTGGCATTTTAAATAGATTGTCACTGTAAATTCCCAACATGTCCATTGTAACTCTACATACAAACCATGATATGATTTTGAAGTTCTAGAAAGGAATTTTGCAGCCGATTTTCCGTTAATCAATTTGTAATCAATATTTTCGATTTTAGAGTCCGGGTTTCAGAAGCATATATGGAAATGAGGAAAATAGGTGCATTATGCAGCTTTATCTTGATATAATTTGGAGGGGAAACCAATATTCTGCCATCACAAAATCACAGAATTGTGAATCTGAAATAGAATCTGATTTTTATGTAATTTTCAATAATAAATTAATGATCTGATTTATTTACATTTTTTTAAAATTTTAATCATTTCAAAATTTAATTACTATTTCTGCGATTTTTTTTGTTGATTTTTTAAAAAGTTGTTTTCCAGATATCTGCCATTTTAAGACATAGAAACAAAACTAAAAAAAAGGACAAGGATGTTGTCGGTTTTCCAAAAAAAATGTTTTTATGTTTTTTTTTAAGAAACTGCATCAAATCAGATGGAGTCTGAGCAAGGGAGACTATTGCTAAAAATGTAAATGGGAGAAAAGACAAATAGTGTTGATGTAGAAATTGAAGAGGGAAGATATGAAGAGCAAAGAAAAAAAAAAAAAGATTTTGTATTATTTGGACTAATATTCTCAAGTTTGTTCTTATTTTGACGTTTCGGCCAATGTAACCTCCGGCCTTCTTCAGGTGCATCTTTTCAAACTTAGGAATCTATACAGAATTTCAAACCGAACCCTTTACTTAATCTACAGGTGTAGATCGCTCACGTTCGGTCAGCCATGACCAGGTAGAAGTGTTCATTTTTATGTGATTCTTAGTTATTCTCTCGTCTTATAGTAAGGATTGAACCTTCAATATCCAGAAGATTGTCACTTAGAACTGATTATTAATCAACACCTTTAACCGCTACACCATGTGAAAATAACAACTAAGACGAGAATAGTAGTCCGAATAATCCAAATCATCAATTTTCATCTAAAAAATTCTGAAACACTTTGGATTTTATTTTAATAATCATATTTTTTTTTTTTTGCAATTTTCTCATAAAATATTAAAAAATGGAATTTCACAAGTGTAAAAACCGGAAAGAAGGGAATTTACCAAAATGAGAAACAGAATTAAGTAATGTTTGAACTGGAAAATTTGACCCGTTAAATTCGATAGAATGATGTGAAATCTTCCATTTTATATCATCGGATGTCTTGGAATGGCAGATACTCCAGCTCGAGGTATTTGAGAACAGAGAGCAATGGCTGAAGAAACTTTCACAGACACACAGAATGAAGATGATTGATATAAGAAAAAAAAAAATGGAAGTAAAAACACATAGACGCGACACAGTACACAGGTCAGTATCAAGGTGTAGTATCTGTTCTGTCCTCAGTCAGGGGAGGGGAAGTTCTTCTGAACTTTACGAATTTTTATTTTTGTCCAAATTGTGTCTGTGTGTGTGTGGAGGGAAGGCAGCACAAAGAAACAACTTTTTCCCTCCTAAAGAACCAAGTAAGTCAAAATTACGAGAAAGACACCAAGCTTGTATGCTGAGGGAAAGAAACAGGAAGTCATTCTTTGATGAAACAAAAGTCATCTAACTCCCCTACCCCCTTCATGAATTGCTTGAAGTCTTAGCCTTCATGGCGAAAATAACATTTTCAGTTTTCAGAGAGAACTTTCATAAAAGGGAATAATCAGCTTTTTCTTATTTGATACTAAAAAAAAAACGATTTCAATCAAAAAGCTGAGAACTCACATCTATGAAAGGCTCTAGCGATTTAAGTAAAAATCCGCTTTTTCTGGATAAAAAAAAGCGGAATTCCACTAAAAAGTGGAGAACTCATATCCCTGTCACCCAAAGTCTAAACTGACCATGTCCCTAACTTTACCCTTGTGGGGAGGCAAGTAAGTAGGGACTCAACACAGTAAAAGCGAGAATAAACTGGTTTTGACATAGGACCCAAAATTTGAGAACACAGCTATGTCTATGGGTTCTACAAGGGTATTTTCCCTGGGAAAAGACCTGCCGGAATACCACCTAAACGTTGGCTGGACCAAATAATACATGGAGATATGGAAATCCCGCTGATGATGCTCAAAAGAAATGACTTAGAAAGACAACGATGGAAAGCTTGTATGAATTTAAAGTGTGCAAAAAGATTTGTGATTACACAAATAGAAAAAAAAATTGAATAAATATTTTTTATAGCAAAACCTTTACATCACAAGCTTTTTAAATGTATGTTAAAAATCAACCTTATACATAAAGAAGGCAAAGGGTATAAACATTTGAAATCATGCAAGGAATTTATAATGACTGTTTCCATATCCACAATCTTAATTACAAGTTGAAACCCTGAAAGAGTACAAATTAGATTATCAAGATTATAATTAGGTTTATTGATGGCCAATTGTCTGTTCCTGTGAAAATTCCATGGAGCTATGGCAATGTAGATAAGTGGTGATGTATGTAGATAGATATTAATAATAATATTAATATACATAGTATAACAGTGGCACCTGGCAAAAAACGGTGAAGAATCCTGCTCAGTTTGTAGAAAGTGAGTCGGGTGCAATTCAATCTTTTGTGGTACTTGTAAGAATTGGGTACACAAGAAGTGCAGTGGAACTGATGGTAGAGAGGATAACCAGTTTATGTGCAAGAAGTGTAAGACAATGGAGACAAATGAGAATTCAGATGTGGAGAAAGTATGGCAAAGCTATTGAGGTTGTCAAGAAGTTTTGTAACCTGGTGATACCATTGGAGCACAGGGTGGAGCAGGTGTTTGTGTGATTGCAAGAGTTAGGAGTGGATGGGGTAAGTTCAGGGAACCAGCAGAGCTTTACTACTGTCAACAAAGGGAAAAGTCTATCAGGCATGTGTACGAAGTGTGAGTAGGTATGAAAGTTAAACTTGGCCAGTGAGAGTGTTGTATGGAGAGAAATGATATGAGAATGATACAATGGATGTGTAATGTGAGGTTTAAGCTAGACAGACTTAGTGCTGATGACCTCAGAGGAAGATCAAATCTGGAGAATATAGGGAGATGTGTGCAGAAAAGGAGACTGATGGTATGGCCATGGTGAAAGAATGGATGAGAATTCTCGGGTTAGTAGATGTAGAACAATAAGGGTAACAGGGTCAATTCACAAGGGAATCATGGGAGGAAGAGATAAAAATGGACTTGAGAGAAAGAGGGATAAATAAAGACCTGGACAGAGATAAGTTAGTTTGGAAGTATATTTCTTAAAGCCGTCCAACACATGCCAGCATGTAAAACGAACGTTAGACCGAATATAATGATGACACCATTTGTTTTTTCAACACGAAAACTGAAAATAAACAAAATTTATCTATTACTAGCAAATATATGCTCCCTTCGGTCGCATATTTTTGTTAGGTCGGAGCATGATATCATAATGAACAAACTGCATACATTGCTCCCCCCCCCCATAGGAAGAGGTAATGACTAAGAGGATTATATCATGACAGACGAACACTACCCCCTCCCCTCATAAAGAGGAGTTAATATCATGAAACAGAATAGATAGTAAACTACCCCGACCCTCTAAAAAAGAGAAAATGCCATCCTGGGATGATGATATTATGAGGAACAAACATATATTATACTGTGGCCAACGCCACACCTTTCTTTCTTTGTTTGCTCAGTCCTTCTTTGTCTCTTAGGTGGAGAACAAGGACTGATCTCGTGGGATCACACGTTGCCAGAGGATTCCGGCCAATGAGTGACCAGTGGGTCGGCTTGACCATGTGTGGTTTGAAGTCTATAAGAAGGCACACACCTTCTTTCTCTCTCTCTTTGCCCTCAGCGTTCGCACACAAAGAACTCTCGTCGACTCCCCCCCCACACACACACACACACCAGCTCGAAAGAGCAGTGTGGGGGAGGAAAAAGGTAATCCCTTTTAATTCAAATGTTTATTTACTCCTCGCGGAGTTAGGCACAAGGCCAGTTTTATCTTACTCCCACAAGTAAGATGTGACCCAAGATCGGGTCGAGCAAGTGGGGTTAAAAGCCAGCGCTCGAGAGGTGAGCACTCTGGCCATTTAAAAATTGCCTGGGCAGCCCCGTCGGCATTCCCCGGTAGGGGCGCCTCAGACAGTAAGCAATAAACTTACTCCTCCCCAAAGAGGGGAGGCGAAGCCTGGGAGGGTGGACCTCCTAGAACTGCACAGAACAGGCGTGCAGTATCCATCGGAACAGATACTACACTTTGATCTTAGCCAAAAGGCTTCTACCAGATTCAAATGAACTCTTCTTCACTCATACACCCTTTTACAATTTGCCACACAAAAGACATTCAACACGCTCACACATATATATATATATATATATATATATATATATATATATATACGCTTACAATTACAAACCTAAGAGCTCTACAAAATGTTTTAAGTAAATAAATTGTTTTTGTTAATATAAATGTTTTCCTCTTTATTAATTTTATAAGGTGCCATTCTTGTGTGTTTAGCTTTCTCATTCCTTCGCTTTCCTTCTACTATAAGTTTTAGATAATAATGTTTTCTTCCTTTCCCTTTGTCTTAACCTTGTAGCAGTTACCTCCTCCTTTCAAAACATAACTACACCGGTTTGCCGGTAGGTGGCGCTTTATCACCAACAGGTGGCGCTGTAAAGCGACACCAGAGTTATCTGCCCTTCGGACTATAAAACCCGGAGCCAAACGGAAAATCTCTCTCTCCTTCACAGACCAGCATCGGAGAACAACGCTGACACCAGCGCTCCGTTTCACTCGCCTTTTGGCCTCGACAGACAGACGCTGACACTAGCGTTCCGTTTCACTCTTCTCTGGTCGACAGAACGACGCTAATACACTAGCGTTTCGTCTCACACTTTTCTTTTGAACTGGTCTCAGCAAAACAACTACCAACACACGTTTCTTCCGTCAACACGTGGGCAAACAACGGTAAGAGTTCTCAACTCGTTTTCTTTGTGTTACGGATTTCAAAGACTTTTCCTCTCGCCGGATTCATTCATTTCTTCTTATACCTTTTACAAGAACTGTTTTTCCATCGACACACATGCATACATCACACACTTCATCATTCCACGTACACACACGTTCAATAAACCTTATTTGAACTACTTCATTTTTGTTTGTTAATTATTACTCTGTCTTTGCATGCAACAATTGCTTGATTTACTGAACACGCTTATAGTCCGGGAACATCACCCTCTCGATCCTAACAATTGGTGACCCGACGTGCAAGCTTTGTTGTATCTGACGGAGTAATTAATTTCGTACTAGAACAAAAATATATATATATATATATATATATATCATTTCTCGTTTTTTCTTTCGTGGTGAAACGAATTACGCATCCATCTTTTTCCTTTTTTTTTTCTACCCACGTGGTAGAAATATACAAACAAACAAAAAAAAAGAAGCCACCGTCTCCATTTTTCCTGGCCACGCGGAAATACCCAAACAAAGAAAGACAAACATTTCTCGGCTCTTCCCGAGTATAAAACAAATTACAATTTCATTTTTTCTTCTCTTTCTGTGGAAAAATATATACAAAGAAAAAGACAAACTTTTGCCAATCCTTTTTTTTCTTCTTTTTCGACGAACAAAAGGACCTTACAAGACGCAACTTCCTTTGTTTTGAACACGTGGAGATTAAAAAGAAAACAAAAGAAAACAAACGCTCACGCTGCTCATCTTTTTCCGGACCACGTGTTGATAAAATAAATTCAAAAATGCCGCCATCTTTTTCCGGACAACGTGTTGACAAAATTTTTTTTAAAATAACGCCATTTTTTATCTCTCGGACCACGTGGAAATGAAAATTCAAACAAAAAAAGAAAATACGAATTTACTTTCTATTTCAACAACAAAAAAAAAAAAAGGAAGCCGCCATCTTTTTCCTTAATCACGTGGCAATGAAAATTCAAACAAAAAAAGAAAATACGAATTTTTTTTTTCTTTCTTTTCGACAACAAAGAAAAGAGAAGCCGCCATTCTTTCTCTACGTGGAAACTAACATTCAAAAAAACTAAAACGAAAACAAAAAACGTCATTCCTCGTGTGAAACAAATTACGACTCCATTTTTTTTTCTTTTTCCTTTCTACCCACGTGTTGGTAATATATATATAAAGGAAAAGAAAACGACCAACACATGATGACAAACACGACCAACATCACCCTTCAAGGCCTACCAACAATCTTCAACACAACTTGAACAACCACATTTTCCCGGACATTCATCAAGCACGAAACATTTCCGGACATCACTGACGACACTATGGAAGAAATCACACCAGTTCAAAATGAGTACAACTGCACAAGCACGACTTAATACTCAACAACTGGACGTTCGTTGATCAACTGGGGACACATCAACTCGAACGACGCGCACCAACACCAGTACAGACCCACTTGTACCTGGACCTGCTAACTCACTTGCAGACATTTGTGCATCTGATTTTGACCATAGTGTACCACCAATCTCAACAACTAGATGTTTGTTCATCAGCTCCACAACACGGACTAATTAACATGAACAACATCAACACCTGCACAGACTCACTTGTGCTCATTCATCAACACCGCACAGACTCACTTGTGCTCATTCATCAACACCTGCACAGACTCACTTGTGCTCATTCATCAACACCGCACAGACTCACTTGTGCTCATTCATCAACACCGCACAGACTCACTTGTGCTCATTCATCAACACTGCACAGATTCACTTGTGCTCACTCATCAACACTGCACAGATTCACTTGTGCTCATTCATCAACAACTGCACAGATTCACTTGTGCTCACTCATCAACAACCGCGCAGACCCAAGCACCAAACATTCCCGGACAACACTGACAATTCAACGTTCGTTCATCAGCTCCGCATCACGCAGACTAATCAACATGAACAACGCCACCAACAAGTGCAAATTCACTTGCACTCAACATTTTTCGACCGCAAACTCACGTGCACTCGAACTTGATGCAGACCCAATTGCATGCAAACAACACGCAGATCCACATGCGTTACAAACACTCCGCAGACGCACTTGCGATCAATCATTCAATACAGATGCAGAAACAGAAATAAGTAGCGTGCACACTACTTTTTTCTAATCTTCAACAGCAAAACAGACATACCCACAAAGAATGCTTCTCATCTACAACTGTATATATTGAATAATATTTTCAATATTTTTCAATCTGGGGGGGAGTCCTTGTAGCAGTTACCTCCTCCTTTCAAAACATAACTACACCGGTTTGCCGGTAGGTGGCGCTTTATCACCAACAGGTGGCGCTGTAAAGCGACACCAGAGTTATCTGCCCTTCGGACTATAAAACCCGGAGCCAAACGGAAAATCTCTCTCTCCTTCACAGACCAGCATCGGAGAACAACGCTGACACCAGCGCTCCGTTTCACTCGCCTTTTGGCCTCGACAGACAGACGCTGACACTAGCGTTCCGTTTCACTCTTCTCTGGTCGACAGAACGACGCTAATACACTAGCGTTTCGTCTCACACTTTTCTTTTGAACTGGTCTCAGCAAAACAACTACCAACACACGTTTCTTCCGTCAACACGTGGGCAAACAACGGTAAGAGTTCTCAACTCGTTTTCTTTGTGTTACGGATTTCAAAGACTTTTCCTCTCGCCGGATTCATTCATTTCTTCTTATACCTTTTTCAAGAACTGTTTTTCCATCGACACACATGCATACATCACACACTTCATCATTCCACGTACACACACGTTCAATAAACCTTATTTGAACTACTTCATTTTTGTTTGTTAATTATTACTCTGTCTTTGCATGCAACAATTGCTTGATTTACTGAACACGCTTATAGTCCGGGAACTACACCACTCGGCCCCGTAACAACCTCTTAATTTAATCTACACGTGGTCCGGCCAAACGTGGTGGGGCCACTTTTAAACAGTGGGAGGACATGCTGCTACAAAAGGCATCTCTCCCACAACCTACGGTCGGGGGGGGGGGGGTGGATTCATTCATGCATAACCATTTGTCCGGCAATCCTTAGCCACTGTGGTTAATCCTTTGTTCATATCTCCCACCATAATTAATAACCTCGACCCCGGCCATAATACTGTCCCCCTTCCCCAAAAAAGAGAACGTAATGCCCGGGAAGAATGTATTATGAGGAATGAAAATATACTACACAAACCCCCAAAAGAGAAGGTAAAGCGTCGGAGTATCCCCCCCCCCACACACACACACACACCAAAAAAAAAAAGGATGTGGTTATGCTTGGTCGGAAATACCCCTCCAAGATAGAAGAGGTAATACCTGGGAGTATTAACCCATAAAAAGAGATGGTATGGCAAGTTTTATTGTACATGTAAAATGCTGAAATGTAAAGTAGGCTGGAAAATATAGTTGCTATCTTTATAAACAAAGAAAAGTATGCAAGTTAATGAAAAAAGATAACTTCCTTTCATATATTTTTTAATTAAAAAAGGATATGTTTATAACCGTGAGTGTTCGTTCTTCCTTAGTTAGCTTCTTGACTTGTTTAGATGGCGACTATATATTTCCGATCTAACTTTTATTTTGCCGTTTCACGTGCATGATTAGAATTGATATAACTTAGGGTTTTTTTCTTTTGTTTTTTTACTAAAACATAGTTTAAGTAAACAAAAATATAAGGTCACTATGAGTAATGCCGAAACTTATTTCACTATAAATAATTGACGTGACTGAAATAGGAATTAACACCAAATGAAAGGAAAAATACCCCTTTTCCTAAAGAGTAGGGGTTAATTAAAATAGTCAGCATGACCGTTTTTTTTTAATACTGGGGAGGGGGAGGGAGAAATTTATTAATAAGTGAAAGAAAACTTTAAATTGAAAGAATTTCTTACCTCAATTCTGAGGGGTGTTAGGATTACCTATCTTTGAAGAGGGGTTAATTAGCATACGTGAATCACGTTAGCAAAGAGATGGAGAGGTTGGGTATTTAATGGTTCAGTTGGGAGTGGTTGGGGTGTGTCTGAATACCAAACAAGTGGACAAGTTACGATTTTGAGTGTATCCCCCTATCTCTTCCCTGCTTTTCCCAGGCCTACCTAATAAGTTACCAATTTGTTTTAACGTGACTAACGTTGAAATTAATTTTGAGTAGGCCTAAGATACTAATTTCTCTGATTACCTACCAGTGAATCTCGGCCGAGATTTATTTTATTTTATTTTAAGTTGTGTACGTTTAGCTGGGCATTCTGTCCAGGTAAGACAGTGTTTTTTTTTTTTGTTTTTTTTTTTCTCCCACCGAGAGGTATTTCTCCAACTTACTTATTTTAGGAGAACACTTTACTTGTTCCCTTGGGCCTATGAAAGGGTCTCGTTTTCATACTATAATATATAAATGTTACCAGGCACAGCGAGCCGCGACGCTAAAGAAGCAACGTCGCAACTTTGAAAAGCAGGTAAGCGCGCACTAGCGTTATTTATTTATTCATTTTTCTTCCTGTTTGTTACTTTGTTGCCTGTTGGCGTTTGCAAGGTTCAGTTTTCGTGTCTGTTGTGGGAATTCGAGCCCTAGCCGTTTTAAAGTTCCATCATTTTGCGACGACACTAACTGTGTTGGGTTCGTTTGGCTTAGCCAGAATTTCTGGAGTTATTATTTAAAAAAAAAAAATTTTCTTTGGACCTAAAGTTGGAAAACAATGTCTTTATCAGAGTTAGACAGCTGCCGTCAGCAGCAGGCTGTGCTAAGAAATAAGATTAGTACAAAACTATGGGGCTTACATAGTGAAGCTACCTTGCCAATGGCAGTTTTTCAGGAACACCGGAAAATGATAATGGGATGGTTGGAACGCCTTGGCGAGTTGGAGGATGAAGTGACAGCTGTATGCTTGGACAGTCCTCCGAGTGTGGAGCTTAGAACTAATGATGACTCGTTGGATCATGCCTTCCGATTTAGGAAGAACACTTTCCAGAAATTAGACAAGTTGAGGGAGAAGTTTGAGGGGAGTCGAACGGATAGGCGACAAGAGAGTTTGGGGGGTGAAATTGCCCCAGAATTTAGGGCTAATATGGAGGCTCCTACCTTTGATGGAGAACCATCTGATGATAGATTCGCCTTCAAAAATTTCTTGGCTGGCTTCTGGAATTGTGCGGAGGGCTTTCGCTCCAAGTTGACAAAGTTTCGCTTGTTAAAGAGTTGCCTAAAAGGTCAAGCTCTTCATTTGGTAAAGCACCTTTCCACCACAGAAGCTAAATTTCCCGTGGCTTTGCAGCTGTTGGAGGGAGAATATTTGGATATATCAAATATTTTGAATCAGATGTTTCAGCAGTTGTTGGCAGCCAGACCAAAGTTGGATAGCCCGTTTTCTCAGGTTAAAATTTATCTCAACCAAATCAGGTGTGCTTTGCTGGAGCTGAAAAATAGCTACCAGTTGGACTTTTTGGAACCGGGCACACCGGGTTATTTATTAATAAGCGATATTGTGTTTGGCCGGCTACCAGTTTCCTTAAAAAAGGAGTTAATGAGCAGGACTGGCAACAGTTATCCCGGAATTGATGACATTGTTTCCTTATCTAAGAATTTAATCAAGGATCTAGTGAGATTGGAGGAGTGTTCTGCCCCTTCTGGCAATGCCAGGTTTCGATCTGATCGATTTGTTCCAGGCTCTTACTCGCCAAAAAGAGCTTTGAAGAATTTTTCCTCAAGGAGTGGCACCCCACTATCGACGTCAACTTGTAAGTTTTTTTTCTTCAGGCGGACACGAGGGAAAACTATGCAAAAAATTTGCTACTTACAAAGAGAGACTATCGCGGTGCAAGGAATTGCACCTCTGCATTGCATGTGCTGCAGAAGATCATTCATATAATGAACGTCTTGGTAATAAAAGGGGCTTCCCATATGGTTGTGCTAATTGTGGCTCGAAACGGCACTATACAATAATGTGTCCAAAAGATAAAGCCTCTTCTGAGAAAACTAGAGTGAATACCGGCTTCCAGACTTGTGACACTCAACAGATATCCATCCTTCCCATCTATAAAGTGGTTTTACATCGCGGCAAGAGACGGTATGTTTGCAATTGTATACTTGATTCTGGAAGTCAACGTTCATATTTTTCCAGAAGCATTCTAGAGGGATTAGATATTTCTATAGAATCATGTTATGACCGTCAATATACAATACAGACATTCGTGGGAGAGGAGAAAAAGAACTTAAGTGAGGTATTATTGCAGGTGGAAATGGTGCCTAACACCAAAAGACCTTTGCCTGTCCTCATTGACTCCTCCTTTAATTTAAAGTCTCAAACAGATGGAATGGATTTGATATATAGGAATTTAAGAGAGGCCCAGTTCAAATTAGCTGCTGGATTTGATAAAAAGAGACGTCTTTTTCCTATTCAAGGACTAGTGGGGGTAGATCTGCTGCAGTTTTTGCATCCTTTAAGCCTGATAAAGTGCCAGAATGGTGTAGCCTGGGAGACCCCAAAGGGTATAGTGCCTTGGGGGAATTCGCTTAACTTCTTGAAAGAATCCCAGATATTGTCAATCGGAGAGGAGCGTTCACCACCCGTCGATTATGAAAACGTCCTTGCCAGCATGGTTACTGTTTCCACTACAGCGGTAAACTTTGTGCTGGCACCCCGATATAATTATGTAGATCCTTTTAAGGACACCTCGGTGGAAAGAGGGTTGGACAGTTTGTTTAGTTTGGAACTTATGGGACTCACTGAGGAGGAAACTTTTTCAGATTTTGAACTAGGGAAGGTAAAGGAGTTCCAAAACTCTGTGGTTATAGAGGACCAGTGTTACTATGTAAAGCTTCCTTGGTGGGAGGACAAGATTGGCAAAGTTCCGTCGAACTATTCGGTGGCATTGGCAGTTTTGAACCGTGTGTTCAATAAGCTGGAAAAAGAAAATAAATATAGGGAGTATTTGGATGTTTTCCTGGAACAGGAGAAGGAGGACATTGTGGAGAGAATTGTGGTTTCTCCAGAAAATTATGGAGAATATATTTGGATACCACACAGACCAGTATATAAGACTGATGAGCAAAGCACTACAAAAGTGCGGCCTGTATTCAATTGTTCATCAAAACTCAAGGGCGGAATCTCTATTAATGAGGCTGCCTACCCTGGGGTGAACTTAATGGGAAATCTCCTACAGTTGTTGCTACACTTCCGCTCCAATGAGTATGTGTTGCTTGGTGACATCCGCAAAGCATTTTTGCAAATTAAACTCCTCACTGAGGAGGATAAGAATCGGTTTTGTTTTTTTTCTTAAAATAGGAAAAAACTTGGTATGTTTTAGATATACCACTTTAATATTTGACTATAATGCCTCTCCGTTTATATTAAATTTTCTTTTGAAGCATCACGCTGACCGTTATCCATCAGATGAATGTTCCAAAACCATTGGAGAAAATTTTTATGTGGATAACTTAATTAAAACAGGGAATGTACCTGAAACTCTTGTACAATTATACACCAATGTTGTGAAGAGGTTGGAAGAGGGACACTTTGATTTACGTTCCTGCAGTTCTAACTGCGAAGAATTAAGACAGAAGATGGAGGAGGATGGGTGTTTGCCTCAATACCACTCCCAATATGAGAAAGTATTGGGCTATAATTATAACCCTGAGAGTGATTCTTTGTTCTTGGCCACGACAGATAGTGATTCTGGGGCCAATACCAAAAGAAGAATATTGGCGCCGGTGGCAGCCAATTTTGATCCTTTATCTTTATGTGTACCCATTACAATAAGGGGCCGCATATTTATTAGTGAGTTATGGAAGGCCGGGTTGGGCTGGGATGAAACTGTTACTCCTACCCAACAGAGAAGATGGCAGTCACTCTCAAAGGATTTATCTCAGCTCAGTTCCTTCACCTTTCCAAGAAAATCCCTGCGCGAAGGCTCTACTGCAAACCTAGCTTTGTTTTGTGATGCTTCCAAAGAAGCGTACGGGTTTGTAGCTTACGGATTACAGGACGATAGGTCCAATTTAGTTTTTGCTAAAGCCAAGGTGGCACCTTTGCGGGCAAAGTCCCTGCCCACACTCAAGTTGTTGGCAGTATATTTGACGCTAAAATCATTAAAGACAATTTTACTCTCTCTGAAGGAAATCACCTTTAAGGAGGTTAGTATAGCAGTTGATGCTCAAATAGTACTGTCCTGGGTCCTGTCTCAGGATGTAAAAACAAAGAATATTTTTGCGAGAAACAGAGCCAGAGACATTACTGAAATGCTTCAGAATCTGAGCCAGCAGTTTGGAATAGACATTTCTTTCCGATATGTGCCCTCGGAGCAGAACCCAGCAGATCTGCTCTCAAGGGTAGTGTCAGTAAAGACCTTAAAAGAACGCATATTGCATTGGGTGCATGGTCCAACATGGCTGACTCGAACGCCAATAGAATGGCCTTTTGCCTCCTTAAACTGCTTAAAGGAGGAAAATAAAGAGATTGTGAGGGGGCCTACATTTTGTGGTGCCCTAATACAAACGGCAAAGCCTGTAATTCCCTTTGAGAAATATGAAACTCTGAGTAAACTTCTTGGAGTAGTAACAGGGGTTTTCAAGTTTATTAGACATTTGAGGCATTCAAGGGATGACCCACAAAAATTGGCTTGGCAGCACTTAATAAAAGGGATGCAAGGACAAGTGTTCCCACAAGTCAGGGAATACTTGCTTAATCTGTCTGGTCAAGCCCCAGATTTGGTAACTTCTCTCAGCCTTTTTTTGGATGAAGAAGGTATTATTAGAACCAAGGGTCGGATTCGCAAGTGCAATGCTTTCAATTATGAAGTGATTTACCCAGTTCTCCTGGATAAATCTCACACTTTTACCCAAATGGTAATTATAGATGGTCATAGAAAATGCAAACATTTGGGCATAGCGTCTACTCTGAGCCAACTACGCCTATCTGGATTTTGGATTCCTAAGGCAAGACAGGTGGTAAAATCTACTTTAAGGTCTTGAAGGTTGTGTGCGTTATAATGCAATGTCTTTTGCATACCCCCGCATGACTAATTTGCCCAAATATCGAGTCAATTTGATCAGACCCTTTCTTCACACTGGTGTGGATTTCACAGGACACATCTGGGTGGGGGAGGGGGGAAATAGCCGCAAAGTTTATTTGCTCTTATTTACATGTCTTACCACTAGAGGTATACACCTTGAAGTGGTGGACGATATGAGTGTATATTCTTTTATCTTGGCATTTATAAGATTCACAAACAATGTCGGAGTACCTTCTCATTTGTATTCCGACAATGCTAAGACTTTTACCACTGGCGGAAGAATTATTAAGCAGGCCTATGGCTCGGAGGAATATAATAGTATCTTTTGCACTTATTCTGTCAAGCATCTAACAATTCCTGTGTATGCTGCTTGGTTTGGGGGAACCTGGGAGCGGCTTATTTGCACAGTGAAGACTTGCTTGTTCAAAACAGTTGGTCGCTCACAGGTGAGTTATTTCCAACTATTAACTTTCGTCTCAGATGTTCAGAGGGCTGTTAACAATCGTCCTTTGACTTATCGCTGTTCATCAGATGACGGGTTGGAGATAATTACACCTAATCATTTCCTGAGACCCTTTTCTGCAGTTAATATACTGTATAGAAAGGAAGAGAAGGATCTCTTTGACTCAGAACCCCCCTCCCCTCAGAACTGATGTCCTTGAGGCTATGGAGGAGAGGGAACGGCTCATATTCAAATACAAAGAGCTATGGTTTAATGAATACCTACTTAGCCTTAGGGAATCGACGAAAAATCTACACAATGAGTCCTATAACAATCAAATAAAGATAGATGTGTTAATAAAATCTCCCATTAAAACCAGACCTTTTTGGACTTTAGGTAGGGTAATGGAACTCATCCCTGGGGATGATGGTTTTGTCCGTACTGTGGTATTGAAAAGGGGTGATGGATCAACACAGATTCATCCGATAAAATTATTGTATCCATTGGAATTGGCTATAACGCACAGTCACAGAGCTTACGCTCCTGATACGTCGAGAGATGAGACGGACTCCTCTGTCCCAGTGGATTTTGTACCTGCAAATCAGGAATTGATATGTATCTGCCCTGGTTGCCAGGAACCGGAGGATCAGCGACCAATGATCTGTTGTGATCATTGTGATTAATGGTTCCATTGGCAGTGTGTTGGTATAGTGGGGGAACCTCCAGAGGAGAGTCGGTGGTATTGTTCGGTGTGTCAGACGATGCTCTATCAGGAGTTAATATGGATCTGCCCTGGGTGTCAGGAACCGGAAGATTACAGACCAATGATATGTTGTGATCAATGGTTCCATTGGCAATGTGTTGGCATTAATGAAGCTCCGGCAGAGGAGGATCAGTGGTACTGTTCTTCTTGTGCAGACCCGGAAGAGGGGTCTGACATTTAAGTTATTTGTTTTTTTTTTTCTCTTGAGTGGGAGAGTGAAATAATTTCTTACCTCAATTCTGAGGGGTGTTAGGATTACCTATCTTTGAAGAGGGGTTAATTAGCATACGTGAATCACGTTAGCAAAGAGATGGAGAGGTTGGGTATTTAATGGTTCAGTTGGGAGTGGTTGGGGTGTGTCTGAATACCAAACAAGTGGACAAGTTACGATTTTGAGTGTATCCCCCTATCTCTTCCCTGCTTTTCCCAGGCCTACCTAATAAGTTACCAATTTGTTTTAACGTGACTAACGTTGAAATTAATTTTGAGTAGGCCTAAGATACTAATTTCTCTGATTACCTACCAGTGAATCTCGGCCGAGATTTATTTTATTTTATTTTAAGTTGTGTACGTTTAGCTGGGCATTCTGTCCAGGTAAGACAGTGTTTTTTTTTTTTGTTTTTTTTTTCTCCCACCGAGAGGTATTTCTCCAACTTACTTATTTTAGGAGAACACTTTACTTGTTCCCTTGGGCCTATGAAAGGGTCTCGTTTTCATACTATAATATATAAATGTTACCAGGCACAGCGAGCCGCGACGCTAAAGAAGCAACGTCGCAACTTTGAAAAGCAGGTAAGCGCGCACTAGCGTTATTTATTTATTCATTTTTCTTCCTGTTTGTTGCTTTGTTGCCTGTTGGCGTTTGCAAGGTTCAGTTTTCATGTCTGTTGTGGGAATTCGAGGCCTAGCCGTTTTAAAGTTCCATCAAAATTAAAAAAGCTTACAATGTAAACAGAAAGGCCAATTTTATTGGTTTGTATTTTAAGTAAAAGACGTTTTTATCTCAGACCTTATATATTTTGCTCTTTTATTTCGTAAATAAATCATAAAACAATAAAAAAAGAAAATCTATCGTCGCTAGAAAAGGGGAGGGTAAGAGAGAAGAAAGACAGGTAGTGATGACGACAACAAATTTTATTTTTTTATCATTTTTAACGGAGTCTCCTTTCGATGTAGAGAGAGAGAGACCAATCACTTCCCCTTTTCTGTGAACTCAGTATATCTTTCTAGCTAGCTTCATCTAAATTATCTGTTAATGTCATATGGGTTACTTCCCTTGGTTTAAGATCTATAAGAGTCTGGTAGCCATGTTGGATGAGCTCAGAAGTAAAGTAACAATTGGACCAGAAGGACTGTAAAAAGAATTGGTTTACCAGTGGATGGTATCAAGATGGTTAACATTGGTAGCAGAGCAGAGCAAGATAATCTACGCCTCTATTTGGAGTGCAGGTCATTAAAAAAAAATTTTTTTTAAAAGATCGTTTTGCATTGAAAAAAAAAAAAAAAATGGCTTCAGTTAACATAAATAAATCTCCACTTATATTCAAGAGGAGTGGCAATTATGAAAAGTGGAAAAGCAGGTTACAACTCTGGCTGAGTTTCACCACTCTTGAAAAGAGAAAATAAGGACCAGCAATAGCTTTCACACTCAGTGAGGATGCTGATGATGCTGTATTACAGCTTGGAATAGGATCCATTAACAATGAAAATGGTGTTGAAAACATAATTGAAGTCCTTGATAGATAGAACTCAGTTAGCTTTTGAGGCTCTTGTAGACTTTGAAAATTATAAAAGGCCTAAAGAGTTTTTTATATCGGATTATTGTAATGAATTTGATAGGCGATACAATAAAGCTAGGTCATATGGTACGGAAACGTCTGAGGATGTGCTTGGTTTCCGTCTACTGAAATCTGCTAATTTGGCCCCCCAACAAGAACAATTGGTAAGAGCCACAATTAATGTGCTCACATATAACAATATGAAGACACAATTAAAAAAAAATACATGACTCTGATAACATTTCTAATCAAATAAAAATTGAAGAAAACATTAACTTTGGGGAGTTAGGTGTTATATGGCCGTAACTACCCCCCCCCCCCACCCACCAGGATTTTTATAAAAGACCCACTGGTCGTAAGTATCAGAGACCATACCGGGGTGATGTTGGATTTGGACCTAGAGAAGCGAAAGGTAGAAATCTCCCTGATAAATTTGGAAACCCATCAAGATGCATTGGGCGTGGCAGTATTAATCATTGGGTTAATAAATGCCCGGATAGAGAATATTCAGAACTAAAAGATAACTATTACCATATAACCCTGTTCCAATCAGATGCATATCAAGCAAAGTCTTTGGTCGCTAAATCAATGAATTGTGGTATTTTGGATTGTGGTGCTAGTGAAACTGTGCGCTCAAATATGGTTTGATTGTTACTATGATTCTTTGAATGAGGAAGATAAAAAGAAGATCCTATATAAACGAAGCTATAATGTGTTAAAGTTTGGAGATGATAAAACAGTTCATTTTTTACGAGTCTGCATCCCTGCTAAAATTGGTGTGACTAGAGTGATGATCAACACGAATATTGTAGATAGCGATATACCATTGTTGCTATCAAAACAGTCTATGAAGAAAGCTGGGATGAAATTAAATTTTAATGATGATACAGCCCAGACACTTGGACAGAAAATCATCCTACGTGCGACACAATCTGGACATTATGCCCTTCCATTGAGTGAGTATCAATATATACTTGAGGAGGCCCAGAAAAATCCTTTTATCAAAGTAAGATTTTCATATCATAAAACTATGCATGCTGAACAAAAGGCTTTTAAATTACATCGTCAGTTTTGACCATCCTCCACCTGAAAAGCTTTTGAAGCTAATAAGATATGCTGGGAGTGATGATTTGGAATTTCAAGCTGAGATAATGAAAATATCCCAGAACTGTCAAATATGTAAAATATACCGGAAATGTCCGCCACGACCGATTGTTGGCTTGCCAATGGCAACTACGTTAGGTGAATGTGTAGCTATGGATTTGAAGCAATTTGGTAACATCCATTTGCTTCACCCAATTGATCACGCTACTAGATTGTCTGCTTGTGCAATTGTAAAATCAAAAAGACCGGCAGAAATTATAGAAAAGATTTTTTGCGTATGAATCAGTATTTATGGTTGCCCTGAAAAATTCCTCAGTGATAATGGTGGAGAGTTCTCTAATGAGGCATTTAGGGAACTTTGTGAAAAAGTAAATATTACTGTGAAGACTATTGGAGCAGAAGCACCATGGTCTAATGGATTATACGAAAGACACAACCAAGTTCTAGAGGAAATGCTGACTAAAACAATGGCAAATACAGATTGCAGTCTTGATATTGCTATAGCGTGGTGTATAAATGCTAAAAATAACCTTCACAATGTGCATGGTTATTCGCCTTTTCAATTGGTATTTGGAAAGAACCCAATAATTCTTGGCCACCTGCTTTTGATGATGACACTTCGTTTAAGATCATTTGAGACAATGTCAATGCTCTGCACGGTGCTAGACAGACTTTTGTTTCAAATGAATCTTCAGAAAAGATTCGTCGTGCACTTCGGCACAACGTTCGTTCAAGTGGTGATACTAAATTTCACACTGGTGACAAAGTCTACTATAAAAGACTAGCACATAAAACATGGAATGGGCCAGCAGTTGTACTTGGTCAAGATGGACAACAAGTTCTAGTTAAACATGGTGATGTTTATGTACGTGTACATCCATGTAGGTTGATTTTGGAAAAACCTACTCAACAAGATTCTGTAAAATTGATAAAATTTCACAAACTTCAGGTGCCATAGATCCACAATGCAACGACATACATGATAAGGATATGAATGAAGAAGAAAGTGACGATGACAGTGTGAAAGAAATCACAAACCATGAAAATCTTGAGGACAGAAATGGCACATCAGTTTCAGATTCTAAACCCGTTACTGTATCACGAAGCAGAGGAAGACCACTTAAATACAAGAGTAATCCAACTGATACATCTAATAAGAACATTGATCTGAAAAAGAATATGCAAGTACAATATAAATTGCATGGAGAAGATAACTGGGTGAGAACAAAACTGATTTCTAAATCTGGAAAATGTTCAGGCAAATATGCAAATGAGTGGAACACTGAAAATGAAGCTACGGAAAAACAAGTTATTGATTTTGACCGAGATGTTGAAGAATAAGATGAAATTAATGGAGAACATCTCCATAAACTTGAATTTAGAATTATCTAAGTCAGATGATACTACAGAAACTCTAATAACAGAAATCTTTCTAACTGAGTCATTACAAAACACTCTTCAAGCCAAACATAAAAAATTAGCGAGTTGGAAGAAAAATGATGTCTATGATGAGGTTGAAGATAATGGTCAATATTGCATTTCTGTAAGATGGGTTGTTACACCAAAAATTATCAATGGAAAATTAGAAACAAAAGCTCGATTGTGTGTTCAAGGATTTGAGGAGAACTGTGTATTTAGGACAGATAGTCCCACATGCATGCGGGAAAGTGTAAAGATTGTTTTGTGCCTTATTGCCTCAAGTTCATGGATTCTCCATTCTATTGATTACAAAACAGCTTTTCTCCAGGGTAAAGCAATTGATAGGAACGTTTATCTTCATCCACCAAGCGAATGTAAAACTAGTAAAGTCTGGAAACTAAAAAAGATGGTGTATGGATTAGCAGATGCCCCTTGAGCATGCTTCTGACTGATTCAAAAAAGAGATGATCAAACTCAGAACAAAAATGAGTACATATGATCAAGGTGTTTTCTTTTGGCATTCTACAAATGGTCTTGAAGGTATTCTCGTGTGTTTTGTTAATGACCAATTATAGGGTGGAACAAAAAAGTTTGAATGTGTCATAGAAAAATTGAGGAGCACATTTGACATTAGCTGTGAGCATTCATTTGCTTTTAAATATATAGGCATTGAACTTAAGCAAAGATCAGACTTCTCTATCTATATCAATCAGGAGAGCTATATCAGGAGCATTGAGCCTATCAGCATGGACAGACATCGACAGCTTCAGAAAGATGATGCAGTTACTATGGAAGAGAAAGCTCGACTGAGGTGTCTTATTGGACAACTTAATTGGATTGCAGGCATGACACGGCCTGATGTGGGGTTTGCTATCTGCCAGTTAAGCTCCAAAATCACAAATGTTAAAGTTAGCCACCTCAATAAAGCAAATAAGATCTTAAGGTATGTCAAAAACACACCAATCGGCATTTTTTTTGCTAGACTAGATAACCGCAAAAATTTAAAAATTGTGACTTATTCCGATGCAAGCTAGGCTAATCTTTCTGATGGGGGAAGCCAAGGAGGACAAATTGTCTTTCTTGCAGATGAACATGGAAATCCACTAAAATCAAAAGAGTGATTAAATCAACATTAGCTGCAGAGACCTTATCATTTGTTGAAAGTTGTAATATGTCCTTCCTTATGACAAAAATTGTCGATGAAATTATTTACAATGATAGAGAGTCAATTTTACCTATTCACTGCCAGGTTGACAATAAAAGTTTGTTTAAGGCAGCAAAAATAATTAAGGTAATAAGACATCAGACTACGTGTAGAGATGTTAATTGTTCGGGAAATGATAGACAAAGGAAGTGACATTGTCATGGGTATGAAGTGATGAACAATTGGCAGATACCCTTACAAAGGATGGATCATCAAGTGCAACTCTGTTAAAAGTGCTTCATGAAGCACACCTATTTATTTGAAGCTCCATTTGAGCTATTTGGATTTTTAAAAATGTTAAAAATTGTTGGAGAGTTTAATATGCAATGTGGGCTTGTTCTGAATTGGTCACTAGTTTTTTTTAGTGATCACAATCCAACAAAAGTGTGAGAAGTAGGAAAGAAGAATAGGGAGAGATTGTTAATGTCATGTGGGTTACTTCCCTTGGTTTAAGGAATGACCACCTGGACTAGGATCTATAAGAGTCTGGTAGCCATGTTGGATGAGCTCAGAAGTGAAGCAACAATTGGACCAAAAAGGACTGTAAAAGGAATTGGTTTGCCAGTGGATGGTATCAAGATATTTAACATTATCTCCCTTGATATTTTAAGAATGTTTTTTTCGTAATTTATTCATTTTTTTTTTTTATTAAATTACTTACATTAATAACTATTAATTTACACAAAAATATATACACACAGGGAAAATAAAATTATATAATCATAAATGAATAACAGCAAACATTAACTAACTAGAGACGGTTAAATAAGAAGTTATGCAAATTAGACAGATATTTGAATGTCTATATGTGTTTCTTTAGTACGATATATACCGTATTCGAAAGCATATTATTGCATTATTAAGATAACATCACCCTGTTTTGATGGTAATATAAGTGATACATAAAAACAAAACTTTCGTATTTATTCATTTAGATTATTATACTAAATGTGCGTTAATCAACGTTTGTTTCCCTAAGGTTCTTTTCACTTTAATAACACAAAATACATGTATATACATATATATATATATATATATATATATATATATATATATATATATATATATATATATATATACATACAAAACTTAGTTCTGGGATTGAGTTATGTTCGAAAGAAAAATTGTTTTAATTGTTCTAATTAACAATAATTTATAATTAACTTAACGAGTCATCCATCGCTCTCTTCACTATCTATATACTTCTGTCACCCTCTCTCATTCTGCATTGGTTCAACCACTCTCTAATATTTCTTACCGTCACTGTGAGCATTTAGAGAAAGAGTGACTTTTTTTCAGCAGACTGATTTTCGAGAACGTATTCTCGACTGGTATGAACAATACCTACTCAAGAAGTGGCAGGTAAGTAGTGACAACGATGTTAGATAAGATTTTGTCACATGAGTGAAGACAATTTTTATTTTTGTCCCATCCAGATTCCCTTTCTGGGGAGCTGGATATCCTCACATTAAAAACTATCAATGTGTCGTTGTGGGGAAGGAAAAAAATGGGAACGTTGATCATGCATTGCATATTAAACCTCTAGTATTTATCAAGTTAAAAATATGTTTTTAAAATAAAAACATTGTTTTATCTCTACATTATACAATTTTAAGACAACTTCACGTGTGTCTGAGTGTTTTTGTCATGCCTAAGAATTTAACATTTTATTTGTTCCTCTACTATTAATCAAATATTTACTAAAATTAAAAATTCAATAGTTGAAATGAAAATGAAAATTTTAAAATCCTATCCTAAAAAACAATTTAATTATCAAATTAAATATAGCAGTATGTATTTCGGTTCATCTGTAAATAAGTCAGCCATATTATTTTAATAGTTAAAAAAAATGTTTTAAAGAATGAATTACTTTGTGACCATTCGAAATTTGCAAACATTTAAACTGTCAAATAGAAAGTCACTTAAACTGGCTTTCAAATTCTTAGCAAATTTTCATGTATTCAAAGATTGAAAATCTTGGAAGCTATTTACATCCAATAATTTTATACATAGAGATTAAAAACATTACCATAACAACATTAGTTACAGTTTTATAACAATTTGGTTCAATTATTAATTTAATGACCAAACGATACTGTAATAATATAATTTAACTTTTATAATCCGATTTTAAAAAAGAACAAGCCGCGCATGCGTGGTCCCCCTCTGTATGTGACTCGATGTGGCGAGTGTAAAATGCAATAAATTTGGGCAATTTGGGGCAATTTTGACCCCCCATTGTACCCTCTGGGGGCGCGAACCAGAATTTTTCTGAGGTCAAGGATGCTCATTTTATATCCAGAACAATTGCCTCTACATTTTGGCCAAGTTTCAGAAAAATTTAATGGATGGATCAAACGTTATGGGAGAAAAGGGTCATTTTTTGCCATTTGGGGGGCTTTTGACACCTTGGGGGCGCGAACCAGATTTTTTCCAAGGTCAGCGATACTTATTTTCTATCAGGAACAATTGTCTTCATATTTTGGCCAAGTTTCAGAGAAATTGAATGGATAGATGAAAAGTTATGGGGCAAAAAATGTCATTTTTTGCCATCTTGGGGCCTTTTGACACCCTGGGTGTCTAACAAGATTTTTTTTCAAAAATCGGAGAATGTCACTTTCAAACCTGACCAAAGTTACAACTTCATACAAAATTTCAGAGAAATTCAATGGATGGTTGTGGAGAAAAATCCGGACGGACGAACGGAAATACCTCAAAACATTGAAGCATTATAAATTGCAGGGGGGGGGGGGGGGGGTATTTCAAACATTTTTACAAATGAGGCAATCGGCCTTAACGCGACTATTTTGGCGGTTTTCTTCTTTTGTTAATATAAAGTTTGATGAATCTTAAATGCAGGAAAAGAGATAACCACAACAACAAAAAAATAATAATTATCAACGGCAAATTATCAATGTTTATCAGTTATATAACGCTTTTTTTGTATTCTATATAAGTGAAGAAATAATGATTTAGATAAAAAAGAAAAATAGATGAAAAAAGCAAAAAAGATAAAAAGCAAAATAATGGATGTAATTAACACATGTTAAATGTGTATCAATAGCCACAGAAAACCAATATAATTTTAATGAGACAATCTTTATGACTTTCTTTTTTAACATATAAAGTTATTTTGAAAGATTTTAACAGTTGGACCTAAATAGCATTTAAGCTGACGTATCAAACTTTGATTCTGACTAGCCAGTTTTCATTTGTTATTGTTGTACCATGTTATTGACATTATAATAATCTACTCTGCCACAATTTCATCAAAAAATTATGGAGTCCCTGTTTACTTGCTTCTCCACAAGGGCAGAGTTAGACACAGGGTCGGTTTTTAATGTGAGAAAAAAAATCCAGCTTCCAAAAAGGGATTAAGACAAAATAAAATTGCCTCAGTCTAGAAGGATTTCCTATTTATTGACAGAGGACAGAAAAGTTTAAGTGTAGTATCAGAACAGATACTACACTTTGCTGCTAGCCAAAAGACAAAAAAGAAAAAATGAAATAGTTCCGCCTGGACAATTGGTAAAGATGTAAACATTTTTCACTTATGACTGGAAAAAAAACAAAAGCTTTAAAAAGGAATAACTTATTTTTTTATTGAAAAATATTTTTAAAAATTGTCTCTCTTATAACTAAAATTCCTTTTCTTTTTCCGTAAAAGTTAAAAAACTAAAATGACTTCACTGCATCCTGGGCAGCACCGGGTAGGTACAGCTAGTAACTAACATGAAAGTGGTTACCGATGCAAACCCTGAGTTCGGCATGCTATGTTCGACTTCTGTCAAGGCGATTGTTTTAATTTCCCTAATATTCTTGGGAAAGTTATGAATCCATCTCTCCTCTTTGCTATGGATTAAATAGTAGGATAGACTAGACTCTTAAAACCCTTAGTAGAGCAACTACTCGTTAAATATTCTGGTGAATGGGTTAGCTAGTGCATCCATCAAAAAGATTAGCAGGACTGGGAATTTAGTATCGTGAGAACGGAAGTTTATAATACAAATAAACAGAAAGGACGTCAGATATGAGACAGAATTCAGAGAGAAGAATCTCGCAGTCTTGAAGAATGGCAAATGTGTTAAAAATGGACTAATGAACTCGTTCTCTAAAGGGTTTTGCACCTGATAGTCTCCCTCTCCCTCCCTCTTTTCACCTACGAATATTACCACAATGAGACAATCACAACTTGATGCAATCAACTATACTGTGATTAGTAGATGTGACTCAATAAACCTATTGTTTTATCGACTTGACATCAAATTATTCAGGGATGTGAGTATTGATTTACTCCTCTCCAGGAGTTAGGCACAAGGCCAGTTTTTATCTTACTCCCACAAGTAAGATGTGACCCAAGGTCGGGTCGGGAAAGTGGGGTTTAAAAATTGCCTGGGCAGCCCCGTCGGCATTCCCTGGTAGGGGCGCCTCAGGCAGTAAGCAATAAACTTACTCCTCCCCAAAGAGGGGAGGCGAAGCCTGGGAGGGTGGACCTCCTAGAACTGCACAGGACAGACCCATAGACCGGCGTAAATCAAGCCTCGAAGGCCAAGACAATACCAGTCTATGGGGTGCAGTATCCATCGGAACAGATACTACACTTTGATCTTCCCCCGTGTGCATGTTTGTAGAGAGGCAGCACACAAAAAAACAACAACTAAGAATAACCTGGATGATGTGCTAGTGATAAGTAGTAAAAGCACATTTTAAATAATTTGAAAAATATCAATCTTGGAAAACAAAAAACAGGAAAATTTACAAATAAGTTCATCAGATTAATTGAGCTGACAAGTGAGTTTAAACTAAGAACGACAAGAGAAAGACAATGAGTGCGCACAATAAGTCATTCTTTGATGAAACAAAAGTCATCTAACTCTCCTACCCCCTTCATCAGAGAGAACTGTCATAAGAGGGCAAGATAAAACAAGACAGAAAGAGGAAGAGAGAAGAAAACAAGAAAAAGAAGGAGAGAAAGAGCGAAAGGAAGAAAGAGAAGGAGAAATAAAATCCAGCCTTAATAGCAACAAAAAAATAAAGAGGTTAAGTTCTAGTGATTTAACAAAAATCAGCTTTTCTCTTATTTAAAAAAAAAGAAAAAAAGCGAATTCCAACCAAAAATCAAATCTAATTTATTGGCAAAAACTAACAAAGTTCAACAAGCCATGTAAAAAGCAGAGAACTCGCGATTTAAGCAAAAATCCACTTTTCTTGGATTAAAGAAAAAGCGGAATTCCGCTAAGAAACGGAAGAACTCACATCCGTGATTATTACCTCCCTTTTATAATAGAATGTCTGACAACCTGGAGATTGTCTTGATTTGACCAGACCCTTATCGGTCAGAATGGGGTACTGTTATTCAGATTCTAGGAGGCCATCTTCCCAGGCATTACATGCTCCCTTGAAAACTCCTAGCAAGTAAATAATAAAGTAGAAAGAAAATGTGCTTATCTTAATTGACTAATTCAATTATGAAAATTAGGCTAAGGTATGTTTTATTCCATTCTATGGTAGTACAATTAGAAATGCTGCAAAAGCACGCTTGTGTACCGAAAACAGTTAAGCACTTTTGCAGAAACGAAATATCAGAAGAAGAAATAAAATCACAGGTGCCATTGTTTATCTAAAATAGTTTAAACATAAAACCTCCCATTTTTTGAAGAGTAGATTAAAACCCAATTGTTTCCTTACTAACACAAAATCAAGAATGTAAGTGGCACAAGAATTAAGTAGTCTTTATGAGTACTTGTGCAGAATAGACATCCAAGAATTACATGGAGATTCCTAAATTTTGACGACAAATTCCAGACTTGGCTGAGATATGCAGACGATAAATTGTGGAGAAAATATTTGGAAAATCCGACCCTTTCGCTAGTTTACTTTCACAGATTTTTAATTTGTATCCGTTTTCAGATAAAGAACATCCCCACCTTCTTCTATTTCACTTCCTACTACTTTTTTGCCTTCTTTTTCTAATATTTCGTAAATATGCCGAATTCCAATTTCCTTCCTCCATAATAAAAACGCTGGAACCCTACAACTAACTAAGTCCAAATGGCAACAGACACCTCTCTATAGCACTTCTGAGCAATCAAGAAAAAATTCACAATAAATTGTTTGCTAAAAAAGCGTTAAGTATGCCAAGACTCAGGAATCTTCGCAAGTACTGGAATTTTTTGGATGTCTATTTTGCATAAGCACTCTTTATTACAATCGTTAAAATTAATGTATATTATTAATCTGTTCATTAATTAGGTTAGATTATGTGCATACTCTGGAGAACTTTGCTACATGCTTGAGAACAAAATCCCACTAGCCATCAGTTTTGAACTAAAAGTCGATTGTTTTGTTCTGTCATCACATGTGTAGTTTAGCAGATTAGACTAAAGATGACTTTAGCAAGTCATCTTCACGGCTGGATAAATATCCGGCTTGCAAAAAGTTCTCTGCACCCCTTTCCTGTAGTCAAGAATGATCTGATTTGTCCTCCAAGTTTCAGTCATGAATGTCAAACAGCCTTTGTTTTATCTCTGTTCAAGGATATGCTGGGACACTTTTGTAATTGTCTTATCAGTAGGAGGTATGATCTTGAATGGAGTTCCCACTCACTAGACCATAAAGCCCCAAATGTTTATCTGTGGGGTCATTTCAATGATAATGTCTATTAAACAATCACCAGACTATTTCTAAACTCAAGACAACCACCACAGCTTAAATCAGAGCAGAACCAAGAGAGGAGTGTCAGAGTTATTGACGATTTTGCACATCGTATCTAGGTGCGCTTATCATTGAAAGGCATTAAAACAAAGACTGTTGGATATTCATGCCAAACTTGGTGGACAAGTCAGGCATAGACTGAAGCTTATTTGTACCAAACATGGTTGGATAGCAAAAAGAACTGTATTTATGAATACAGAGTTACATCCCCTTTTTAAAAATGGCATTCATATGAAAATAATTCTGACCCAGTCAAAGTATTTTATGGCAGGAACTAAATCGAATCACACTTTATTTGTCTTAACAACATGCTGCAATAGTTCACAAGAAAGATTTATGAACCAAAAACAAATATTAATTTTATAGGAAAAAAGTTATCGATGATAAAATCGAAAGAAACTGACTTTACTTTGTATATTAGATATATATACATGGTACATAGACGAAAAGGTAGTTGAATTGAGTAACCACATTATGTATTCAAGATGGCCACCATGAATTATGCAAATTAGATTGAATTGCATATTTTGATACGCCATAATATTCATATGCATCAACAGTGTATTATCATTCTTAATGTAGCAGATCTGTTCAAATATGATATGAAAAAGAAAATCCAGCGTCTAAAGGGTTAATGTCGAAATGGGACTGTGCATTTGTTATTTTTGTCTTTCACATAGTTTTTATCGAGATGCCCATGGAAGTAAATCCCACTTTCGAAGAAGGTATATGAAAAGCTAATATCATTCTTACGAGCAGGAAATCAAAAATGATAACAAGTGGCATAAATATTCATTAATCTGGATTTGCAGAAACCAAATATATAAACCATAAAGAGAGGGGGAAGGTGAGAGAACTCCCAGAGATTTCTAACGTACTTTGAACACAAAAGGTAACGGATTCCATCAATCAATCTATGGAAGCTGTTGAGTTTTGTATTCAGTGAAGCTCTCAAAAGACTTGCTGTTGGGAGCCACTTATTTCCTGTTGTTTTTAACTCAATTCAGAAGATCATGCTTCCAGAAATGACATTTTTCACACTATTTTTACAAGCTTCTTTGACTACATCATCTTGATTTTATGTCTCTTTTTTATTTATTTTTAACTAGCAGGGCTACTCGGCGTTGCTCGGGGTCATTGACAACAAAATAGAAGAGGTAAAAAGGGTGTGCAACATCTTTCTTTTAAAACCTCCTTCTCTCCCTATCTATCTCCTCCTCCTCCCCCTCCTCCCCAAGTCAAGAAGAATTTCCCCTCCTCCAACCAAGGGGAGACTAGATAGTCTGAAAGCCAAGAAAGTGTATTTTAGTTCGAATTTCACATCAAAAGTCAAATCGCTCTAAATGTCGACTGTCCCCCCCCCTCCCCCCAATTAATGAATATCACAAATAAATGTGTCTATATTCAGTCCGAGGCAATGTTGAAAAATATATATCAGCTTTGTGGATGTGTCTTATATAGTTTCTAATTTTAGCTCTTTAGACTAGCTGTGCCGACTTTGCGTTGCCTGGAATCCATTACATTCAAGTTTGTTTTGTAAATATTTCTATGTTCTATAACCACACCTTTTTTTTGTTAGGTTCAACAAATATGGAATTCTACATCTTACTAAAAGAATAAGAGTTATTCCCCTTAGCTGATATTTGTTTTTTAGGTGTTTATTAAAGAATGTCTCTATAATAGCAAACTGCCACAGCAGCATTAAGTATTTTTTTAAAATAAATTATAGCAAAGTACATTAGTTTATTGCCAATAACATGGTACAACAACAAATGAAAATTGACTAGTCAGAATCAAAGTTTGATATGTCAGTTTAAATGCTATCTAAGTCCAAACTTTTAAAATCCGACCAACATAATTTTATATATTAGATATATATGGTGAAACAGCTGTCTGTGAATGAATGCATTTACTCCTCCACTCGTTGGTTGAGCTCTCTAGTAAGGGAATAAACGGTTGTCATTTAGTGTAAGGCATATCTTTTCCTAAAAGAAAAGAGCCCTATAGACAGTCAGTAATGTAAACAGATATAAGCAATATAATTTCATTTACCTCATGGCGAGGGTGATAGTATAAAGGTAAGAGGCCCGACAACTGACCAAGGTTTTGAATCTCAACTTGAAACACTTGCTATATCTAGCCATACTAAAGAGCCGGTGAAACAGTGGATGATATATATATATATATATATATATATATATATAAACTAGCGGAACCTGTCGCCCGGCGTTGCACGGGAGAAAGTACTACCTATTGCATAATGTTGAATAAAAAAGAAACGGCCTATTGTTCTTTCTCCCCCACCTCTACCGTGTTGGCGAATGTTTTAAATAAAAAAAAAAGTGTTAGAGTAGAATGGGATCGAACCTGCCTTCTTAACAACTGTGCCACGTTTTCGAGTTAAAAATACATGTGAAAATAGGCCAATTAAGCTAAGCTTGTTTATTGGCATGCGTGTTATGTTAAGATTTAGCTTCTGCCGACCAAATGTAAAGTTCAACAATGACACGGTTTAGGTCATTTGTAGTTGATGAAATAAATGGATTTGGGCAAGTTTTCTATAATATGCGTGTTAAAGGTGTATGATTTTGAAAATGCAAATGTATCGGGGTCTATGAGTATCTTGGCGCTTATTGAATTAAATAGGAAGTCGATTCGATCAAGAAATTGTAGCCGCCATGTTGAATGATTCAATGTTGCAGGAACTGTGTTTATTAATTTCATTCGCTTAATTCCGGAATGAATATAAATATAGAAGTCATAGGTAGAAATAGAAATAACGTAATCTGATATTCGCGGAAAATCATCAGAGTGAACGGGAGCGGTCATTAAGTCTTTGCTTATTGTTTTATATTATGTAGTAAATTAATACCAGGCAAATAATAAATAAGAACGGAGTCTTTTGTGTGTTTATTAGTTCCCGGTGTTGATGAGTGGAGAAAAGTTTTTGCTACCACCTATATGGAGTTGGTTTGTCAGAGAGTCGTAGATGGTGGGCCAAATGTAATATTTAGTGTTAGCTGGAAAAAAATGAT
Source organism: Sepiola atlantica (assembly GCA_963556195.1). Lineage (NCBI taxonomy): Eukaryota > Metazoa > Mollusca > Cephalopoda > Sepiida > Sepiolidae > Sepiola > Sepiola atlantica. The sequence goes on from OY744519.1 coordinate 144,894,005, forward strand.
AACGAATTTACTAAAACACGCTCGAGTGAATAAGTGTAATATAATTGTGAGTTTAGTAGCCTGTGATGCATGTGGTTATTTTCCTATTCTCCGAGAAGGTACAGGGGAAAAATCGTCTTAACTTTATATATTAGATTATACTAAAGCTCAGTTCACCGTTTGTTTCTTTGCGGCTTTTTTTTATATATACTTTAACACAAAATACATGCTAAAATATACCTTAGTTCAGGGATTGAGTTATGTTAGAAAAAAATTGTTTTAATTGTTCTAATTAGTCATAATTTATAGTTAACCGAACAAGTCAGCCATCTCTCTCTTAGTAATATATGTATTTCTCTCCAGCCTCTCACTATGTTGATTTAACCATTCTCTAATATTTCTTAATGCCTTTGTGAACATCTAGAGAAAGAGTGATTCCTTTATCAGCGTGGCCATCTAATGTACATACTTGTGTTTATACACACCACAAACACATATGAAAATTTGATTGGAAAATAATGTATTTTTACTTCTATATAAGATTAAATAAGAATAATAATACTTCTATATTATTATAATAATAATAATAATAATAATAATATAGAAGTAAGGAGACTTATAAATTTTAATTATGCAAGAATAATGTATCAGATATGTTACAGTTTATGAATTTACAAATGAAAACAGAATAAATAGTGGTAGTGGTCATTATCCGACGAGTCACAGGTACGTCTAGTATTATTTGAAATCTTTGATAATGTGAAATAAATTTAAATATCCCATATTTTCAGGCAAATTTTTTGTTTATTAAATCGCTATTAAGAATCGTGATCAAAGTTTTTGTTTTGCATATCTCTTGTTATTGGATACGTCATTTTAAATCAACTGAAGTTTTGTAATGGAGACGCCATATGTAACCGATGGTTATAAAAATTATTGTTAAATTCAAATTTGAAGTTGATTTGGCATATCCAATAACAACATACATGCAAAACAAAATTCCGATCATAATTTTTAATTTTCCTATGAAGAAGAGATTTATCTTGAAATATTGGATATTAATTATATCATTAACTATTAACACCCGTATTTTTATTGCTCCATTTTTTTGTTTTTTGCAAGTTTGTTTTATTTTGTAATCATTAATTTCATTGCTTTTCAATTGTTTCTTTAACCCATTTATAGAAATAGTTGATCTGCTATTGGCCGCCATGGGTATGGATGCACACAAGTACCAAACACATTTTTTTAATGCTGTATGGAAATTAGACACAAAATGTACATATATCTTCCACTTCCAGACTGAGGACAAAAAAAATAAATGTCACTTCTCAAGACATTCAAGCAATTCCAAGTCACCATACTGATCAATAACAAACATCACAGTTATTTGTCTATACATCTACTACTGCTACTATTCCCACAGAAATATAATAAAATTGTTAATATACTACACAAACTTCTAATGTGAGAGAATTTTCATGATGCGTTTGTTTTAGTGTATACTATCCGGTGTTGCCCAGAATGTAGTAGTCATTTTAGTTTTACACTTTTATTTGTTTGCACATGTTTAAACTCAAGGTAAACAACACCTTCAACTTATTCAATTTAAGTTATCTCCCCTCCTTGCTGATTTTTATTTTTAGGTGATTATTTTTTTTTTTTAATTCATATTAACAGTCGTCTTGGCTGGACTAATAATTTTTTTAAATAGATTGTATCAAAGTATGCTGTTATATTGCCAATAACATGATACAACAATAACAAATGAAAATTGGTTAGTCAGAAGCAAAGTTTAATTTATCAGCTTTAATGTTATTTGGGTCTGACTTTGAAAATCTGACAAGATAACTTCAGATATTAGATGTATGTGTGTGTGTTTGACATGCTGTAGTATATTTCAATGTTCCTATTTACTTACTTCCGAGCACAAAGTTAGACAAAAGATCGGTTTTTAATATGGAGAAAATCCAGCTACCCAAAAAGGGCACTCTGGATTGGAACAAAACTAAAAATTGCCTCAATCTAGAAGGATTCTCCTTCACTGACAGAGGACAGAATAGGCTAAGTGTAACATCAGAACAAATACTACACTTTGTTCCTAGACAAAAGGACACATAATTTTTTTGTTTTGTTTTTTTCTCTATCTGGACATTTAATGTATTAATTCTTTTATTTCATGCTATTTTGTTGACTTAGTAATCGAGAGAGTTGGGTGGAAGAATAAGTAAGGTATTTAAACTTTGGATCATTTTTAGCTAAATTGGGTCTTTAATTCTTGAAGTGGTTATATTGACTTTAAATATTGAATAAAGACATTCTTATTTCTTACTCAGCAGGGGTCTCACAGAAGTCGTTACCAGTAATCGCTCATGTGCAACAACAGCTGGCATTCCCTTGAATCTGAATGATAATAAGTCTTCAGATTTCTAGTACTCTTCACTTCCTTAAATAACCGTTGCAAATTATTTTGCATTCTCGCAACAGCCGTTTATCATTGATTTTTTGCTGATAACTTGTGTTGTTTTTCTCTGAAATTTGAGTAACAATAAGCCTCCCCAGGATTTCAATACTCTCTATGCCCTTCCAACAGATGCTTGATTGGTGTTCTTCCCCCTTCTTTTAATTCTTCCTGAAACTTATTAAAATATAACTGTCCCTACCCGGTGTTGCTCGGTAGTGTATTTACAATTTGCTTCGTTTCCATTGTTTTTAACCCTTAAATAGTTTATTTTTTATATTGGCTTAAAAAAAAATTTCATCAAGTGAAAAACGTTTCATAGGAATAATATAAAGTAGTATAAATGATTTTTGAACAAAAAAAAATTATTGAACAAAAATAAATGCTGTTGCAAATGTGCAACAAATGGCATAATTGATACAAAAAAATAATATATAAAATATGGAACCAAAAGATATCAATTGCCTTTGGTCGTAATATCACAGCATAAACAAAACAAAATACATATCATACAGGCATGAACAGAAAACACCTTATTATATCTATAATATCATACCCTCACTCGCCCGTGACATCAAAAATACTGATTACCTATTTAGCGGGTGTGCTGATGCAACATCATACAAATACCTACTCACACTTGCCAACAGGCTCGTTGCAGATGTGAAACCAGTTGCAGTTTCACACATTTTCCTTGAATATTAAATTAAATAGGCATTTTGTTGAAATCTGTCTTATTTGAAACAATATAGTTTTGTTCTGGTCAAAGGTAAATAACTATTTGTTGAATACAGAGTTATGCCATTTTTAAGATGGCGGCCATTTGAAAATAATTATTTTAGCTTTTTCTGGAAGCAATTAAATCGAATTACATTTTCTTCCTCTTAACAACATGCTGCAATGATCCACAAATAAAACTGACGAACCAGAATCAAATATTGATTTTGAAGGAAGAAAGCTATAGATGACAAAAGAACCAATAAGGAGACTAACTTTACTTTATATATTAGAAAAGAAAGAGTAGGGAGAAGTGCTTGTTATAATTTAGATCATTTTTTTTATTGTTTTTTTTTTTATTAGTGCACTAAAATTTAGGGTTGAGGTTTAGCTGCATTGGGTCTTCAACTTTAGATCTAAAAAATATGAAAGTTTTTTGTTTTGTTTTTTGAATGATACTAATAAAATAACCGCATCATAATTGTAGCAATACTTATGACTATTAATGAAACGAGAGAAGTCTTGTTAAATAGATAAGAATATGTTATCAGACTTAATAAGCACTAATTTAGCCATTATCTCTTCTCAGCAAAGGAGTTGGGTCTACATACAGCCATTTCTTTTCTAGCCTAATTTTGACTTTAAGTAAAATAATGATAATGAAATCCCTAAAAGGTGTATTTTATTAAAAACTAACTGTATCTACCTCGTGTTGCCCGGGAGTTTTTTGTTTTTCAGTTTCATTTTTATTTCACCCCCCCCCCCTCTTTTTATCTTTTCTCTTAATTTCTTGTAAAAAAATATTTACATTTTTAAAAAGATAATTCAATGTAGGAATTGTTATTACATAAAATATCGATTTTGCAATAAAATCGATAAGACGTCTTACGAAATGTTGAAAGTAAATTTTGTAAATACTTCCAAATTTTTGTTTTAAAATTTATAAATAATGACCATTATTAGGTTCTGATAATAGACAGAAAACATCTCTTTTCTTTAACGATGAAATAGACATGGTGCGAAATAATATATACTAGTTGTACCTACCTGACATTGCCCAACAGTGTTTTTCTTGCAGTTATTTTTTTGTTTTTTTAGACTATGCCAGTTTTGTTTTTTTGGACCAAAATATGTTTTTGTTCCAAATAAAGGGAAGCAAGTCTGTATTAACAGATAAATAAGATGGAGTACGTATGGAAATAATTCAGACTCAGTCAAAGTATTTTCTCGAAGGAATTAAATTGACTTACATTTTATTGTTTTTAATATGCTGCAAAGATATTGTAGGAAGAAAGCTATTGATGACAAAAAAATGATAAAGAGACTGACTTTACATATTAAATTAGTTTGTTTTTTTAAACATCTTTGTATGCTGGTTCTTCCATCCTTTTTTTTTTTTTTTTTTTTTTTTAAATCAGATTTTTGTGTAGTTTAATTGAATTATTTATGGTATCATTTGGTCATTATATTAATTAAATGAAATTATCTAAATTTATAACATTTAAAAAAATTCATTTAAAAAGTTAATTTTAACGTGAATTATCAGACAGACAATATGTTGACAATTCTATTATATATACGAGCTGGCTTTGTCGGCTCGCTATCGCTTGGCAAAGTTTGCTACTAGAAATACTTGAAATATTAATTTAATAAATTAAACATTTCATTCATACCTTTGTTGTAAACATGAAATAAAATCTTTCTCATTTATTCATATAAATAGATAAACATTAACATTTTGATAATTTCGATAAAAATGTATTCATCTTGTAAATGTCATCTCAAAAGAGGAATAAAAAGAAGAAATCAATTTGTTTTTTCACTTACAATTTAGAAATAGATCACAACTTGTTGAAAATCAAGTCAGTCCCTCTAAAGAAAGGAACATTTGAACACAAATGCTAAATATTTGTCCAGAAAATTAAACAATATTGCGAAACAGAACTAAGACAATCATTGAATTAAAAAGCAATAAAACAGATTAGTTAATTAATAAAAACGTATTTTTTCAAAACCAATAGTCAAATTAGTCAATCTTGCGACTCATATCGCATATACATAAGCAGTAGATGGTTCGCCTATTGTGTAAAGATGAATTAACTTGAAATAGGGTGCGAGAAATGGGCATAACGTTCGCATTTATTCATTTAATCAATAGATATAGATATATATATATATATATATATATATATATTACTAAGACTCTTTGAATTGTACTTGTGTGTTGTTTGTGCATTATTTTTTTCATTGTTGTAGGAGTAAAAAGAAAACATGTATGTAAATTAAATATCAAAACATTTAATTCTAATTTATTCTCATTCAAATATTTAATTCCATGCTTTTCCTGTGTAAATATAATGTTCCATTCTATTATGACTTTAAAAAATTGTCTCCAATGTTTTCTGTAATGATAAGGCTTGATTAGTTTGCTGGCGCATGAAGTTTTGTTCATATTAAATGCGGAAGTTTACTTAATATATTTTTCTTATTAAAGTAGGATTGGCCAAGAAATTGATATTCAACAAAGAAATGTTAACAGAAATATTCTCTGATAATGCTTACACACTGTGATGCTGTATTTTACTGTGTGTAATCATATATATATATATATATATATAACTTAATGCCAGTGTAATATTATGTAAAATTTACCGACAAAGACAATGGAAGTGTTCCTGAATCTATAAGTGCACCCCCTAAGGGGGCTATGAGAGCATAACACCCCTTAAAACTTAAAATATATCCTATTATTATGAAAATCACCAAAGTTAAGTGACATTGAGCATAGTCAGTACTAGATGGGTGACTATTTGGGAATACCAGGTGCTGTATGTGGACACCTAGCTATGGGCAAATAGCGTTGCCAACCCGCAGTGCCTAGCATGGCGACTATGGCAAAAACCTCTGAATGACAGTCACCAACAAAGTGGACGGAAACCAGGGAGGGGGTACCTCCTTCAGGAGTGATCAAAAACTCTAATGGTGATCATGAAATTTATATCATATGTATTAAATTTTCTGGGGAAGACAATGGAAGTGGTCTTGAATCTCTACGATACCCTCTATGTGCCGAATATTTATGTAAGTGGCCAATGGGGACAGAACCGTCTTATAACTTAAAATACGTACATCCGATTTTAATTAGATTTAAACCATTTGATATATCTAAAGGTCTGGCATGAAGGTCTTCTCATAAAAATTAATTCATATGGTATTACTGGACGAATATTTAATATAATTAGATCGCTTTTAACCAAAAGAATGACCCAGGCTATCCTCGATGGCCGTTCATCCAAACAACATGACTTAAATGAAAGTGTACCCGAGGGATTGATCCTTGGACCTTTATTGTAGCAGCCATCACGCAGGTCCGGAGGGAAAGAAAGTGAGGGTTGCATTATGCAAATCAGGTGCGGCAAAAAAGGCTAAATGAAAGGCTAAATGAAAGGCGGTGTCTTTTGGGGTTGCATTATGCAAATCTGGTGCGCCATGAACGCTAAATAAAAGGTGGTGTTTTTTGGGTTGACGGGAGTTGTAGAGAGAACGTCTCGAAGTTCACATGCGGTTGGATAATACGGTTAAAAGAAGGAAAAACGTGTTGCCCGGGAGAAAAAGGAACACAAGTCATTGTTTCATTTATTGTTCCTGATTTTCATAAACGACCTCCTTGATAACATTGTGTACGAGATGAGTATATTTTCTGATGACACCACGCTCTACTTTCATCATGTGGGTAAAATGGATGTGCACATATCCGAGGCAATGGCTGAATCCTTAGAAATTGACTTCCATGCTGTAGTGGAATGAGTTCATAAATGAATGGTAACATTTAATGCTGCTAAGAGAAAGCTCCTTTCCTTCAACAACTACAAGAATCCTCTTCAACAACCGATTGCAAATAACACACTACCTGAGAGTCCAACGTTCAAATTCTCAGCCTAACATTCACAGGTAACATGAATTGGAACAAATATATAGAAGACATTGCCAAGGCTGCTACAAAGAAAGTGGGCTCCCTCTACCGTGCTAGAAAACTTCTCACACCTGACATTATCCTATATCTCTACAAAGCCATCAACCGCCCATGCATGAAGTATTGTTGTCACATCTAGGCTGGTGCATGATTCACTAGTCTCTCTCTCTCTTAGACAAGGTTCAAAAAAGAGTGGCTAATCTAATAGATCCCTCACTATCCATCCTTATGTTGCATCCTTGTGTCTGTTTTACAAGTACTTCAATGGAATGTGCTCCGATGAACTTGCTGCTCTGGTGCCCCCTCGACGTAAATACACTTCATCAACAAGACAATGAGCTAAATCCGATCCATTCACTGTGGAGATCCCCAGATGCCGGAGAGCTTTCTACTCCAATAGATTCTTTCACCGTGCTGCCGGCCTTTGGAATTCCCTGACTGTACCGACATGTAGAAATTTAAAACTAATGTGAACAGGCATCTCGCTGCACAGTTCCCAACTTAGGATGACCCCCTACACTTTCACCCTAACTCTCAGTAGCTCCTTACGTCTACAGTGGCAACTTGCCTTGTTTGGGGCGAACTGTTTAAAAAAAAAAAGAAAGACACTAATTCAGAGAGGTTTCCAACATTTCAGCTTCTTTCGGCTATGTTAGGGGTGCAAAATGAGGGGGGGGGAGTAAAAACGAAGAAAGTAATACGGTGTTATGAACATAGTGAAAAGGTACATAGTAGTGATCATCATTCAATCATCGGGTCTTCTTGCTAGTTGTATATAAAGTAGTCAGTTTTTCCCCATATCTTTGACTTAAATAGCTTTTTTTAATACAAGTTACATACTTATAATAATATAATATTGGATTTTTCTTAAAATCTTAAAGAAAAATTGTATTTTCAATTGATTTTTTTTTAGTTATATTTAATCCTGTTCAATTTTTTTTTTTTTATTAGTCATAAATAAAGGAGGGGGGGGGGGAGATTTTATACTCTATCACTCAGATCTCCCACTGTCACACAGAAACAAATTGAATAAGACAAATTTTTTCGATGCTTATAAATATAATATCAAGACAACCGCAGGTTCCGGATCGTCTGTTGATAAAAATCACTCGGACAGTGATGTTTATTGATAAAGTTTATTAAAAAGAGAAAAACAAATCAGAGAGACAGGTTACTTGCGTACCAGATAGATAGCTGGTGTCGTTACACCTAGCTACATTGTGCACTCCCACTTTCCCTTATTGGGCACAGCATCTTAGACACGTCTCCTCTGCTTAAAGTGACGTCAGAAAAAAAAAGAAGAAAAATATCTGTCTGAAAGCCACGTGGTTCCGTCGACTTCTGTTCTGGGGTCACCTCTAACCCTTAGGTGTCACTCAAACTTTTCCATTCAAACAACGGCTCCCGTTATGTAACAATACCTTTCTCAAGTATTATTATTAGTAGTAGTTATGTTCAACATTTTTTTTATACCCGGGCAACGCTGGGTAAATCTGCTAGTGCATACTAGAATAGTTGTTTTCAGTTGCTGGTCTGCGGAAGCAAATCGGTCTGAAGAAATTTCCTGATAGTCAGCAAAATAGTTACTGCCACTAGCAATAGCATGCCGGAATCATTGTCTTGTAGTAAGAGCAGGACATTCCTGCTCACAACGAATATCCTGTTGTCTATAAGCATGTAGGCCTTTTGGCATGAGTTATAGTTTCGCTTTATAAATGCATTGCAGATTCGATTTACCGTTATGCATGTCAATGTAGCGCTTTCACTCTGAAACAACGCTGCAGCCATCGTTATCAAGTATCCTTGTAATGCAGCAGCAGCAGCAAATTTCTCGCTAACTTTACTTGAATTAAATATTGCTGTCTTAACATTCAATTTTTGTTTACTCCTCATTTCTACTTATTTTACATAATTGTAGGATTTTCATTTTCTAATCTTATATTTAAAAACCAACAGAAAATATTAGTAAATGTTATTCCAAAATCGAAATCTATTAAGATTTTGTTTTTTGGCAATAATTTGTTTTGACAATAGTTTTTTTGTTTTTTTTACAATAGACCAAAACATGTAAATAACGATGTCTCATCTAAGAAATATTAATTTTTTTTTTCTTTTACTAAGGAGTAACCATTTATCAAGGCTAAAAGCCACTCAAGGATATGGGTTACTGAGATGGAAAGATTGTCATTTGAATGATGAAGAATATTATGAGAGGATTGAAAATAATGAATGGAATGAATAAAAAATAATGAACGGAATGAATAAAATTTGATGACTTATGAGGACGGTTTATGACAAGTGTTTATTGACATTGGATTTGAAGATGACCATGTTGTATCCCTCAGGGAAGCAATCTTGCGACGTGTTCCACAGATGAGAAGTTCTTAAAAAGAAACTGTTCATGGAAATCCTGCAAAGGAAGAAATAAAAAGTTGCATCTTTTTCTCATCTGTTCGTTTTTTTTTGTTCGTTATTTTGTTTTTGTTTTTTTAACGATGCTCATCAAAATGATTTAGCCTCATCACACTCAAATGAAATGGAGAATCACATTCCACCACCCCCTTTAACAGATATCTGTAAGAGTTAATAGCTTGGTAGACAGGTAGAGTAGGTTCAGAACAAAAATATGACAGGTGAACAAAGCCGACAAAGACCGAGAATAATGATAAGCATGTTACCTTCTGATGGTTAGGTTTTGTTGTTATTAAACATCTATTTTCGTTTTCTGTGATTTTATTAAGAAATACGAATAAGAAGGCAGACATACTGGTCCCCATCCAACATCTTTGCCTATTCGTTAACTTGGACAACATTATGTTGTCAACTGTATTCCAAACTTTTCTCTCTGGGCATATGGTTTCAAATCTATCTTAGACTTTTTTTTATTTTTTCGATTATCCTGCATTAGTTTACGATCTGTATTTTCCTTGATATCATTCATTTCGTTTTTCGTCAACCAGTAGGTTTTTTTAGATGTTTTATTTTAGCCATTTGCAGAAGATGCAGTTCCAGGAATATTGCTACCATGACAAATAAGGCATGGAAAAAAAGTGGGAATAGGAGAAAAAAAGTGAAAAAGGAAATAAAGGGAAAAAAGGAAACTGGGACAACGAACAAAAAAAGAAAAGGAGCAAGATGGAAAAGGGGTCAGAAGGAAAACGGCCGAAAGAGGAAAAAAAAAATGGAAAAATGATAACAAACAGAAACAAGAAAACAAAGCAAAAGAAAAAATGGCCTCGTTTTTGTGAACAAAGCCAATATTTTGCTGTGATAAACACTAAACATGAGAATCAGCCACATTTTGAAGGAGAGAAAAAGAAAAAAAGTAACTAAATTAAAAAAAAACAATCTAAAGGCAAAAAAATCAAAAAGAAAAGTCAATGAATTTACATAAAGAGATAAAAGAGAGGGTGACGAAGGGGAGTATTGACGTTATTTTTTGGGGGGAGGGGGAGATCTCTCTTGATTCTGAGAGAAACCTAAAGTATGGAATGAACAAGATCAGAAAATATAAGAGAATCGGCAAACGAAAAGCGATAGACTGAGGTATTTTATCTACTTGCCTTCTCACGATGGGACAAAGTAAGACACAAGGTCAGTTTAATGTGGAGGAATAATACGGCTTCCACAAAAAGGGCCACTCTGAACTGGGTACAAAAATTATCTGCAGAGTTCCGTTAGAACTCCCTCACAAATGGGGACACATTAAGAGACGGTCAATAAATCCCCCTTTTGAATGGAATAGATAATGCTTGGGAGGATGGCATCCTGAGACTGTGCCAGCTATAAATTGAGGTAAAGTTCAGGGTTATGGAGGCAAAAAATATAAGTTCGAACTCTGCCGCCGAGAATTCCAAACTATCCGACGCCAAGAATTCCAAACTATCCGACGCCGAGAACTCCAAACTATCTATGACTTCTAGCATTCTTACAATCTCAAGGTAATAAAACAAGAGTAGATATTCTTAAGATTCGATCTAGGCGTTTAACGATGAATAGACGATTTCAAATTTAAGTAACAGACTGATACGAGAAAAAAGTGTGACCCGTTGGGTCACTCATTGAGGTCGCGTTAAATTGCTTGAATCTTTTTATTACCTTTGTAACAGAGAGAAACGAGAGAGAGAGTAAAGAGAGACAGACAGAGAAAGAAAGAGAAAGACAGAGATAGAGAGAGACAGAGAAAGAGAGAGACAGAGAAATAGATAGATAAAGAAATAGAGAAATATAGATAAAGAGAGCTAGAGAGAGAAAGAGAAAAAAGAGAGTAAAAGGTATAGAGAAAGAAAGAGTAAAAGGGATAGAAAGAAAGAGAAAGAGGGATAGAGAAAAAGAAAGCGAGAGGGAAGAGAGAGAGAGAGGAGGGGGGAATCAAAAGATAAGTGAAAGAGAGAGAGAGGGGGAAAGAAAAAAAAAGAGAAAGAAGAATAGAGAAAGAAAGAGAGAGAGGGAAATAGAAAGATAAGTGAAAGAAAGGGAAAGAGAAAGAGAGAGGATGGGGGAAGAGAGAGGGGGAAAGAAGGAGAGGATGGGGGAAGAGAGAGGGGGAAAGAAGGAGAGGATGGGGGAAGAGAGAGGGGGAAAGAAGGAGAGGATGGGGGAAGAGAGAGGGGGAAAGAAGGAGAGGATGGGGGAAGAGAGAGGGGGAAAGAAGGAGAGGATTGGGAGAGGAAGAGAGGGGGAGAGAGAAATGGAGAGAGAGGAAAAGAGAGGGAAAGAGGTGGGGAGAGAGGGAAAGAGGGGGAGAGAGGGAAAGAGAGAGAGAATTGAAAAGAAAGAGAGAATTGAAAAGAAAGAGAGAGGGGAGAAAAAGAGAGAGTGGTGAAAGCGATATAGACAACGTATAAAATAAGAGCTGAGGAGAAAGTCAACCAACATACATTGAGTGAAAGTGATAGGAAGTTATTAAGAGATGGCTCATTTGATGTGTTAATTGCAAATTACAGCTAATTAGAACAATTAAAATGAAAGGTTTTTGACGTAACTCAATCATAAAACTGTCGAATATTTTAACATGTATTTTGTGTCATCAAAATATATAAGAAAAAACTTTGGAAAACAAACGTTGATTAACTCAGCTTTAGTAATAACAATAGATGTCAAACTATTTTTTTTAATATTTGAAGATGATTTGAAGCTATTGTTTTTTTCAATTGATGAAGAACAATTATTACTTCAGCTAAAGAGGTTATGTTTTTGGTTGAGTTTTTTTTAATGTCCAGCATAGTGTCCACATCGCTGGACCAATCGTCAGCAAATTTGGTCAAAATATCGGTCATGGTCTAACTTAAAACTGATTTAATTTTGTGAGATTTAGGTCAAGCTCACAAAAAATATAAAATTTTGCCGAGAACTTCGGTTCTGCTCATCATAGAGACTCGCTACTTAGCCCATGATTTAGCCAATGAAGTCCTGCGTCTTATATAATTTTCATATTGACCTTTGTCCTTCAAAAGTTCTGACATGGTCGAAATTTTTACAGAATTTTGACTTCCAATTTTTCCAAATTTTACGTATGGATCTGATACTCTTTAATAACAGTAAACACCATGCACATTTTCTGCCTGATCAGATAAATAGTCAATAGAAAATGGAAAAGTAAGGCCTAGATAAGACTTTGGCTCATCCTTACACTGTCAGGCGGAGGTATGCAATTTGAAGACTGACTTATGTTCCTGTTTATATTTTTGTTACAATTCTCCCTAAAAATAGCCATTGTTTTTACCTGACTTAAACTTGCATAAAACATGTTATTAGATACGTAGTGATAATTTTGTTTTTTAACTCATGCCTTGATGTAGTAGTCGAAGATGCAACCAGTCAGACACGGAAGTATTTAAAATTTTCATTAAACTAAGTGTATTAATGATAGGACATTGTACACAATTCAATTTAAGTAAGCATACATTAAATAATGTATCCATATGAAATATTTTACAAAATTATGATGGCAATATGAATTTATTATGTTGGTATAAACAATATTGAGATAAATTCACATCTTATCTATCGAAAATTATTTCAAATAGACGTCCGGTTAATTTGTCTATAAACGACTACGACACAGAAATAACGACACAACTTTATATGTTATATTAGTTGTACCCAATTATTATGTACGAAATTATGACAATATTGTTTCTACAAACATAATAAATTCATAGCGAGATGAATTCACATCTTATCTACCAAAAAAATACTTGAAATAGACGTCCGGTTAATTTTTCTGCACACTAAGTAACACACGGAAATAAATGCTCATTCTTATATATTAGGTAAAAATATAAGAACGAAGAAGATGGCAAAGAAGAACGTAGTTATAAAGAATAAGGTGAATATAAAGAAAAAAGAATAAGGTGAATACGAAAGAGTCGAAATCGAAAAAGGCAAAGAGGGTGAAAAAGAATAAGGCGAATATAAAGATGAAAACGAAGAATAAGGCGAATATAAAGATGAAAACGAAGAATAAGGCGAATATAAAGATGAAAACGAAGAATAAGGCGAATATAAAGAAGAAAACGAAGAATAAAGCGAATATAGAGAAGAAAACGAAGAATAAGGCGAATATAGAGAAGAAACGAAGAATAAGGCGAATATAAAGAAGAAAACGAAGAATAAGGCGAATATAAAGAAGAAAACGAAGAATAAGGCGAATATAAAGAAGAAAACGAAGAATAAGGCGAATATAAAGAAAACGAAAGATAAGGCGAATATAAAGAAAACGAAAGATAAGGCGATTATAAAGAAAAGGCGAATATATAGAAGAAAAAGGTGAATATAAAGACGAATAAGAATAAGGCGAATATAATAAAGAAAAAAGAATAAGGCGAATATAATAAAGAAAAAAGAATAAGGCGAATATAATAAAGAAAAAAGAATAAGGCGAATATAATAAAGAAAAAGAATGAGGCGAATATATAGAAGAATAAGGCGAATATAAAGACGAATAAGAATAAGGCGAATATAAAGAAGACGGAGAAGGCGAATATAAAGAAGAAGGAGAAGGCGAATATAAAGAAGAAGGCGAATATAAAGAAGGAGAGGGCAAAGGAGAAGACAGGAGACGAAGAAGAATGTAAAGAAAAACAATATAAAAAAGACGAATATACAGAGGAGAAGAAGGATAATACAAAAACTTGAAAAGAGAGAATATGAAGGAAGGGAAAGTTATTTGGTAGGTATCAACTACTCTGAGTAAATATGTGCCGTTGACTGCTGATGTAAGTAAAAAGTTTCAGAACTAATTTAATCTTGATAAGAAAAACATGCAAAGAAGGAGGATGGCGTGGGAGAAAATATGCAATTAACTGAATGAATGTTACAAGATTTTTCTTTGACTGTGTTTCCAATAGCAACCATCAACTGACAATCCGATTCTTTTGTTTCTTTTTGTCGAATAGAAACCAATTTACTTTCTAATATCAAGGTTATAAAACGATTAGAAAAATAAGAAAAACTAATGCAAGTAGAAATGTTTTAAGTCATTAGTTTCGCCTGGCATTTGCCTCATAATACAAATAAATTCCCTATCTCGAGGAGACAGCTCTCTTACAGACAGTATCTCTCTCATTGAACACACTGAAGCAAGGGGAGGGGCAGAGTGAATCTCTGACACCTGTTGCACGCCCCCCCCCCCCCCTCCGCAGCGATAGGGGAGTAAACAATACCCTGCTGGGGGGGGGGGGTAATGGCCTCTATCCAATCTATGATACCCTTTGCAAACAAAGGGCATTCTTTCTTGCATTGACAGAGTTCTATCCCCACAAGATCTAATATGAGGCAATCTCTTCAATTCTCTACAGCCCCTTTCTCATAGAAGAGACCTTGCTAGTCTTTCTCTACTCTATCGTTAATTCCATGAAAAGTTCTCGACTGAGCTCCAGTCTCTGGTTCCTTTGTAGCAGTTGTAAACATTAACATTTCTTTTTGCTTCTGGGGAGCAGACCCTGTGAGGTGGTTTGGTCACACGATAACCAATTAGCTTCCAGGTAGTACTAATTTCGACCGGACTATTGAAGGACTACTTCTAGACTCTTTAGGATTTGCAGGTCAGACATAGACCTTCCAGGGGCCAATGAAGAAAGACATCCTCTCTCCTGCCTTGGAGCAAAGCTATCTTCACTTGAAGATATGTTGCTCCAAGAAGACTTTCGGTAACCAACCAATTTTATTATTTTAATTCCTTTCTTCACTTTTAAAACTTCTGGCAACCTACACCCAACGGTGTAGATCACTCAAATAAATACATATCTTTGTTATTTATAGAGATGGTTTTGTTTTCCTTTCATTTGACAATTCTTTTGTTACAAAATATTATAGAAGTTGGTATTACAGTCCATGCGAAGATCAGCTCTGAAACCTCCGTGTAAAACTTTCATAACAATAACTTTTCTTTCTACCACCACTGCAAAGAACTTTTCTTGCTTCCTTTGTGTCCCTAACATCAAACGGAATTAAATGAACAGAGTTTCTTTCCAAGAACCTCCCATCTTTGTGGAAGACGTTACAAGATTACTTTCATGGGGGCTACAACATGATCGTCTTCGAATCTAATGTTAATAAACACTTGTCAAAAATCGTCCTCATAAGTTCTGTATTGGAAGCAGGGGTTCACTGGGCTTCTCATTCATTCCCGGGCAATGCAGAGTGATACTGCTAGTATACTATAAAATGAAAAATTAATGCTTATTATTTTAGAACTTGTTTAACGGACAACAATTATTGTTTGTTTGTGTTTTGTTTTTGTTTTCGAATTTGATATTGTGTGGATGGATGCCAACCTTAGAGAAGACAATTTCTGGGGCTTCCGTATTATTGGAGACAGGTGAAATTTTCATCTTTAATTTAGAAGAGTTAGTTGAAAGGAGAGATAATTAAAACTGTTTTTTGTTTTTTGTTTTTTTGTTGTTGTAAGCATAGCCCATAAGGAAACTCCAGAGAATTAATCAGAAAATAAATTTTAAAATAGAGTACTTTTGCAATTTATGGACCGGGCTGAAATAATAACGTTATAATTTAGAACGCCGTTCTTAACATGGGGAAGTGGGGGGGGGGGGGACTACTCTGTTCATTAAATTGTTAGATGAAAGTACAGAATAGGTTTGGTTTTGTTTTTAATTTATTTTCTAATTCTCTGGATTGAAGACAGTTTGAATTATCTTCCCTTTCAACTGACTCTTCTAAAATAAAAATGAAATTTCATCTTTCTCCAATAATACAGAAGCATCCAATTTCTTTTTCAAAAAATAAATAAAATTTAAAAAATGAATAAATAGGATGGTTCCTATGTATTCATTTTTTAAATTTTATCAAGGAGGATGAAGTCTGAAGAAGAACGCTTTAATGGTAAGCCAGAAACGTTGTGACAATTGACGTCAAACAGCTTGAGGCAACAGAGCACTTTAGATTGAAGGTCACACATTATGGTGATTCTATAACTGGTGGTTGTGGCTGTTGACGAGAATGATGAGACTAACAAGAAGCAGCAAATATCCTGGAATTGGGCCAGACATCTACCAACATTTCTACTAGATCTCTTTAAGCAAAAAATAGACACTTTCGAAACAAGAATTTATCGGTAAAAGAAGCGTCTACAGATAGAGCAAAGTGGTAAAACAAAATATTTTCATCATATCGCTCTCTCCTCATCACACTGAAAATGTATTAGCAAGAAAAATTTCTATATTAATAAAATTGTGTGACTACATCTCCAGTGTGTTTCTCGCCTCTACGTGACTTACATTTTTTTTATTACTAATCTAATATTTATTAAAATTTTTAAAATGCAATAGCATAAAATAAAACGATTTTTTTTTACTAATCTAATATTTATTAAAATAAAAAAATGCAATAGCATAAAATAAAACGATTTTTTTTTATTTACTAATCTAATATTTATTAAAATAAAAAAATGCAATAGCATAAAATAAAACGATTTTTTTTTTACTAATCTAATATTTATTAAAATAAAAAAAATGCAATAGCATAAAATAAAACGATTTTTTTTTATTTACTAATCTAATATTTATTAAAATAAAAAAATGCAATAGCATAAAATAAAACGATTTTTTTTTATTTACTAATCTAATATTTATTAAAATAAAAAAATGCAATAGCATAAAATAAAACGATTTTTTTTTTACTAATCTAATATTTATTAAAATAAAAAAATGCAATAGCATAAAATAAAACGATTTTTTTTTACTAATCTAATATTTATTAAAATAAAAAAATGCAATAGCATAAAATAAAACGATTTTTTTTTATTTACTAATCTAATATTTATTAAAATAAAAAAATGCAATAGCATAAAATAAAACGATTTTTTTTTTACTAATCTAATATTTATTAAAATTTTTAAAATGCAATAGCATAAAATAAAACGATTTTTTTTTATTTACTAATCTAATATTTATTAAAATAAAAAAATGCAATAGCATAAAATAAAACGATTTTTTTTTATTTACTAATCTAATATTTATTAAAATAAAAAAATGCAATAGCATAAAATAAAACGATTTTTTTTTACTAATCTAATATTTATTAAAATAAAAAAATGCAATAGCATAAAATAAAACGATTTTTTTTTACTAATCTAATATTTATTAAAATAAAAAAATGCAATAGCATAAAATAAAACGATTTTTTTTTATTTACTAATCTAATATTTATTAAAATAAAAAAATGCAATAGCATAAAATAAAACGATTTTTTTTTTACTAATCTAATATTTATTAAAATTTTTTAAATGCAATAGCATAAAATAAAACGATTTTTTTTTTACTAATCTAATATTTATTAAAATAAAAAAATGCAATAGCATAAAATAAAACGATTTTTTTTATTTACTAATCTAATATTTATTAAAATAAAAAAATGCAATAGCATAAAATAAAACGATTTTTTTTTTACTAATCTAATATTTATTAAAATAAAAAATGCAATAGCATAAAATAAAACGATTTTTTTTTACTAATCTAATATTTATTAAAATAAAAAAATGCAATAGCATAAAATAAAACGATTTCATTTTTTAAATCCTGTTTTTGAAAAATAATTTAATAATGAAATTAAATCCACCACCGTTTCTTCATAAACAACTCATCATTTAAACAGTTAATAACTGGTAAATAAGAATGAATTACTTCATGAGTCTTCGAAATTTGAAAGGAATCTGTAAGCATTTGAATTGTTGAATAGAAAGTCATTTAAACTGGCTTTCAAATTCTTAGCAAATCCTCATGTATTAAAAGATTGAAAATTTTGGAAGCTATTTACATCAAATAATTTAAGAGATTAAAACAACATTACTTTAACAAAATTAGTTAGAGTTGTATGACAATTTAGTTGGATTAATAACATACAATAAAAATTAAATTTAATTTCAAATTCCTATTTTTTTTTAAATTGATTAAAAAAAAAAAAAAAAAACGAAAAAAAAAACATAAATGTAAAAGTACTCCCAGGCAATGGTGTAGGTATAGCTAGTTTTTTTTGTTTTATTTTTAAAACTAATATTCATCCCAAACAAGGCACATTGCCACTGAGACGTGAGAGGCTACTGTTTATCCTAAGTGGGGAGTTGTGCAGTGAGATGTTTGTTCACATTACATCTAAATTTCTTCATGTTAGTACAGTCAGGGAAACAGTGAGCAGGGGGGGAATTCCAGGGGGTAAGCAGTTCGAAAAAAGAAGCTATTAGAGTAGAATGTTTTACAGCATCTGGGGACTCTACAGTGAAGAGGGGGGGGCTGATTATCAGATTGGTGGGGGGAGGGGGTATTTATGTTGAAGGGGGCACAAGTGCAGCAAGTTTGTTGGAGCACATTCCATTGAAGTACTTGTAAAACAAACACAGGGATGCAACATTGCGGCGATGGGACAAGGATTGGGGCAAATAAATCTATCATATAATTAGATTTTTTTAATGGAGCAATTAATTTTTAGAATAAATTACTTAATTATGTTTAAAATAGTGTAAAAAGTTTGGATTATTTGATTATTCAGACTACTATTCTCATCTTGAAGGTTATTCTCACAAGGTTTCGGCGGATGTAACCTCTGAACTTCTTCAAGTGAGTCTTGTCAAACTCAGGAATTTGTATGAAATGTTGAATGGAACCCTTTATAAGAGTAGATTGCTCTCATTCCGTCAGCCATGATCGGGTAGAAGTCTTAAGCAATTCATAATCGTATTCTTAGTATTGTCTGATTGAACCATCAGCCTCCAGAAGACTGACACTTAGAACTGATTATTAATTAGCACGTTTATCTGTTGCGCTACAGGGTCCTTGCAGACAACTTTAGTATGAATTTTAGAAGCCTTAAACCTATTCTTGTTTTAGATGTGTAGTTATATTACTTGTATTTCTTGTATTTAGATGTGTAGTTGTATTACCCATCATGGCTGACGGAATGAGAGCAACCTACTTCTGTGGATTAAATGAAGGGTTCCGTTCGACATTCCATAAAGATTCCCGAGTTGGACAAGACACACATGAAGAAGGTTGGAGGTTACGTCAACCGAAATGTTGTGAAAATAACAACCAAGATGAGAATAGTAATCCAAATAATACAAATTATAATTCCTCATCTAACAAATTCTGAAACTGTGTAGGAAATGTTAATAAACTGAATGAATTTAGAAATAATGGTAAAAGAATAAATTTACAAGGACATATGAAATCTACCTGAAATATTTAAGAGAATTTGATTTGTATATTCTGTGAGGTTATAGATATGTGTATATATTTGATTTGTTCTTGTTTATTTTGTGACTAAAGTCGTGACTAACATACACACCACCTCATCAGAAACGTTTTCACCAACATATTCAAAATTTAAGACAGTTATACAAAAGTACATTTGACCCTGTTTAGTAGGTCATCAGAAATCAATTTCATCCTTTTCCTCTTAGTCTCTTCTCTTTCTGTCACTTTTTCCCCCTGTCAATTATTTTTCCTTATTTATGTGAAAACAGCCTTTTTCTCTTGGCTTTTGAATACTGGAAGTGAATTCCGAAGCGCCATATAGAATGAATAAAACTTTTTTTCACATAAAAAGATTTTCTAGTCATAGTTATACTATATATATATATATATATATATATGTAAGTAAATTTCGTGTACAACAGAATCGTAGGATCAATTTTAGAGGAAGCATTATTTTAATCAATATATATATATATATATAAGCAAACATTGTTAAACATAACAGAATTCTTCTGCTTGATTATACCTTTATTTTTTTTTAAATCTTTTTTGTGTCAAAATCAAAAATATTAATGAATGTTCCATAAATATCAAATTTCTTTGTCGAATCATCTTCAGGTGACAAAAACTAAAAGCCGGATAAAAAAGAATTTCAAAACGCATCCGAGACGCATGTGAAATAGATAGATGTCAAAACAACAAACCGGTGTAGTTCTAGACGAACGTTTACAATTTAAATTCCGGGACGCTAGAATAAGCATCACAGGATAAACTGTATTTACGTTAAGCATTTTAAAATGCTGTTACTCGTTTCATACGTGATGTTATTTATTGTAGGTTGCTGGGTTTTAATATTTATTATAGATTATTTTATTTACTGAAAAATAAATAAAACAAATAGAAGTCCAGGTCGAACACCCATTTTCCGGAACCCTTGGTTCCAGAGACTTACTGGATTAACAGTTTTGCTTGACCATCAGATTTCACCTTAATAATAATAATGCATCAACACACTCTCTAACCCACTAATTATACACCTACCACCAGAGATTGCTATAAATTGAAACTTTTTCTTTAATGGAAATAGACCGGTGTTTACATCTAACAACACGGCTGCCACTTGAATTTGCCCGTGAAGCCATAACTAGGAGTAAATTTAAGCAAAATAAGATAATCTCAAAATAAATTGAGACGACCAACAGCGGGTGCAGTGTAAACAATCTGATGTTGCGCTACACACAGAACAATTTGCTGGCCGCTCAGTAAACTAGTTTAGTGGCAACAGGATTATCAAGTTCCCACTCGTGATTTTGTCCAGATTAAAAGAGGTGCCGGACCATCAGTTGCCAGAAAATTAGTGTTGCAGTTATTCTAAAAAAATTAAAACGTTTCCTCAGGAGTAAGGTCTGACCTTTTTATAAATCTTCTTTTTTTTTTCTCGTCAAGGTTTATGGCCATTCTGAGCAGTCCCAGGACGAAATATAGAAATATGTTGGCTTATATTGATGGGTTGTGGATATTATTATTTTACTTCATGTCTGCACATAATTAATGGGAGCCAATATATTTCTATATTTCCCCTTGAGGCACCCCAGAATAAGAACCAAAAATTCGATTTTACTCCTGAAAAAAAAAATAATAATTTTTCTTTTCACTATTTTCGTTTAATATTTATACATATTTTGATCAGATAAATATAAGTAAATTAACGAGTCCCCAAAATCTATGAAGATAAGCATAACATAGATTAAGCAAATGACCAGAACCACAGTGAGTACCTGATGAAGATCAAATTCATGTGTAAAGGTTTCATTTGTAAGCCCAGCTAACCAGAGGTTGGTGTCGAGCATCTACAATTTTTGTAGGAGCCAGAATTGTTTTATTTTTTTTAAACTGACTTCGGAATAAGTATTTTGTTTCATCAAGTCAGTAAATCTTTGCAGCAAGTCAGATTCTTTTTAGCCGACTCCCCACCATTGTCAACTTACTATTCAAACAAACTAGGGCCAAAAGTATAGTGTTTAGTGAATACTGGACTCATTTGTAATGGTTTGATCTCCAAGCTGTTAGTTACACAACTCAAAGCATCGTTTCTTCCTATATTTTAGAAGTAAGTGGCACTGATTACATTCATCAAAAATGTTATTAGCCTATCTCATTACACCATATTAGACATCCTTTCTCTCTAACTTAGATGTGGCTCATGGCAAAAGAGATGGTGCACAGAGTAAGGATCAGATCTGTAAAAGTTTGTTTTTAAACTTGGGTTACTCTACATCACACTCTGAACATATAGATTTTGTTTTATAGTGGAAAAACAAGAACTTTAAGATGCATTCATTTAATCTGTGGGGTTTGGTGTTGAAAATATGATTTTAAACTTGAATGTGACAGACCAACAGACAGAGCCTTTTATTAGGTACCCCGGATCAAATGGATTTGAGGTACCTCAGAATGAGAAATCACCAAAAGGACACATTTTGCCTTATTTGGTGAACAAAACATACAAAACATAGGGCTACTGCAAGGAAAGTGGGCTCCCTCTACCATGCTAGAAAACTTCTCAAACCAACCACTATCCTATATCTCTACAAAGCCACCATCCACCCATGCATGGAGTATTGTTATCACATTTGGGTTGGTGCACCAACCACTAGTCTTTCCCGCTTAGACAGTGTCCAAAAAAGAGTATCTAATCCAATAGGTCCCTCACTATCCACCAAGGTCCAGCCCCTGTCCCATCACCACAATGTTGCATCCCTGTGCTTGTTTTACAAGTACTTCATGGAATGTGCTCAGATGAACTTGCTGCTCTGGTCCTCCCTCGATATAAATACACTGGACCAACTCGACAATCACTGGAGGTCCCCAGATGCCGGAGAGCTTTTTACTCTGATAGCTTCTTTCTCAGAGCTGCCAGCCTTTAAACTCCCTCCCCGCTCCCTGTTTCCCTGACTGTAAATTTAAATGTGATGTAAACAAACATCTGACTGCACAACTCCTCACTTAGGATGGCCCCTAATCCACAGTAGCCCCTTTGTCTCAGTATGCCTCGTCTAGTGTGAACTAAAAAAAAAACAACAAAAAAAACAACAATACATCATATATACACATTTGTAATTTTTTCCTTTGCAGATTTTTCATTAAAAAAAGGTTTTATTTACACAAAGTTTTACTAATAGCCTAAAAACACTATTTAAGCAAAATATATAAACAAAACAAATATTGTATCATTTGGATTATTCAGACTACTATTCTCATCTTGAGTGTTACTCTCACAACGTTTCGGTCGATGTAACCGCCGACTTTCTTCAGGTGTACCTTGTCGTGCTCAGTAATCTGTACAGAATTTCGAACGGAACCCTTTATTTAATCCACAGGGGTAGCATGCTTTCATTCCCTGAAGATGGTCGGAAGTTACACCGGGCGAAACGTTGTGAAAATAACACTCAAGATAAGAACAGTAGTCCGAATAATCAAAATTATCAATCCTCATCTAAAAAATTCAGAAACATAAAACAAATATTTAAAAATAAATAAACTAAAAGGATGTTGTGCAGAGATGTGGTACAAAAATATTTCTTTTAATATTAAAAAAATATTTTTTAACATTTAGTATTAAAAAAGAAATTTTAATATTGGATTTTTCCCTATGAGTAATAAGACCCAAAGTTAAAAAAAAAAAAAAAAAAAAAAATCGGTGTTAAAACAAAATGTGTCTTTCTGGCTGTTGCTAATTCTGGGGTGCCTCAAGTCCATTTGATCCGGTATCCAAAACCAAAATTTTATTTTCATCACATCTAAAAACTTTGCAAAACATAAATAATAGTACCCAATTTATTTTGGTAACTCAATCAGCTAATTATGACCGT
This sequence comes from Sepiola atlantica, assembly GCA_963556195.1. Lineage (NCBI taxonomy): Eukaryota > Metazoa > Mollusca > Cephalopoda > Sepiida > Sepiolidae > Sepiola > Sepiola atlantica. Next base: position 144,917,717 of record OY744519.1, read on the forward strand.
TCAAAATATTTTGAAAATTAGAAAACTTGCCGTCTTGTATGTTAATGGTTAAGAAGCTAAATTTCACAGTGTCTAACTAAAACTGCAGACTTTCAACAAGCGAAAAATCTTAACAAATGTAATGCCATTTTGTGGTAAATTAAAATGAATAACTAAGATCAAACCAGGCTAAATATTGGAGAAAATCCTACTACCCCTAAACAAAACGTGCAAAAATGACACAAAAACAACCGTTAACACATTGAATCTTCGTAATATGATTCATAACACGTTAAAGATAAAATTAGATTTTTATTTGATAGTAAATCAATAAAAAAAAACCCAAAAAAACTCAGATTTGGACCATGTAAAATCATACAAACACAATTTGATAATAGGGTAAAAATTTGATTCACTAAAGTTTTAAACTTTAATTTTGGGGAGTGAAAAACAACTTCAAACTCTATATTAAGCCTATCATATTGATAGGTGGCTTTTTTTCTTTAAGATGGAACTATCTTTATAGGCATAGAGATACACAATATTGCACACACCAAATTTGAAAACAAAAATATTAAAAAAATAAATCGCCAGTCACCGAAAATAGTAGCCTAACTTGAAGTAGACTGGAAAAACACTATTAATGACAAAAGAGAAAGAATTGTACATTTATGAAGAGAAATGTTTAAATATTGTTTACATACAAATTTTATCAAAATAACTTCCAAAATAATCGAGATATTCCAAGTTGAAAGTGAAGGGAATTTCACTATATTTACCCGTTTTCGCACTCTAAACTAGGTTGGTGGTTTGTGATACCGACTTTCATAAAGATGTGTGGACGCATAAAAGTCTTTTCTTTCAGATGATAATTTCAGTATTTTTTGGATTACTATTTTTAGCTTGGTTCTTGTATCCACAACGTTTCGGCCGATGTAACACCCAAACTTCTTCAGATGCATCTTTTTTTGAATTTGGCAATCTAATAGTCAAACATGGGAATTTTTATATCGAAATTGAAAATCTGTGCAGAATATCGAACTTAACCCTTTATTTAATCCACAGGGTAAATTGTTCTCATTCCATCAGGCATGAGCGTGCAGAAGTGTTAATTTTATTTTATTCTTAGTGAAGACAGTCACTTGGAGCTGATTGTTATGCCATGTATCCATGTGGGTAATTCTAGTGTGGATTAAATAGTGTTTAGGTTGAAAATTCCGTACAGGTTCTCGAGTTCGATTGTTATGTTACCAAGTTTGAAAAGTTCGGAGATTACATTAGTCGAAACGTTGAGAATATAAGATGAGAATAGTACTTCTATAGGAGTCTATCTTATCATGAACTGTGAGACAAACTCCTATGATATTTTTGTAACAAAACGATCGTCAGACAAAAGGAAAACGATCGTCAAACAAAAGGAAAACAAAGCCTTTTTATAAATAACAACAATATATTTAAGTGACCTACACCGTTGGGTGTAGGTTGCCAAAAGTTTACACAATGAAGGAAGGAATAGAAGAGTAATGAAGTAAGAAAGTTCAGTTGGCTGCCGAAAGTCTTCTTGGAGCAATATATCTTCAGTGAAGATAGCTTTGCTCGGCATCAGAGAGGACGTCGTTCTTTATCGGTGCCAGAAAGCTCTCTGACTGCTGGGGCTGGAAGTAGTCCTTCATGGGTCAGTTGAAATTAGTACGCCTTGGAAGCTGATTGGTTATCGTGTGACCAAACCACTTCACAGGGGCTGCTCTCCACATGAAGAAAAAGATATAAATGTTTATGACCGCTACAGTTCAAATTATACAAATTATCGATTATTTCAGTGGTTAAAACATGTGTTTAATCTAAAAGCTATAAATAATTAACTGTACAAGGAGCTTAATAATAATTAATTACTGCATGCAGACTATTCTGTTTCAAAGCTCAATTAAAATTGAATTAGATAAGCTTTTAAACTGAAATTATTCTAACAAAATGTTAATGCTAAACAAAGCCAAAAGTGTTTTAAAAAGACTTAAACACTTTTTAAAAAAATAACGCTTTGGACTGATCCAAATAGATGAGCATTGCCTCCCTGCAGTCTTCTATTATTGTACAAATCAAATTGTTCTGAATCGATCTCCCCTTCGCGGCTTAGTTTTGCTCCAGTTCAATCAATTCCCCAACAACAACCTATCCGAGCCTGAAGGTCGGATAAACGTATTTCTTTGCAAAGTTTGCGATACATTTTGACATTTCAAAATTTAATGATCAAACTTACCTACTGTTTTAGAAAAGTTTCCTCACCACTTTAGAATTTTATAGTGCAGTCATAGAAATATGGTTTTCTGTCTTACTTTCATAGATGAAAGTGACAATTAAAAAAAAAAAAATGTTTTGTATTGATGCTAATCATCATTATAGTTGGTTTTACGTCCGTTTTACATGCTGGCATGTGTTGGACGGCTTTTATAAATTGACTTCCAAACTGGCCTATCGGATCATTACTTCAACTACATAACTGAAATTCAACAGATTTTCTTTGGAAGTCATTTCCTTAGTCGAGGCAAGACATTTGTCGTCCGGATGCCCTTCTTGATGCCAACCCAGTGGGGTGATGGGGACCAGTGCTTTTATCGTGACACCATCTCTAGATGATTGCCTACCAAGGCTAAAAAGCGCTTCACCTGCTTTTCTTATTAATATGTATCCTCAAGTGGCTTCTGGCCTTCATGAATGATGACTCATTACTAAAAAAAAAGTGTATCAAAAAAATAAATCCGAAAATAATTTTTTCAAAGAGAAATAATTAAATGAAATGATTGAAGTGATTTTATTTATATTCACAATTTTACAAAGAAGTTCACAGTATAGTATATTTTCTTTATAAAATAAGATGCGAATGTTATATCTACATATTTTGCCCTATAAAGCATAAAAAAGGGCGCATGGGACTTGTTGGCACATGTTGCCCTACGCATACAGAAAGCGGATGCAGGCGGGCGACGTTTGTCAAAAGTGGGTCAACAGGAAGCTCGACAGACAGGCTTTCATAATTCAGCCCACGCATTTGCGGGGGCGGAGGATTCAACTAATCAAATGAGAGAATACTGTAGCTATGCACAGGAGAGCGGGAAAATCGAAGGGAGAAGAAACACGAGGTGAAGGTTCTCGAGCAGCGTTGAGAGCGGATGTGTCAGAGATTGGTAGCTCACCCATTTGTCATATCGGACAATTTATCCCCGCACACAAAATCAAAAATAGGAAAAGTGGAATTCGAAAATTAACGGTTAAGAAATACAGTGACGTTTAATACTGCTGTCTACCGGACACCAAAAGAAAAAAAAGTCTGGTCCAACAAAATTGATTACGACAGATCAGTCAATCATGTTATCTCTCCAAAGTCGAGATTACGTATATCTCGGGACCCTAAAAACAGCTTGTTAAGAATGGACCACATAATCTAAAATTCTGTTAAAATATCCTTCCCTCCGCCGTCAAACCAAAAAGGTATGTGTTTACGACATAAGGACAAAAAAAAAAAAAAAAAAAGAAATACCATATTAATTCGTCCTAAAATTGAACTTTCATATTGTTATATATTGTCGTGTTAAATGATCTCATTCAATCGTTCCCCACGATTTTAACACATTTACCTTCATATCTCGATTTCCCGTGGGAGTAGAAGGATTTCTCATTTGTTTTCCTTGAATTACGTAAGAAAAAAAGACTTTACTATTTTCATTTTCCATAAAGGCTATAAGCCTTCTTAATTGTTATATTTGAACTTTTAATTCTTATCCTGACTGATCAACTTTCTCGGAATAACAAAACCCGCCTCTTATAAAGAATTCCGTTTGTGCGGAAAGAATATTAGTTGATCTTTTGAAAAAAATAAATACTTGTTATGTATTGTTAATTTGTCTTGGTTGTTTTATACAAATATATGATTATAATTTGTGATACGATGTGTCATTCAGTACGGGTTGTTTTCCTTTCATCGGGTTTTCAACCTTTTCACATTCGTGGCTGAATTACGTATATGTAACGTTCAGTGTCCTAGTACCACAATTATAACACGAACAAGGACAAAATTGGGTGGTGGTGGAATGCTAAGTGTGGCGGTTAGTAGAACTCTCCCAATGTTTTCCAGGTGGTTTCAAGAGTCGAAAACAAGCAAGACAGTTTTTAAGTGGGGGAAAAAAAGGATTATTGGGGGAGAAAAAAGAGAAAAGCTGGATGGGATTCAGGGGCATGGATTGTGTGGTGTCCTCCAAGATAGGTACCGTTTTTTTCGGGGGGGGGGGGGGGAGAATAAAATGATGCTTACGTGGTGGATTCTGGTGATATCTGAGCTTCAAATGTACATTTAAAGAATAATGGCTTCCTTCTTTACTTTAAAATGTGTTTCAAACTTTTGCCTAACTTATTGTGGTAGTAAAAACATTTTTAAAAAGGATTCTAGCTGCCGGAGAACAAGAACATGCGTCCATTGGAACATGGAAGAGTTGGGTTTTTTGGGGTTTTTTTTTTTTAAATAAGTTGTTTTGTTATTCTATCAGTTCGACACACTAAAACGTTTATCGCATTCATTAAAACAAAAAACAAATCAACCTGATGTTTTTTTTATGTCTTATTTTTAAACTTTGCCCTTTCCATCCTTCTTGTTTTGGTTTTTTTCTTTTTTCTTTTTTAATAAGAATCATTTAACTTTTTTTTGTTTTTGTCTTTTTGTAGGAGAGTGGAATTATTATTAGAATCGCAAGTCACATGATAAGTCAAACTAACAAAACAAAAACCTGAGGCATGATGAGAAAGAAGACTGCGTGCGTGTAGTGTGCTCATTTTTGTCACCCAGTGTGGACATACCTCGTGCTCTCTCCCCCTTTCTCGTTAAACCATCCTTAAAATGACTTTCCTAAATTATGAAAATAAATCGTTTCTCTGCTTTTTTCCCAAAAAGGATTTTTTGAAAACATGAAATATTCTGAATTCATAAACAATTTTTTAATGATATCAGTTTTCTGAATGTGTTTGTTTACAAAAGTTTTCAATAAGTAGCTTGTCTATCTGCCCTCTTCCACGGCTGCAAAGTTAGACACAAGGTCAGTGTATTGTGAGAACTCAGCTAACTCGAATTGGGTGGGAAAATAACCACTATCGGTGAGGGCGCCTCGGGCGATTGGCCATAAATCACCCCCTCAAAAGAAGGAGACAATGCCTGGAAGGGTGGCCTCCCGAGACCCACCAGAACAGATACTGCATTTTGATTCTGAACCTAAGGCCATGTAGTACCGGATAAAGAACGTAGACACCAAAAGAAATACCAATAGTTTTTTTGTTTTTTTTTAAACCTGTATTTGCTTTAAATATTCAAATTAATGAAAAATAAAACAGGATATAAAAAATATATTTACAACAAATGTTTTTTTTAACGTTTCATATTGCGGATAATAATGGCATTTATTTATATGTCCCTATTTACTTGCCTCCCCACGAAGGCAAAGTTAGGCACAAGGTCGGCTTTTAACGAGAAAATCCAGCTGCCGAAAAGGGGCACTCTGGATTAGGACAAAAATAAAACTTGCCTCAGTCTAGAAGAATTTTTCCTTCACTGACCGAGGACAGAAAAGATTAAGTGTAATATCAGAACAGATACTACACTTTGAATTATTTATTTGCTATAAGGTAAAAAAAAATACAATATATAAGCACACAAGACCATCAAAAGTGTAGGAATCTTTATTTATCTTGCTCTCAGCTAGAATCATTGCAGTCACCACAATACCACATTTACTCTATGTCAAAATATTCTCAATATGTTCAAAGTTTTATTTTATTTATAAATATAGCACTTGTGCTACATAAATATGTATATATTACACTTTGATCTTAGCCAAAAGTCCAAGCTGCACATCGTTTAAGTAAACAAACAGGGAAATGTGTTGATATCAAGTTAATTAATTAAACAAAGTCCTTATTGCCCCTTGAGGACAAATAACAAGTGAAATGAATTAAAAGATGCATTTTCTAATTTCACTTAATAATATTTAGCTTTTGGTGGCTGGGTGGGGGTCAAATGGATTTGAGGCACCCAAGAATGAGTATTGAGCCACAACCAAAAGGACACATTTTATCATTACACAGTTTCTTTTACTTTTGATTTCCGGTTTTATCGCTTATAATAAATTAAAGATTGGGCGAACAGTATAGTTAAGAAAAAAAGGAGTAGGAAAAATAACTGTTACCAAACGCAAGAAAATTTACTTTTCTACTTATCTATATAATTTTCACGTGTATTTACTGATTGTGAAATTTATTATCTTCACTTTTACTTAGTGCTTTTCAAAATAAACGACAATTTTTACCTCGACTTAATCGCAAATTTCAGGATTAAAAGATAGTAAAAACATTTTAAGGGGGTTAGTGGAACCGTAAAGGCCTAAGTTCAAGGGTAGTTGCCAATCGGATTCGAGTAAGTTTTTTTAATTATTATTATCATCATCTTTTAAGCTTGAAATTCGCTACCAAGTCCCGACAAAATTGTCACACACATGACGATAGACATACACAAACTTTTATACGCCTAGTGAAGCACATACATGTCGCTCACCGAACGCATATACACGTCGTCGTACATACATTCTCTCATGAACAAGACAGGCACGCTAATACACACACATCTTCATGCCTATCCGATTTACACACACGTAAACGCACATAGCGCCAGCCGAAATAAACACGTGTACTCAATTTTTCCTTACAGACAAAACAACTCTTCTTTCACCAGAACGTTCTTGTGGGTCTCTGAACATTCGTATTCTACGAACTATTTATCTATCGTTGAAGAGACCGCTCTCGGAGTCACCAATGTGACATTATTTAGAGAAAATATCACAAAGTAATAATTTTTTTTTTTATTGACAAAGCTGTCAATAAAATAATTATTATTTTCTATATACTTTATGTTACTTTGTCATATTTTCTCTAAATAATGTCCTACACTCAACATTGAGAGCGGTTTCGACAACACGTCTAGTTAAGAGTAGGGTGCTCATCAACCCACTCTCCCTTAACGCTCCACACTTTTGATGGCTCTGTCCCTATTTTTTTAAATTGTATTTGTTTTATTTATTGCAAATAAATAATTCAAAGTATAGTATCTGTTCTGGCATCATCGGAAGTTAGACATCCTGCTCGAGTGAGGCAATTTTTTATTTTGTCTTAAATTAAGAGTGTCTCTTTTGGGAAGGGGTGCTGGATTTTTCCCCAACATTAAAAACCGACCTTGTGTCCAACTTTTCCTCGTGTGGGACGGACTGCAATTACTATTTCCCGAAGACTTCTTCACCACCCTCTAAATTGATTTTTTGTTTGTTTTATTGGGAGGGGAGGAGGCATCAGATTACTATCAATTAATTGTACACAAATTTCTGTTTTTATTTTTTGAAAATAAATAAATAAACTAATCTTTTTTTTTAAAGTTTAACGTAAAATGATACCCCGCATAAAATTCCTTTGGATAAAAAAAAAAAAAACGGCGAAAAATCAAGTTGGCGGGAAATTTACGAACGCACCTGTTAAAAAATGTATTTTTTCGAATAATTTAGGGAAGTATGTACCTACGTCCGTCTAACGAGTTATAATTGTAACATTATTTGGATTTTTTTGTTGCGATAAAGTGAAAGGAATACATAAAAAGATAATTACATCGAATTCAACGATAAACTAAACACATTTAAACTATGCAAAGAGGCAGATGCGTTGGGCTGTCATTTAATAAACAAGCTGTAGATCTTCAACGTTTCTTGGGAGGCTTTATTTTCGTTTCTTTTTTAACTAAATAAAAAATAATAATATGATTCTGAAACTTCAATTTAATTCTTGATATCGTTTGACCATTAAATTATTAATTGAACCAAATTGTTATAAAACTAGAACTAGTTTTGTTATTAGGATCATTATCCTTACTTTAATATCTATTTATAAAATTATTGAATGTAAATAAGATTCTAAAACGTTCAATCTTTGAATACGTGAGGAGTTGGTAAGAATTTTAAAGCCTATTTAAATGACTTTCTATTCGACAGTTTAAATGCTTTCAAATTTAAAGTTATTCAGTCTCTTTTTTTCCAACTATTAACAAAAGATTAAAATGTCTGACTTGTTTGCGACGAAATGGAAAAGCATTGTGGTGGATTTAATTTTGTAATTTATAAATAGGATTTTTTTTTCAATTTCGTCTTAGTGCTTTACGCTATGGCATTTTTTTTTTTTTTTCAATAAATAATCAGTTAATAATTTTTTTAAAGTGTAAGATTAATAAAGAGGTAACTTGGTTTGTCTAAAAACAAGACTAAGATATTCGAGAAAAGATGTGAAAAAAAGAAGAAAAGCAAAGTGGTGGGCACGCGTCTCATCTCCGCAAATTGAAAAACTGTGTCACACACTCTTTACAATATTTGCGGAAGAAACGCGAGATTTTGAAATTGACAATCTGTTTTGTGTCGGGGGTGACAATAAGTCTGATTTTGTTTGTTACAAGCGCTTAGAAAAATTGAATTGATGAATTTAAAAAAAATAATTGAACACACTAAACTAATAACTGGACTTAAAAAGAATAATAAAAAAGGATATTTTTTTTATCTATAAGCGTACATCATTTTCTTTCTTTTTCTTGCTAAAAAAATGTTCATTGTTTTTTCATTTGTTTTGGCTAAAAAAAATAGTATTTTTTTAGATTTTTTTCGTATTGCTACATCGGACTTACAGTTAGTGTTGGGGTTAAATGAAGGACGTGTTTGTATTATTAATTATATTTCAGCAAGAAAAAAAGTCCTTCTTTAACCCTAACCCTAACTGGTGTAGCAATATGAAAAAAAATATTTAGTTGAAACACAACTTACCAATCTTCATAGCACGCCAATCTTCGAACAAAACAAACACGAAGGAAACCGTGTGCGCATGGCGAGGGTGTCGTGATGATAGCTAATTTTACCTAATCGACCCCTTCTCCATCTTATCGGGTGTTTTGGCTCGAATGAAAGTGTAATATCTGACTAAACAAAAAAATAGTTTTTGTTGTTCTTGCATCGCTCCGTTTTATTACAAGGAATGTCTGTACATATAATAACCTTATTTATGAAAAATAACAAGTTCAAACCAATTGGGGATATCTTAAGTAGGACGACCCCTAGAGTAAATGTGGGATTGTGGTGACTGAGATGATTCTAGTTAAGAGTAGGATAGACAACCGTTTCACGTTAAACAAAGGATGACCGACGACACCCATTTCCCCACATTTTGTGTCTAATTTGTATTGAATGTAAAATTGTATATTTTGTGCAAATAAATATTTCAAAGTGTAGTATCTGTTTGGTATGAGAAGGCCATCTACCCAAGCATTACCGCCTCCTTTCAGAAGGGAATGAGCTGGGTTGCTTGTTTGTCGCACGAAGCGTCAACATGAGAGATTGCAGTCGGGGCCATGCAGGTATCTTTGTTATGTTCCCAATATCCATAAGTGCTCCTTGGGGTGGGGGTCTCCAAATTAAAAACAGGCATTCGGTCTCATATTGATCTCGTGGGGATACAAAAATTAATCAGAACCTCCGAATGAACGAGTAAGCGGTTCATTGATACAACAGGGATGCGTGCAAAATTCATATTTTACTTTTTGTGTGAGAACACAAGTGAACTCTGTTTGACTGCTTGAAGTCGATTCCCCGCATTTTGAGCTGGGATCAAAGTGTTGTCCTCAGTTAAAAGAGAGAACTCCTCCGAGACAGGGGCAATTTTTATTTTGCCCTCTACCTTCTAAAATACCCGTTTATGGGGAGCTGGATAAAAACCAACCTAATCTTTGCCCTCGTGGGGAGTCAAGTAAATAGGGACTCCTGCCCATAATTTAAACGAGAAATGAGTTTCTAATCGAGAGTTTAAAGGCTTCAAAATCACTTTCGGATTTGGGATTTCGTATGGTCATGAAGTAAACATACCAGCCATCTTGTTTAATTCAATGGATGAAACTGGCCGGCTTGTTTACTATGTGCGTGTGCGCGTTACAAAATTAAATTCGAAAATACATTTAATTTTAAGAAAGTGATGAGCAGAATATATCCGAAATAAAATTTGATAAACGTGTCGTTTTCCGACTCATTTAATTTTATAAGAAATACGATATGCAGTAGATTAAAAATTGTATATTTTTTAGATTATGACATACTGAACGTATTAGCGTTAGAATCAATTTAGTGTATGAAACAGGGAGGAAAAAAACACTTTTTAAATTAGCCGACACACTGGCATAAATCCAACATGGACATGGACGTTCTGTAAACTAGTTGATCTAAAAATTTGGAACGGAAATGAAGCGAAAAAAGTAAAATCTTTTACTGAGTTACATGAAAATAATTTATTCAAAACAATTAAAATATTTATTAAAATATTTGTTTCACAACATAATTCTTTTGTTTGATATCAAAATCAATTTTATAAAAATCTCTTTTCACTTCGTCTGAACCAATCTCAATTCCAAATCTTAAGAAAATATGAGCTACTACATATCGTCTTTCCGATAAATTTACATGGGTCGGGAAACTACATGATTACCAGTAATTTATGTTTTTAATTTTTTAAATGTATTACTTGTATTCACTCCAAACAAAGCACATTGCCACTGAGACATAAGGTGCTACTGTGAATTAGGGGCCAGATTTATAGGGGCATCTTAAGTGGGGAGTTGTGCAATAAGATGTTTGTTCATATTACATTTAAATGTGTGCATGTTGGTACAGTCGGAGAAACAGGAAAGGAATTCCTAAGGCAAGCAGTTCGGGGGTAAAATCTATTAAAGTAGAAAGCTTTCCGGCATCTGGAGACCTCTACAGGATTACATTTTAAAAGGCAAAAGTCAAGTATTTTGTGCTTCAAAATTGAATGAAAATATTAATTTACAAACGCGCCCCTGTCATATCAAAGAGCCGGATAAGCTTTTCTCATCCATCTCTTTGTAAACATCAGAATGGATATCTAAGCGTTAGGGTGGACACAAGAAATAAAAGACATTTTAAAAGAAAAAAACAGAGAGTGTAAAGTATGGAATGAACTTAACAAAAAAAATGTTGTCGATGGCTCGTTGTTGTTATATGAAAAAAAAAAACCGAAGAGTCAACATCCTCAGGTAAATTGATAACTGTTGGTAGTCACAGAACCCACTAAATACAGAAAACATTAAGTAAATATTCGCCAAAAGAAGGAGGGGGGGGGGGACACCGCCCCAAACTTTTCTATAATTCAAATTGCATGTTCATCCAGATTTCGAGCTAGGATCAATGTGTAGTATATGAACCAATCGGTCAGAATGCGTCTAGTTAAGAGTAAGATAAACATAAGATGACAACCGATCCTCCTCCCTACTCCAAATATTATGAGAACCTTGTGCCTAATTCGTTAAAATGTATCATTATTTTTAAGCAAATAATTTAAAGTGTAGTATATGGTGTGTCTCAAAAAGAGTCCATTTCAATCCCAGGCATTACCACCTCCTTTCAGTTTATTTCCCGAGCCACTTTTGTTCATGGATGGAGTATAGGTATTTTTGTTCTCATCTAGAGTGTGCCCCTTTTGGGGGCGCTAGATTTTCCCCCGCGTTATAAACCGACCGTATGTCTGATTTTGCCCTCGTGGGAGACAGGTAGTTTTGGTTTGGTTTTTGTTTATATATTTCTCTCGTTCTCTCTCTACTTACAAAGTTATTTTTTTTTAATTTGTTAATGTAATTAGTAATTTTGACGTTAATATTTCACGTACTTGAAATAATAAAGTAAGACAAATATAAAACAAGAAATCACGAAAGTATTATTACAAACAATTAGGTATATGAAAGAAGTCAGATCGGATATACAGGATAAAATGCACGATATATAATAAAATGAAATGCCGTGAAAAGGACAGAAGGAAAAACAAATTAAATACAGGAATAAATCATCAAAAAAACGAGATTTTACCGGTTTCGTTCGGATCTTTAAAAAAGTGATATATATATATATATATATATATATATATATATATATATATACACTAGCTGTAGTTACCCGGCGTTGCCCAGGTGGAGACACATTGCCGAGTGGAAATCTTAGAGAAAAATAATTTTAAAATATATTAAAAGTAAAATCTTATCTATTATACATAACAATTTGTTTTTAACCCTGTTACCGACCCAGAAAAAATGCATTCCGATAGATTTAATTTCGTAATAAAATCATTTAACATGATTTTTTTTTAATTTGTTTAGTTTTATGCATTGTGATTTCAATAAATATTCGATCAATAATAAATATGTAAAAATGAAAATATTAATTTAATGTGTAAGTCACGTAGACGCGAGGAAAACACGCGCGCGCACACACAGACACACGCAAAGTTGTCTCATGATTTTATTAATATAGAGAGATATCAAATATTAAGTAACTTTGTTTTGTTCCCACTTTTTTTTAGATTGGGTATTTTCCTCCTCTTACCCAAAAACAATATGCTAAAGAGAAAGTATTATAATAGACATTAGACTGACTGACTGACTGACTGACTGACAGTCGTCCCAAGACACCTGAAAAGGAAGGAACTCAATTTTAAGGGGACACACGTCTTAACAAAACAACAACAAATGTGTTCTCTCTATTTGTTTTAAAGGAACAGAGTCGATATTAAAACTATACATAACACAATTAAGAAAATGAAACTTGTATTTTTTAAAATATTATTTTGTAGATTTCTTATGGTCGTTTTTATTTTAAGGGATATTACTATTATTTTAACAATAGAGAAATGTGGCCTGGGAAGTGGGAACAATTAAATAAAAAATTGCTCTTATTGCAAAAACAAAAATTAAGCCAACCTATATTCATATATACGAAAGGGGTATTTCTCCTCCTTATAAAAGGTATATATATACATATACATATAACACTGAATTCCATCGTTACCGAAAATGATATCTATATAACACATAGTCGATGCGTGTATGTAAGTACTATTACTGCTTTTTCAACATTGACGCTCTGTGTCCATTCGAACAGCACATAAAAATAACATTGATGGCTTGGCGAACCTGCTCGCTTTTTAGGCGTGTGACCACGCCGAGAAGTCCCGCATATCCTGAAAAAGATGCCCCACGAAAGGGGCCGTGCACATATGAGTTTAATAATTCTAAAATGAAACGTTTTACTCACGTTTGCAGTAAAGATTCAGCAAGCATAAAAGCCATCCATATAGACGTGCGTTTGGGTCGCCATCACTATAACTAAGGGAGATAACTCTCACTCGGTTGGAGTTTGGTGCTGTGCCAATCTTAGAAAGAAATTCCTCATTCCAAGTTGGGTTTAGCAGTGAGGGGAAAAGGCTGGCTACAAAAGCGACCAAGATACCTGGAATCCGTTTGTACTAATCAAATTAGCTCATCACCATAAAAAAGGCTAAAAAAAAAATTGGTAAAATATTTTTGCTTTAGCCAAAAAGTAATATTAAAATATCACTTTTTCCCTAAAAAAGCAGTAATATTTTCAAAAGGCCCCATAATTTTTTTTTTACTAAATATTATAAGTTTGTTAGTTCATAATGCAATATTTTTCTATGTGTATATATATATATATATATATATATATATATATATATATATATATATATATATATATATATATATATATATATTAGTAAGTAAATTATGAAAATATATTTATGGCAATTAAGCTACACAGAGGTGTCCGGGTTTCATCCCCACAGCGAATCTTTATACATAATATATTATATGTATATACCTGAAATAATAATTATACATATAGCAAAACAGTCTGTCTGTGGATTATTACATATGCTCCCCACCACATTCCTGGGTCCTGGTAAGTGAGATCACTAATTGCCATTAGGGATTATGCAAAAATAAAAGGATAGATCATTTTCAGCTACTGATAATGCTTGATATAAGAAGTAAGATTTCACTCACTTCGTAGTGTGTGCCGATATCGTAATGGATAATAAATTCTGACTGTTAACAAAACTGTTGTGTTTCGATCTAAGCTTGAAATATTTGCTTGTCTAACCACCCTTAATAGTAATTCAAAGACTGTTTTGCTGTAGCAAAACAGTCTTTGAATTACTATTTATATATAAAATTAGGTATATATTTGTATCTACAGGATTCACTTTTAAACTGATTGACCGATCATTATGAATTTTGAAACACACCTGCTAGCCATACGGAGTCATAATGTGGGCTATATTAAGTTTAATTTAGTTTTATGCAAAGGGAGTAAAAAGGGGGCAGAAGTCCTTCGTGAAAGTTCAAATATATCTCCAATTTTTGTGAAATTTTAACAATAGGTATTAGACATCAATTATTAAATATTCCCCAAATTTAACTTTCTTTGGAGTATTTTAAAGTGTTTTAGGGGGCATAATATAGACATAACCTCCCATTTAAAAATCCATATATTTCAGATTTACATTGAATTTGATCTATACTCATTAGACACCAATGAAGCAAGATTCCCTAAATTTCAATTTCTTCTTAAGACCCTTTCAAACTTTAAGTTTAAGCCTTTAATTTTAAACATTTTCTAGAATCAAAATCATGTAATGGATTTTGATCAAAATTGGCATAAGGATTCTAGACATAAGGTTTAGTATCACTATATCTTGATTTTAATCTTTGTAAGGGAGATAAAAGTGGTGCAAAACTGTTCTGTTGGGGAATTAACTTTACCCATCCTGATGTAGTATGTGGGTATAAAAAATATTTTTACATGAAAAAAGCTTTATTAATTCCAGCAATTAGCTTTTCATCATTAAGAAGACTTAAAAAAGAAATTGGTACATTTTTCGAGACAAAACGTTATTTTTAAGCAGCACAAAAACTAATGTTTTCAAAATGCTCCATTAATGTTTTTTTACTGAAAGAAATACATTTTAAAAATCTGTGAAACTTGCTTTTTTCTTTTGAAATCATCATCATCATCATCATCATCATCATCATCATCATCATCATCATCATCATCGGTTTTACGTCTGTTTTACATGCTGACATCTGTTGGGCAGTTTTTCAAAATTGACTTCCAAACTAACCTATCTCTGGCCATCTCTTTATTTATTCCTCTTTCTCTCATATTCATCCCTATCACTTCCTCCCATGTTTTTCTTAGCATTCTCCTGCCAACTGACACTGCTACTTCAACTGTTCTACATCTACTAACCCAAACCGTCTCCTCCATCTTTTCAATGTGACTAAATCAATGAAGTCTCCTGTTCTGCACACATCTCTCGAGACTGTCCAGATTTTATCAGATCTAAGCCTGTCTTTTCGTTAAATCATAGTTACACAATGAATGTGCATATATTTGTACTAGCAGAAAGACCCAGTGTTGCCCGAGATTGAATGAGGAACCCTATACCATTTTGTAGCCAGCCCATAACACCACATTTCATTCCTATCTTTTACATTTTATGATATTCAAGTTTTGAGGAGAGGAGGTGTAAGTAAGGAGATATTAATTTAAATAAATTTTGGTAAATTTATAGTCTTGAGGCATACCCTGCATTTTCTGGGAAGCAATATGGGCCCCTGTGCACTCCTGCCCCCCGCCCTTAACCCCTTATTGACATTTCTATACTTATTTTTTAACTTCTATAATTTTCATGTTATAAATAAAATAAAGTACAACATTATATTTTTCTTTTCGTGGGGGTAGACATGAACACAGCCCCACGATAATGCTGTACCCCTTTTGATCAAAATGAAATATACTTACCCAAGTACCATCGGTAATGTAGTTTCAGAATATATTTATATATTTCTTTATGTGGGTCTATCTCCAAATCCTTAGGAGTTTCACAAGAAAACAAGCAAATAAACAAACAAACAAACAGTCACTACAACTTATATATATATATATATATATATATAAAAAGAACAGGAGAATAAAGATATGATGTATACCTTTAAAGCAAAACCTATCATGAAAAATTGATGCTCGATATACGACATAGAGCAATTATATAAGCTTAAGGAAAGAATAATAAAAATTCTTTTATTTAAAACCCCTTGTTTTGAATAACTGATGACTTAATAGATATGGTATTTTGCACAATTTTTATTCATCTTTCACTTGTTTACACACACACATTATATATATATATATATATATATATATATATATATATATATATATATATATATTTGGTTAAGATCACCGACTACGAATCAGTGGCGATTTGTGTTCGGGGTTCGCGCCCACTGACCGTCGGGAATTAGTTCCTAGACTGAAGATTGCGTTAGCATGAAACATCGATGTCTCTAGGTATTTAAATATTTAATATTTATTTATTAAAATATTATTGTTTATCAGCCCCCCTCCCCACAAGGGCTGGGCACTTTCGAGTAGCTTTAATAACAAGCAGTACTAATAGCTATATGCGCGATCTGAACACCGTTTCGTAAGATCACTCTAGCTGCCTGGTAGATGACGGCCACGTGTCGCTATTTACAGTTAAAGTTACTCGATATTTACTAACTAATTGACGATGGCCCTTTGGTTAAGATCACCGATTACGAATCAGTGGCGATTTGTGTTCGGGGTTCGCGCCCACTGACCGTCGGGAATTAGTTCCTAGACTGAAGATTGCGTTAGCATGAAACATCGATGTCTCTAGGTATTTAAATATTTAATATTTATTTATTAAAATATTATTGTATATATATATATATATATATATATACTGGGTGGTCGTTAGAAAAGTGGGAAATTTATTTGAGGTTGTAAATTTTATAGTTTAAATTTTATTGCGTCTGACTTATTCACTTCTTCGATTTGTTACGCAGACAACATTTTGAGCATATTTGATGTTTTGCTCCACTTGTTAAACTTAGAAGAGTGGTAGCAATATAATAAGACCTCTTCTATTTCTTTTGGTTGTTGTTACTGCACATAGTGGGCCAGGACCTTTGTTATCAAGGCCTGATGGATGTCCCTGGTTGGCCTCTGTCATAGCTGGAGAGCCATTTCAGAAGCAAGTTACTTCCTTCCCACGGCAGGAAGATGTGGCACAAGGCCGGAAGGTGGGAGAAGAGCCAGCGCCCCAGCTGAAGAGCCAGCCTCGTCAGCATTTCCCAGTAGGGGCATCTCAGGCAATTGACAATAAACCAACCCCTTCCCAAAGAAGGAAGGCAAGGCCTGGGTAAACATCCTAGGACTACCCAAGACACAATACTTCAATCTGGCAGATAAAGGCCGCCACCGAAATGGCCAGTCTCTGTTAGACTGATTGTCGAGAATACGTTCTCGACAGATATTTAGGTGGTACAATCATCAGCCAACTTTCACAGACTGAATCATTTTGGAAGTCAAACGTTTACACCATTTCTTACCTCTTCTTGCCTGGTGTGTAAACAGGTTGAGGAGCACTTTTTCTCCTGGATACCGGCCTGCCAGTATTAAGTCTTGTTTTTGTTCATCTATTTCATCAGTTCCTCAATGTCATTGTCTTATTGGTTATTCAAAGCTGTCCTCTATTTATAGAGGTGGTGCTTCCGTTCACAACCTGGAGGGCGTGAGGAGATAGCGCACCATTTTTTTTTTTTAATAATTGGTTATGGTTTACTTCATATGGGAAGTATTCTCATGTCAGAATGGCCGGACAAATAATTGTACAGAGAGACCGAAGCCGAGGATGTGTTTTTGTGAATGTGTAGTAAATAAACCTGGATCAGGGTACTTTCTCTCACTCGACTTAAAAATACTTATGTATTTTACAATTGCCTTTCATTTTAAATATATAAAGTAAAGTGAAGTTTTATCCTGACCGGAATAGCTTAAGAAACAAAAGTTACATTAAAAAAACTGTTTTTACCATTCATTTTTGGACTAAATCTTTCAGTGTCATAAAAAATCTTTTTTCAATCACATGAATCGATTTCACTATTTAGTCCGAATCGATATTTTAGGTTTTTTTAAAAACTTTCTTTGTCTTATTAAGAGGAAGTTGGCTGTGTTTTTACCCTCTCATTAACATACTATGACTACCACTCATTACACCGGAGTAATTTATTTAAAATGTATTAAAAATCTAATAGTGATGTAGTTTCAGTCAATTTACAATCACACATTTTGTCTTTTGTAGTTGCGATCAGCACATTTTCTGGGATAGACAATTACAGAGTTGAAATGATACAACAAAAAAAAATGTTTTTTTAATAAAAAGAACTTCCCCCTAAATAATTTGCTACTAAATTTAAGCCAAAAATCAATTGTAAGCATTATTTTCATTACATTTTCTTTTATGACAATGGTGGACCAGTGTATTTAATAAAACTGGATTAGAGAGAGAATGAGAGAGACAGAAAGGCAAAGTGTAATAAATAAAACTGGATATACTCTGACTCCCACCTGACAGTGAATAAGACTAACAGAAAGTCAAAAGTGAACCAGCCTTTAACTGACTTAAACTTTGATGGACCATCTGACTATAAATTATAATCAAACACCTTCAATAAACATCGCTTTCAACAAATCACAATGAGGAGTGAGCTTACAGAGCTGAACGGAGGCAGGCTATTCGCTGAACTAACTGACTGATTAGACGAAATACACCTGTTTATATCGAGCTCAAAATGGCATTGATTGGTCAACTAAACGAATCATTTGCATAACCGGACGCAGTTCACTTGGTTGTCCCAGATGTTTGTCTACAGCCACTTGTTTAGGATAGCCACTGTCCCCTTTCTACCGCAGACACATAATTCAACTTGGTGGTACCGTAACTGGCGTGGGCAGCTGTTATCGTTGGGGGCAGTGAGCAATTCATTGTTAGTATCAGTTCAGCTACAATATGAATGTATTTATATGCATGCTCGCATAAAATGCATGTGGAAGTTTTGATTTTTAGAAATCTGGTTCAATTTAAGAGTAGAGAATCGATGAACGGTTTCATAATTTCTTTGAGATTTCTTCTTCTCCTCACCAGTTGTTGATGTTGTGATACATATTATTCCACCATATAGACTTGGACCGTATATGCCAGACACGCCAAGAAACTGAACCATTTCCACAAGTAGATATATTGATTAAAATCAAGTGGCAAGACAGGATACCAGACACAGAGGTTTTAGTCTGATCAAGCTTCCCGTCAGCATACATCATGCTTCAACAGTGTCAGGTTCGTTGGGCGGGTCATATATGCCACATGTCAGATTCAAGACAATCAAAACAGCTCTTTTACGGTGAGCTGGCCAAAGGCAAAATAACCAGCGGAAACGGTTCAAGAACAGCTTGAAGGTGCCCCTCAAACAGTTTGGTCTGTATTCCGACTCGTGGGAAAACCTAGCTCAGAACAGATGTTCCTGGCGTACTGCAAGCCACAAACGAGCCACAATTGCTGAATCTGCATGCATTGAGAAACACAAGAGAAAACGTGCTATTCAGAAAGAAAGAGCAGTCAGCACCTCTGCGACAGAATCATCCCATGGGTGCTCTCCATGCGGGAGATACTTCAGAGCTGGGATTGGACTGGTGAACCATCTCTGGACCCACAAAAAAAAACATAATGATCATGGTCATCATTGCAAGCGATGGACGAAAATCGTCATCATTCCACCATAGAGAATGGAAAATTTAATATCTTGCCCAAAGTAAAATTACCTTTATTTCGATGTATCGGACTGTTGTCCTAATTTTTGTTGTTGTTATATTCACAATGTTTCGGTCGTTGAACTCTCCAACATCTCCAGATTATATTAGCACAAGCCCTGTTGCATATTTTGGGACGAGGCATGTACATTAAAAAGAAATTTAAAAATCATGATACATATATTAGCCTTTGAGCATTGTAAAAACGATTTAAAAGACAATAACATTGGTACATTGTATGTTTGTTACACAAGGAAATGAGAGGCGCTCTTGGGACTGGAAGAGATAACACGATTTTCTCAACAAAAAATGTGTCTTATACCCGATTTAAAGGCTCCCCGCTGTTGTGGTAACAGTGAGCCGTCAATCAGAACTTCTCCCACCACCTGGAAATACCTCAGGTTATGTAGTATGGAAAGGCTTATGGTTAAATCATCTGTAAGCTGACAGATAGTAATGACGGCTGCCAACGGCCGGCTGGGGGTTGGTGAGTAAACAGCCATGACTGACATTTGTTCTTTCTCTCTTTTTGTTGATCTCTCTTTCATTTTTTTATCACAAGAAAGAGAGGACAGTTTTGTTAAAATAGTCCCAAGAAACAGATGGGTTTCAAGAACGTCAGCTCTTAATGAAAATGCAGTAAGAAAATAAATACTATATTTATAAAAACAGCAGAGGATGTCATGCCCACTTTTTTATCAAGTATTCCATTTTTCAGCTGCAATAATTTCTCATTCCCGAAGTCAAGATAATTAATTCTATGCAGCGAATGAATGATTAGTGCTTGATGCGACCGGTTACTCCTAGTTCAAACATAGTCAACAAACTACAAGTTCTTGAGGATCTTAATCACAACGTGGGCTCAACACATTGGACAGATGCTGCTCCAAAAAGGGAATGTGACTATCGACTTCTAATATCTTGTGCCAGAACGATAAGATTCCACACCGAGAGACATCCATGAGGTTACCACAATGGTGTCTAGATACAGGATTCGATCCCAGAAGACACCCACAGCACACAGAACTGTACAATAGTACAACATGTTAGATAAGAAAGAAAGTAACAGATTAACAATTGCTGTTGTAAGCCATTATAATGGCACCCACTTTTCATCATTTCAAATTTTCACAAAGTCAAAGGATTTTAGAATACATTGTGATGTCATAATAGACCTCTATCTCTCTCTCCCTCTTTTTCCCTCTTTCTCTCTTTTAATTATTTACATCATACCATTATTATCACCATTTCTCTTACTATTCAGTAGTTATTTTCACTATTTACCCTTCCATGCCACCGTCTAAAACATTCATATACAAACAAACAGAATTTTAGTATGATGTCAAAGTTCATGTTCAATGTGCATTAATATTAAATTATTTAGTCCATCATTTTACATGATGATGCACTGTTTACTTTTTATTCTGATAAACTTTGAAAAAAAAGTCCTTCCTTCACCATAAGTGAAAACTACATAGAGCAATTTTTACATTTAGAAAATTAACTCCAAACTATGATTTAGGCGACGGGGAGAGGGGGGGGGTAAAATATCTAGCATGGCTACCTGGCGTTGCTCGGGACAAAAGTGTAACATAACTTCTATATGTCTGTCTTTCCCCTCCTCCGTTTTCCCCTCTCTTTTCTCACTCCCTCTTTCATCTCCACCAAGCTCATTCCTCTCTCTGGACATACACGCAGACAACTCGAGTCGGCGTAAGGGAATTAACTTTGTGAAAAAAATCAGAGTTATTTTTCTTTAGTTAGTCCCTGGAAAACAGTCCCCGCTCCCCCGACGAAATCTGCGCTAGTTTAGGGTCAAAGAATGAATAATTTTTGACATTTTTTAGATATTATTCCACTGGGGCAACGCCGATCAAAAAAAAATTCCAACTCTGTGGGTGTTTGTTTTGTAGTTTTTTTACTTTCAGCTGGACATACACGCGTGTGCATACATGCGTATGCATACACGCACACAGACAACTGCTCTTTATATAATAGATAATACATATTTTTCATGAATCTATATACTATTCAAAAGTTATTGTGTTTTTTGGACTTTGTACGTACACATATAGAAACATGTGATTGGTTGACAAATATGGAATAGGAAGAGTACACATTACTAAGGCAGTAGATTTTACGATGTCAATACTCGAGTTTGAATCTCACGTAAATCTAAAGGATTTTTTAAAACTAGATACATGTTTTATAAATTGAAAGAAATTCACATAACATAATAACATAATAAACATTACATAGAATTTTTATTAAACTAAGTGACAAATGGTATTCAGCATTAGTTCAAATCGAATTAATTTTGCTTAAAAACATAATTTCTAGTGATTTTGCTGATAAAAACAATACGTAAATACATTCATCGTAGTTATTTACTCTCTCATGCAAATTCTAAGTGGTATATTTTTTCCACAACTATTTTTCTGCATACGAGCTATAAAATGGTAGAAGCTGAGTAAAGATAGAAATTGACATACCCAAGTACTGTACCAAGGAGCGGGTATAAACTAATTAGAAAAAAAAAAGATAATATTTAGTATATTAAAGAAATGATTTACCATCAACAATACGTTTTCACTCAACCAATTACTTGGGAAGGCAAACACTAGCATGAGTAGATTGAAAAACAGAGTTTTGGAAAATAAGACACTGGCATAACACTCCAATGTTAAATATCTGCTGAGATGTAGATAAGGTAAACCGGAAAACGTTTCAGATGAGGGATCATAAAGAAGTCAATGGATAGAACATGCTGAGTCGTAAGAACCTGAAGCTACTGATGCAGCCAAAAATGACATCAGACATGACCTTCCGAGAGTGTAGGGGACGCAACTCTTGTCAGTTTTGAAGAAGCGGATGAACTGAAACGTCACATTTAAGATGGTCTAATAAAACATTAAATAATCAAGCAATGCACTTAAACTAAAAGTAACTCTCTCTCTTTCTCTCTCTATCTCTCTCATTCTCTCTTGCACTTTGATCATTCAACTACCAGAAGATCACCGACTGAGTAAAATCTATTCTTTTAAGAATGCATTGCTTAAATTAATTGAATAGTCTTATAAAACATTAAATAATCAAGTGATGCACTTAAACTAAAAGTAGCTTGAGAGGATTTTGTTTCAACAATAAATAGAGAGACGAAAGTGCCCTCAGTCAGCATGATAACGACAACACATGGTGACGTCGGTCAACAACAAGGTATTATTTTAAGTTGATTAAATGACTCTTTGGAACTAAATCATTACATACGGTCATTTTGATGGTGCCACTATGCCAAGGAAACATGCATTCCAGGCACCTTGTTCTATGGAAGTAAAACCTGGACCAAATACATTGTCTCAACGTATTCCATATACAGTGTCTAAAATGCATCCTTGGAATAAGATGGTAAGATCCTGCACCAAGTTGTGCTGTAGCATGGTATTAACCTATCTCCCACGGCAGGAAGATCTGGCACAAGGCCGAAGATGGAGGATAGAAAGGCCAGTGCACCAGAGTTAGTACACTTTGACCCCACAAAAAATGCCTGAGTAGCCCCGTCAGCATTCTCCAGTACGGGTGCCTCAGGCGATTGACGATAAACCAACCCCTTTCTCAAAGTGAAAAAGGTCAAGCCTGGGAGGGTAGACCTCCTAGGACCATTCAGAACAAATACATCAGCCCGACAGAGAAGGGCAACTGGTGCCACTGTAGCCCACCCTGTCGGACTGATTATCAAAGACGTATCGTCAACTAGTATGAAGTGCCAAAAATAATTTTGGCACTTCATACTAGTTGTGCTGCAACATGCCAGTCTGTGGTTTCTGAGACGTGTTTGCAGAGATTGTTGAAGGATTTGCTGCATAGAAAGTGGCTAAAGGGGTCTGGAAGGGTTGGTCGTTGCTTAATCCAATGCAAAGACACTCGCAGAACATACCTGATGGCCTCAAAAATCTCCCTAATCATCTGGGAAATTCAAGTCGGCAATTGCACTGTTTGACACCATGCTGCTTATGAGGGGATTGCAAAGGCGGACAGAAGGAGAAATATGAACATGCACACCACTCCTCCAGCCATGACGTCATCAGTTCGGCCGTTCAGGGTTCGGTTGGTCACCCGACACTGTTTGGGAAAAGTTGCCGTTCTGATGAAGGTTGCCGATGGTGAAACGCCCGGTCCAGTGACTGCAAACTCCCACACTGTATTTGTTTAGATCAGTGAGCAATCAACTGGGGTGGACTAGCAACCTTGTCTCACTGTAAAGAGAGGGTCATTTCACATAAACAGTTGAAGAAAGGAATGATAAGCCGCAACGAATTGGTTTGCTGGTTTTCTTGGAAGAATAATTATTAACAAAAAAAAACAATCAAAGAGAAGAAATTACACTTGTTGGGTTCCAAAGCAAGTTGGTTAGACTGTGCTTGATTTGGGTTGGATCGACGGACTTGGTAATTCGGGGCTATCTATTCCTCCGACAGCGGAATGCTGTGCTAAGTTGGGCGAGGACACATACATGACCGACTGGCCAATCCTCGCCCAACTTTTTCACTGACGGACTGCTCACTTCTGTGATTCCCTCTACTGACTCGCTTATCTCGACTCTCTCTACTCTTTTATTGAGAATGTGCCGACCTCTACAGGGAGGGGGGGGTGAATTCTTATCAGCATCTAATAAGATCATGCCACGAGAACAACAATAAGGGGGCAAGGTGCCATAAGCGAAGAATGATAATAATTTAAAAAAAAAGAAGTGTTTATTTCTCTCTGACCGAAAAAAACGATATGGCCTGAATTGCAATTAACATTCGAGGGAAGAAAGGTTAATACAAAAACAATTAAAAACCAAATATGATTTCGAATCGATTGAAATTGAGATGGGGAGTGATTTTGTTTTTGGTTGGGTCCAGTCTACAACATACTAAAAGTTGGACAAAATCGCAGTATGGAAAAGTGTTAAATTTCGAATATGACTTGTTTTGGTTTACAAGTCATTTTCCATTTACATGTGAAGCACTAACTCGGTCAGTTTGCATGATAAATGAATAAATGTTTGATTTTTACTTGTTTTCAGGGTCAATCTTTTATATGAAAGTGTTAGCAGTGATGCTAAATAAACCCTTATACAATATCAATGGGTATCTCTACACCCATTATCCTTGTTGTATCCACTCTGATTCACTTACATCACAGTACTTTTTCAAAACTTTTAACTCCTCATCATCATCTTCCACTAGATCATTTTTCATATTGTCACAATTTCCGTCTTGGCAATGTCCACATGCACTTGTACATTCTAGCCCATACCTCCTGCAGGTACACCTTAGGTTATTGCATCCTTCTGAACAGTTGCAACGAATTATCTGAATCAGTGCATCTGGAGCAGGGCTTTTGTCCGTCATCATTGGAACAAGTTTGCCCCCTTCCACCTTACACCCCCACTCAGATAGCACCATTTCATCACTACATCCCATCCACTTCATAGCCTGGCAGTAAGTCTGCAAAGAATGAAATTTACAGGCAGAGGGCTTTCTGGAGTGACGAACGTCTTAACTCTTGCAGAGCATATTGTATCTAATAGATGCCAGGGAGTCTTTCTCTATCCGCATTGAAAAAAGCTACCATTGCCTTACAACCATTGGTTTCCACAACATCTTGGCTTTGCTTTGGTAGAGAAAATGCTTTTGAACAATCTGTCATTGTCTTTTCTCTCTTGACAATTTATTGGTACCCCAACGTCTTTCCTATTCCGAATACTCTGGACAACGAATCGCATCCCGTAAAGGCATGCAGGAACAACAGATCATTACAAACTGCTTGAGAACCTTGATATTGTAGATGTAGGAGTTTGCCTTGTCAGAGCAAAAATAAAATGCAGTATATTTAGAAACATATGCACGGGACAGCAAGAGAAGGTTTGTGTCTTCTCCAATGAGGGTGGTTGATTTGAAAGCAGACATATTGATGGCTGCCTTTGCAATTTCAACATCGGCATCTCCTTCCATTTGAATAACGTCACAGCCTTTCTGACGCATTCGTTCCATGATCGTCTGGATCAGCGCCTGCTTGTTTGTCACATTGGACAAGAAGCCCTCTTTTTTCCCAGCAAATTTTGTTACCTCCGTAATATTCACCTTTCTTGTATTCAGCTTTCGACTTCGTCGCTGATGAGTATACTTGGTCAAACTTCATAACCATCAAACACGGCAGTTGCTCTTCCATAGTGTTTAACAGTAAATGAGGCATAATCATTTGCAATCGAGCTGTAGATACTCCCCTCCTTCCGTTTCAGACGGTGAAGAAGAGATCCTCCATCTAGTACATTGTGCTCTGTGACTGGAACAGTTTGTGTCACAGCACTGTCTAATTTTGTTTCAATATAATGTCTGAGAGCTGCTGCCAGCTGTGGTTTGTCTGCTTGACGTAAGAAGACATCGGGTAGAGACAGAGTTCATAGGACATGAGATCATCCTGCCTTAGATCACCCATCTGTGAGACCATGAGAAAACTCTGGAATAAAAGTACTGGGGCAATGCTACAATCTGCAGAAACTTGACATCTTTGCTCGATGCTAAAGTCTTTGCTTTCAAACTTTGTTTGTGAGAGTAGGAGAAAACTGATTGTCCATCCATCTTCTGTACAGTGTCTTTTTCGATTTCGAAAAGGTCCTGCACATTGACATCCTGGTTAGCAGTAATCCCTGTGATAATATTGCGTGATGATTCATCACCTGAAAATGGCTTAAAGCTGTCTAGTTGCTCTGCAACTTTCCCGAGGTCTGTCTCATCTCTTCTCACTCAAGAGGGAGACAACTTCTTATGTTGTTCACTTGTTATGTAACTTTGTGCGGTAAGTTATTGCATGGCAAGGTTGTAAGCAGATGATATAGTGGACGACATGGCCTAAACTGTTCTCTGATGCTCGGACATCCCACTACCCCATGTGAGCCCACCATGGCTTTTGAGTGAGCGCATTAGTGTTTGCTCGATAACAAGATCGGAGCCAAGACTAGCCCAGTATTGGCTACTGCGTCTGATTATGTGAAACCCAAACTGGAACTTTTGACGTACTGCAGGGTTGTCATCTTTCAAGGCATACATCTTCTGGAAATATAGACGAGCCGATTTCAGATAATTTGGATGACCAGTGGCTGCGAATATTGGCAGGCATCGAAGATGGCACTAAGATGCAGTTCCCAAGACTCCATTCGATCAGATGCAACAAGTGGCCTAGCAATTCCTAGCATGTGCTGATAGTTTATCCATAGATTGCTGGTTTGGGAGGCCCTTACCAGTTCATCCCTTATCAGTTAAACTGTTGTAAATCCTACCGATGGAATCTGATTCCAACAATGACTTCAAGTCACATTCACCAGTCTCCATCAGCATGTACAGCTGCTCAAAAGTTCCTCTACTTGGTCCTGAAAACCAGGTTCATCCTCCAAGATTTTGGCAACAATCTGACGTGTGAGACACTGATCCATCAGCAGGTAGCCACGAAATGCTTGTTGCCCTGCTTTTCCACTCATCATGTGTACGACGGCATTTTCACCATATACTGTCTCCATGATCTCTTTGAGTCTATTGTGATTCAGCAACGTCCTATATATTTGCACTCCTTATGCATCAGGTGCATCATGTGCTGCCAATTGGGAGTTGTCTGGTTGAAGTGAAAGAAAGCTTTGATGAGTTTCGCTGAGGTTTTGAGAATTGCTCGTTTTTGTGCTTCCTTATCATCTGTTAGAGGTGAATTGTAGTATTCACGAAGAATATCGCACGTTTTTTGCCGAAATGTCACAATGTTTGCCTACACCACAACGGTCTTTGGTCACAAATAAAGAGTTTCCATATCGACTTATCAGCTTTTCCTGAGGTACTGATTTCCATATGCCGTTGATTTACTACATCGTTAGTATTCTCCCATTTAAGCAACAAGGTCTGATATCGTTATCTGTTTCTCATCGTTTTCCTCCAAGAATACACACACCCTTTCGAATGCTTCATCCTGATCGCTGTCTAAGTCCAGTCAATCTAGCTGATTTTTGGCTGAACATCAAACAAATTGCTAACAAAGGTTTTAACTTGGATATTGGGCATGAATAACCTCTCTTTCAGATAAAAAAAGTTTACCAAAATTAGCCTTGCAGAAACAGGGTGAACGGGCGCCATCTTTAAAGATTGCCGCCGATTCTAGCCTCCCCTCTCTCAACTCAATTTCTGCAAATTCATCTTCAAAAATACCAAATGTAGCAATGTAAAATTGGATAAAACCAACAGTTTTCATAAAGTTAAATATAATTATAACTTCTTATGCCTTACTTTTGTCTCTTTTGATGTATTACTGCAGGAGCTTAATATTTTGTCATATTCTAATTTCAGGTTGGCCAAAGTGAAGTACTGATAATTATGGATGCTGACAAGTGTGCTATTTGCAACAATGAACTGTCCAGTAATGAAGAAACATTCATCATCAGCTAGAAGGGCATCGATTCCATTAACAGAGCTTCTAAACAACGTGGAGAGAAGATCATAATTCAGATTGGTCAATGTCTTCACAAGAAATGCTGACAGTGTTGGATCAACCCCAAATACATAGAAATTGACTGTAAAAACAGGTCCACTCATGATGAAATGCTATCCCGTGCAAGTCGTTCTTTGTGTGTGTTTAACTTTAAGGAAAATTGTCTTTTTTTGTGGTTCTGGAGCAAAATCTGATAGAAAGAAAAGATGTGTTGATGTTCCCCATGTAGAAACTATTGAATTTAAGGACAGAGTGTTAAAAGTTTGTGAGAAAGTCTGCAAAAAATGATGGCTGGGCATCCACTGTTAAAGGTAGAATAGGTTATGTAGCTGACCTTGTTTCAGAAGAAGTACGTTATCACAGAACATGTTTTGCAAACTTTGATTCCAATAAAAACATTCTTACGGCATTCTTTTCTGCTGATTCTTCTAAGAAACGAAACTTGGCAGGCATTTCTGGAAGTTGCTAAATATTTGCAGCAAAATAACGAAGAGCAACTCACCATTGTCGATCTTGTTAAAAAAATGGAGGAAATTCTCGAGGACACTAGCTTTGAACCATACAGTCTCTCATACATGAAATCTCGATTGTTAGAACATTTCAAAGACAAAATCATTGTGACTGAAATTAATGGAAAGCATAATGTTGTTACATTCTTAAGTACAGCAAAATGTATTCTCCATGAATTCTATGCACAGAGCCGCTGAACAGACAATTCAGAATCAGAGGTCATTAGAATCATAGAGACGGCAGCCAAGCTTATCAAGAATGACATTAAAAGTATCCAGACAAGTTCAGAATATTACCCGTATCAGAATGATCTTGAACAGGATGTGATTCTTGAATATGTACCTAAAACATTGTTGATCTTTTTCAGGAAGATATTAGCAGGCAAAGACAATGATTTGAAACTTGCATCAGTTGGTCAAGCGATAATGCAGGCTGCTAGACCCAGAGTTCTCTTTGCACCTTTGCAGTTTGGTTTAGCAGTGGAAATGCATGACCAATTTGGATTGAGGTTATTAATTGACACTCTGAATAAGCATGGCTTCTTCTCATCTTACTCGGAAGACCAGAAATTCGAAAGAAGTGCTGCTCTTGTTCATGGCGCTGAAACTTCTCTCCCCTGTTGAAACTGAATTTGTGCGGTTCGTAGCTGATAATGTGGACCATAATGTAAGGAGTATTGATGGATTCAACACATTTCACGGTATGGGCATTATAGCATCTTTTATGCCCGGGAAAGTTAAAGCAAAACCAGTTCCAAGGATTTAAGTCCTTTCAGAAGATATAATAAGGGTTGGAAGGATCAACATCAAGTACTTAGATTCACAGCACACCAACAAACCACCAGTGATATTTAAAGAGCTCCAGCCCAAGAAAGTTGTCGATTCCACTGCTAATGTTGACATCCTTTGGGAGGTTTCATTAATTTTACATCCGTCCAGACCCGCATGGTCAGGCCTTATGCAGTCAGTGCACAAAAGAACATATCCTAGGAAATCAGCCACAATGATCGACATGAACCCTGGTAACCCAACCTGTGTGTACACAACGTTATGTTACATTAGTGATTTAGCCAGGAAAAACAACATTACACCAATTCTAACATTCGATCAACCACTTTGGTACAAAGCAATGATGATAGTCGAGTCACAGCCTAGTTCCAGTCCCTTGAAATCATTTGTCTTGCGACTTGGTGGGCTCCATACACAGATGAGCTTTCTGGGGTCAATTGGTCATTTGATGACAGGTTCTGGATTGCAAGAACTTTTTGAACTTGTGTATGCTGAAAACACAGTCAAGCACATGCTAAGTGGCAAAGCAATTGCAAGAGCCATTCGTGCTCACTTCTTAGTTGATGCTGCTCTGAATGCTATTTTGTTAGCGAAAGCCTATGATTTGCCAGTTTCACATGTCACTGAGGATGATCAACCCAACACTGATGCAGAAGCGTTGTTTCCTCAAAATAAAGACCTGAAGGAAGCTCAGGGGCTATTGAAAGGTCTCCTTGATGGGACTGAGACATTGAATAATGTTCTGTCATCAGAGTTTATGATCAGGATTGCACAGAGAATCAACCATGTGAAGGATGCGATGGTTGACCAGCGAACAGCAAAATTGTGGATTCAATACCTTGATATGGTGAATATCCTGCAATTGTTTATCAAGGCAAGGCGCACCGGAAACTGGGAATTGCACCTTGATGCTGTAAGGAAAATACTGCCAATATTCACTGCAGCAGGACACATTCTATATGCAGCAAATGGAGGGGCTGCCGAAAAGCCATCCTGAAGTGTACCAGAAATTTTCTGAAGGATTCCATGTGATTAGACAGAGTGATCGCTACTGGGCTAAGTTGTCGACAGATCTGGTTATTGAGCAGATGTTCATGAGAAGCATGCAGACGTCTGAAAGTCTTACTCATGGCAGAGGAATGGACGAAATTCAACGATTGGTTTGGATGCTATCATTGCGAGCGTGCGCTGAAATCAAGTTTACAATGCAAGAACTAGCAGACACTCGTTATGGCACTAGTGAACAACGCCAGGAGGCTACTTTAGCAAGAAAAGAGTGAGATGTGAGGGATACATGGAAGCTCCTTGTGTTTCTCCAGACATATGACCCTTTCACGGAAGATCCGTCCATTCACAGCATACAAGTGGAGTAACTGGAGACAAAAAGGTAAATGTGGACAGAGTAAACTCCATAGGAAAGGCAATCATAGCTTCAATGGTTGGAGAAAATGTCAACGAGTACACTTTTAAAAGAAAGGATCAGGTAATTACACTTGGGTCAAAAATTTCGCTCAGCAAAGATGAAGCAGTTGAGACTGATCCACAACTCCTATTCTAGATACTGTGTGTGCTATCTACCAATGAACCCTCAACTCAGCAGCAGCAAGAATATTTCAAGTATGAGCTTTGTGGTTACCCACCTGCACTTTTTGATTCTTTCGGACTACCGCGAGAGGCAAAAAAAACGGTTTTGGCAGACGCAATATGGGAACTGACTTCCCCTGTACAATCAGGTCCACAGTCTTCAGATCCACAGTATCTCTTAGATGGTGGAGCACTACTTCAACGCCTCCCATGGCAAAACAGTCACACATTTGATGAGATCTGTGCCCAATACCGCAGATATGTCACAACTAGATATGGAAAAGCATGCATTTTCTTTGATGGGTATGAAAGTGGTCCATCCATTAAAGACGTGACTTGCCGATGCCGAGCAGGGGGCTCTGTTGGTGTTAATGTGTCACTGACCCCTTTAATGGTGTTCAAATCAAAAAAGAACGTTTTCCTAGCTAATCAAGAAAACAAACAATTGTTCATCAACTTGCTGGAAAAGAGTTTGGAGGAAGCAGGTTTAAAGTAGTCTATGCATCTGGAGATGCTGACGTATTGATTGTGAAGACTGCTCTAGAACTGGCACAGACAGGAGAAATCATTTTGATAGGAGATGACACTGACCTATTAGTCCTTCTATGTTATCATGCCAATAGAGATGATGGTTACATCTTCTTCACACCACAACCAAAGGATAGTGCAACAAGATTGAAAGTCTGGAACATCAAAGAGATGAGGAAATCTTTGGGAGATGTGGTCTGTTCCAACATTCTTTTCATCCATGTACTACTAGGTTGTGATTCTACATCCAGTGTTTATGGAATTGGGAAGGCAGCATCCCTTCGAAAGGTGATGAACAATAGAAACTTCCTCAAACTGGCAGAAGTGTTTTGCAAGGATAGCAGTGCAGAAGAGGTTATTGAAGCTTGGGGAGAAGGCTTTAGTGTGCTTGTACAATGGTAATGATAAAGAAAACATAAATTATCTCCGACTGAGGCGCTTTAAGGAAAAGGTTGCAAAAAGCTCAAAGTATGTTGAGGCCAAATTATTGCTACCAACAAGAGCAGCTACAAATTCCACAGCCTTCGAGTTTACTTCCAAATTCAGGAATGGAAATTTAGAAACCAGCTAAAACCTGATGAGTGGGGATGGAAACTTTCAGATTGTAAATTACAACCAATCAAGACTGACTTGCCAGCTGGTCCTGTAAATTTGTTGGCTATAATTAGGTGTAACTGTACTTCAGGGTGTACTACAGCAAGATGTAGTTGCAGGAAACATGGCATTGACTGTTCAAACTTGTGTGGTAATTGCAAAGGCCTCCACTGCAGCAACTCACCACAGCCAGATCTTTATGATGATGAAGTTATCTTTGACTAGTTCTTGACAAGAAATGTTCTTTGGTCCGTTCATGAACTTGTTCTGTCGTGGTTATGCAAGAGCCTTGCCCCAGCATTCGACCAACTGACCATTCCTTTATTGTAAATTGTACTTATTTTGTACTTATTTTTTATGACATGTCAGGAATTAATGTGACAATTGAAAAAGGCTATTTAGTTTTTGTACCTTTTATATTTATATTAGTATAAGAAAAAAAAATGAAAACAATGACAGATGCTAGTCATTTTCTGGTGGTAGTTTATTATTAAGCATATAGCTACCTATCATTACAATTTAAAACACCAAGAAAATGTCAAGCTGGCTTAGGGTGGGCCCTGTGTGGGTTTTCATGCAAAAAATGTTTTTTTATTTCTAATTTAATAAAGTTTTTTTTGTCAGGAAAAACGTTTATTTTTGTCAGTAATTGTCAGTAATAATGAACATGCTTGTCAGGAAATGTCAGGAATTTTATGTCTCAAAATTTTAATATTGTTAAGTTGGATTTTAAAGATGGCGCCCGTTGACCTCTTTCCACAAGGCTAATTTTGGTAAACCTTTTTTATCTGAAAAATTCATGATTAAGGTATTTTACTTTTATTTTATTTATAACAATAATATGTTTATTATTTTAATAGTCCCAAACAATTCATTTTGCTTTAACTACTTATTGTATATAGTTCTGTCACAATTATATAATACTCTAAGATTAGCAAAAATATGCGACCAGAGGGAGCATATTTTTACTAGTTAAAAAAATTGGAAGTTTTGAAAGTCTAATAATTTTATAAATAGAGATTAAAACATTACCTTAACAGAATTAGTTTTATAACAATAATTTACTTACCGAATGATATCATAATAATTCAATTTAACTTCAAAAATCCTATTTAAAAAAAAATTAATAATAATTGTTTACTATTAGTACAGGGTGAAAATGCCACCTATGGAATCGTTAATAAAATTCACAATCCTTTTTGCAATCCAACCATATTTGGGCTAAATAAACTTTAGTCTATGCCTGACTTAAAATAGCAGCAATCTAGAAGGACCTTATCTCTTCTAACCGAGGACAGAATAGATACTATACTTTTATCCGAGCATGAAAGTGTATAGACAGACAGACAGACAGACAATGTTCACCTTTTATATATCTAACATAAATTTATCTCGTCGGATTTTCAAAGTCAGACCCAAATAGCATTTAAGCTGACGAATCAAACCTTACTTCTGACTAGCCAATTTTCATTTGTTATTATTGCGCGGTGTTATTGACAATATAATAATATACTTAGCTACAATTTATTTTAAAAATAACTTAGTCCAGTCTAGACGATCACTAATATGAAACATGTGGGGGGGGGGGGGGGGGGGTAACTCATTTCAAATGAAAGAATATAATAGAAGTTGTCTACCTGAAGTTGTAAAATATGCAAACAGATAACAATCAAAAACTAAAATGACTTCACTGCATCCCGGGCAACACCGGTTAGGAACAGTTAGTACCGAATAAACAAATCTTTTGTTCTTTCGATCAGTTGATCGTTTATTACAACCAAGTTACATTTAAATTCTTTCCAGTAACATTTACACAACCTGAAATTTTAGATGCTAACCTTTTAGGATGAATTCCCTTGTTGAATCTAATAATAAGGGATGCAGAAGGTGTGGAAGCACGTGATGCGTCCACTTGTCACTGAACTACAAAATTCTTTTACATGACTGAAGATTTATAAATATGTAATTAGGCTTTGTTTAGATCAGAGTTGCAGAGTCAGAAGGTATAGGCTCTGACTCCAATTCCTAGGATTCCAAAAATTCCGACTCTGACTCTGATTCCGACTCTGACTCCAACTCTGACTCTGACTCTGACTGACTCCTTATCTGTTTATTCTTCAGATATTAAAAAATCAGACTCTGACTCCTAACATTCTTACGAGTCTGACTCCAACTCCTTCCAAAACCTTAAGCTCCCTGCATCTCCGACTCCGCCACCCTGGGTCAGATGATGAAAAAAAAAAAAATCAAATCATCGTCCCACTTTATTACAGACACATTTTAAAATATATATAGGAACAAAGGGAGCTTCCAGGAACTACTCATAGTTGCTTTCCAAGAACTATAACAAATTTTACATGACTGAAGATTTATAAATATGTAATTAGGCTTTGTTTAGATCAGGGTTGCAGACTCAGAAAGTATAAGCTCTGACTCCGATTCTTAGGATTCCAAAAATCCCGACTTCGACTCCGCCTCCAACTCCTTATTATAATCTGTTTATTTTTCAGAGATTAAAAAATCAGACTCTAACTCCTAACATTCTTACGAGCCTGACTTCAACTCCTTTCAAAACCTCCAGTTCCCTCCTTCTCCGATTCCACCATCCTGGGTCAGATGATGAAAAAAAAAATAAAAACATTGTCGCACTTTATTACAGAGACATTTTTAAATATATATCGGAACAAACGGAACTTACATGAACTATCCAATTGCTTTCCAAGAACTTCCCATCTGTGGAACACGTTTTCACATGACTGTTTCTCTGCAGACTACAATATAGTCGTCTTTAAATCCGATGTAAACAAATTCTTGTTATAAACCGTCCTCATAAGTAATCAAATTTTATTCATTCCATTTATCATTTTCAATCATTCCATGGTGTTCTCCATCATTCGACTAACAATCTATAAATATCATTAATCCTTATCCTCGAGTCGATTTTGGACTTGATAAGAAGTGACTAATTAGTAAATATTTTTTTTTAAATAAAAATATTAGCTGTAATATTAATTTCAAAATCTGGAAATGATTGCTAAATGCAGACACATAAACACATACTTGCTTTGCTAGTTAAGCCCAGATTAAGTAATAACAATAAAAAAATGTAGAATACAAATAATTGTCCTAATTATTAACAACTAATAAAAAATCAAAAATCAATTAACAAATAATAAACGAATAATTAACAATTAATTAACAAATAATTAACAAATAATTAACAATTAATTAACAAATAATTAACAAATAATTAACAAATAATTAACAAATAATTAAAAATTAATTAGAAAATAATAAAAAATGAATGAACAAATAACTAACAATTAATTAACAATTAATTAACGAATAATTAACAAAAAATTAGCAATTAATTAAAATGACTTCACTGCATCCCGAGCAAAGTCGGGCCGGGAAAGGTAGTACATGATAAAGATAACAACACTAAACTGCAAATATCGTAATATTGAACATGAAACAAATAGAGAAAAGTGTCCAGCACAAGAACAGATATGTAAAAAGTGTGAAAAAAATATTTTACAATCTGTTAATAAATAGATAATTAAAAATATGGAAGACATTTTTAAAAAGTGAAATGGATGTTTTTGGGATTTTTATTGAAAAAAAAACTTTATGGAAATGAAATTGAATGGGGTAAATTTTAAAATGCAAATTGATACGGGCAATGAAGTAACGCTAATTCTGATAAATTATTAGGAAGAGATGGCTCAACCGAAATTATATAAAACTCAATTAAGAGTAAAACAGTTTTACAATTCAGGCATAAAAAATATTATTATACTTTGAAGAAATATTTGAAACAAACTGCCAATTCAAAAGTGTTACTATTGTAGTTGTAGAATGTAAAAATGAGTCACGATTTAATTGGAACAGACTTAATAGTACATGCCTAATCTAAGCTAGGCTAGGATCAAAGTGTAATATCTGTGTCTAGTTAAGAGTAGGGTAGACCGAGGATGACCACCTACCCCCTCCCACACCTCAAACTAGTTATGGCCTTTGCTTAATTTGTAAGTAATTTTTTTAGTTGCAAATAAATAATTCAAAGTGTAGTATTTATTCTGCCCTCGGTCGGAGAAGGGAAGTCCTCCAGGACTGAAACAATTTTTATTTTTGTCTCAATCAAACTTGCCTCGTTTTATCGAGCTGGATTTTCTTCCACATTAAAGACCAACCTTGCCCTCGTTGGGGAGGTAAGTAAATAGGGACTCAATAGCACATACTTAACGAAGAGAAGAGTCTATCAGGCATGTGTAAGCAGTGTGAGGATATATGGAAGTGAAACTTGGCTAGTGAGGGTTGAGGACATGCGTTGCATGAAGAGAAATGATATGAGAATGATACGATGGATTTGTAAGACAGGTTTAGTTCTGATGATTTCAGAGGGAGATTAAATTTGGACAGTATAGAGAGATGTATGCGGAACAAGAGACTTTGGTGGTATGGCCACATTTAAAGAATGGATAAAAGTTCTTGGGTCAGAATATATAGAACCGTTAAGGTAGCAGGTCCTGTTCACAGTGGAAGGTCAAGGAAAACATGGGAAGAAGTGATAAAATGGACTTGAGAGAAAGAGGGATAAATAAAGAGCTGGCCAGAGATAGGTTAGTTTGGAAGTCAATTTCTCAAAAGCCGTCCAACATATGCTAGCATGTAAAACGGACATTAAACCGATGATGATGATGATGATGATGATGATGATGATGATTAATTCATGCTATGAATTCAAGTAACCCTGAAAATGGAATGTTAAAGGGCTATAAATTTAGAATTATTTTCAATACAAATTGCTTGAGTCCAGTGCCAACGGTAATTCCAGGACGACTAGAAAAAATGCTCGGATAAGCAAAGAAAAACTGGCATTATTTCGGTGTTTTTCCTTCTGCTAGACTAGTTGCACTATTAGGGAAGAGTCGAGTATATCCTACTATTTAATCGATAGCTAGAGAGAGGATATATGGATTCACATGTTACCCAAGGGTATTAGTGAAAATGATGCAATAGCCCTGACAGAATTCGAACCTGGCATTCTGAGTCCATATTGTGAAACGATAGCCACTACACCACACCATATCTTTACTGATTATAAAAGGTACAAACGATCAGATTTGTTGGAATCCTTATCTTAAATATTGAAAATATATTCTCTAGCAGGAATGAAATGCTTTAAGAAAATTGATCTAAAAAAACGCTTACCATTGTAATTATGATCTATGTTCTTTTGTACTTGCATGTTCTCACTTGCGGAGCGATTGATACGTTGTCCAAACAAAAGACTTTTGTGCAGGATAGCACTTCTACTCAACCTTTTTTCGCCTTTTATGAAGTCAGATTTTGAGTATCGCGTGGACAAAACGTCATATTTTTTTCCTCGTCTTTCGTTGAGACTTAGGCAAGATAGAACTCCCTTTTGAGATGTCAATTCTACATGACGTTTTATCTCTCTTCTTGTCTTTCCTAGACGAGATGTAACTCATGGACTCAATTCCATTTCTATACTGCATATAAGTCGGCAGACTCAGCCTATTTTGTATTCTTGTTCTCATAACTCGTTCTGGATCATGTTGAATAAAATTGATTTCAATTGTAGAGAAGAAGGTTGTTCTTTTAGTCAAAAACTTGGTAATCTTTTTCTTCATATCAAACAAGAACAGTAAGATAGATTCCGACGCAGTAACCCTACTACAAAATGGCGAAATCTCCTCTCCCCTCCTATAACACCATCAAATTCAAATTGACGATAAATTTAAGGAAATCCCCACAATTGATCTTCAGTCTTATGCCTTACAGAGTGAAAACAGTAAATGCCATTTTTCAAAAAACGATAGAAAACGTTCTAAGTGAGGGAGAGGACATAAAATAGAAATAATATTATATCAAGATGGCGCTTGGATGCTCCTGTATGCGGATGAGATCAAGCTGGTTTTCCAAGAATAAACTCAATTTGCAATGTCAAGTGCAATCCTGGAACGACCAGTGTGCATGGTTTGGCTTGAGACTGAACACCTTGACCACTGATAAAGATAAGTGAGAGATCATCCAGGTAGATGGCTAGGATATTCCCAGGATAAGTGGTTTCAATTTTCTCGGTTCAAATATCAGCTGCAACTGCAGTTCCCTTGACGAAATCACTACTTGAAACAATTCCGCATGGCTGGAATGGCATACGCCCACAGTGTCTTGTGATCCACAGATCAATGTAATATGACATGTTGCTTTTTAAGATCTAATTATTTTGTAGATCTTTTAAAAAATGTTATATCTGTCTTGGCAATTAGAAGTCTCATTAATTATATTGAAACTATCAATTACCCCCCCCCCCCTCATTGTCCAAGTGCTGGCCGTCGATGAAGGTGTCAGAAAGAAGACTATTGGTAATGGAAACAAAGATGGGCAATCATGCAGTATATTTAAAAACCAAGAAATTAAAAAAATTAAAAATACAACAAATAAGGGTTACAAAATGCAATAAAAAGTAATTTTCTACCGATCTGCATAGATTTAAAGTGTGGAAACTGATTGTAAGATTTATTATCTCTGAATTTGTTATCGTTACTTTGACTTAGCCAAGTCAATCAAGATCGTAGTCAATTTTGGGGGGAGATGGTCGCTAATTACAGTTTACAAGATAGAAAAAAAAGGCTTATCCTACCACTAACTCTAAGTCGTATTGGGGTAAGGGGGAGCAGGTGCTCGTGTGATAGCAAGAATTAAGAGTGTATGGAGTAAGTTCAGGGACCTGTTGCCATTACTAACCAACAGAGTGTTACCACTGTTGATTAAGGGAAGAGTCTGTCAGACATAAGTATGCAGTGTGAAGATATATGGAGGTGAAATCTGGCCAGTGAGGATTGAGGATATGCGTTGCATGGAGAGAAATGATGTGAGAATGATACGATTGATGTGTAATGTGAGTCTTAAAGACAGGCTTAGTTCTGCTGACCTCAGAGAAAGATTAAAATCTGGACAATATAGGGAGATGTGTGCAGAACAGTAGACTTCGACTGTATAGCCATGTTGTAAGAATGGATGATAGTTCTTGGATTAGGAGATGTAGAACAATTGGGGTAGCAGGTTCAGTTCACAGGGTAAGGCCAAGGAAAATATGGGAGGAAGTGATAAGAATGGACGTTAAACCGGTGATGGTGATGATGGTGATGATGGTGATGATGATGATGATGATGGTGATGATGAGGAGGAGGGGGGGGAGTTAATTTCTCTAGTAAACTCGACAAATGGTTTTTAATGATACATTAGACCAGCGGTCGGTATTCTTTTGAAATTTATGGACCACTAAATGTATGATTTTTAATTTTGCGAACCACAAACTTAGAAAAAAAATGGTTTATATCATAATAATCAAAAAAACTTTATTTTATTAATATGAATAGCACCCATTAAAGGTAACAAAACTATAGCGTAATTATTTAAACTAGCAAGAGCTCATAGAAATTCCATGGTGCTTTCTACATCAAGCTGTATAATTTACTGTTAATAATAATATTTCTTTTTGAAATAATAAATGTCTGGCAGAGTCAATACTATTAAGAAGAAGTGACTCTTTCTTCTTTTGTAAAAATAATTGTCAATTTCAGCTAAATATTCTTTAAATAAATATGTTCCTTATTTCTTTATTTTTTTAAAATTGTAGCAATTTAATTATTTTTAAAAGAGTAAATATTCTCTGTCTTCTTACCGTAAAAATAATTTTCAGCTTAATATTCTTCAAATCAATAAAATGAATGTCACGTTTTGAAATGGATTTATTTAAAATTGTACTGTTTTAATTGACAGGAAGTCATAATTTGATTTGAGAACAATTCATTTTAAATTGGGTGAAGTTGGAATTGTTTATTTGAGCAACATCAGATTAATCACCAATCACCATCTTTGCTGATCGGATGATCTCACTTTTTTAATGTGTGTGAAAAGTGTTAACATATGTACAAACATGAAATGACTTAGCGTATTATTATAAAGATAAAACAAATTGAAAATTTGAAATTTATTCAAGTATTACACATTTTTAGTGTAATATTTCATCATGTTTCTGCGAACCATCAAAAATATTCCACAAACCAACAGTGATCCGTGAACCACTAGTTGGAAACCACTGCACTAGATGACCTGTGACCCATTTGGTTAATGTTAGTATACATTTGTATCCTTAATTGATTGTAGAGGTAAATGATAGATAGATATTTTAAAAGTCCACCCAGAGAGTTAGAGAATAAAATTACCTTTGGCTTTCAATTTTGATTTATTTTTTGACAGTGTGTTTATACACTGTCAAAAAATAAACACTATATTAATGTTATCCAATCAAAACACTTGTTGCCATGGTGACTGACCAGACAAACAACCGTTTATGGGTTGACTCATTATTTACATCATTTATTTATTTATGTAATAGTAGTGACAGCAGACACATACCAGTCAAGGATCTGATCTCAACAATCAGTCCGGCAGAAACTGGGCCATCTCGGTGGGTAGTCCTAGGAGGTCTACTCTCCCAGCCTTTGCATCCCCTCTTTGGGGTGGAGTAAGTTCATTGCTTACTGCCTGAGGCGCCCTGACCGGGAAATATCGACGGGGCTGCCCAGGCAATTTTTAAAAGGGTAGAGTGCTCCTTCTTTAGGGGTGCTGGTTTGATTATCCCCACTTTCCGGCTTTGTGTTACATCTTCCTGCGGTGGGAAGGAAGTAAATACCGCTGCTACTTTATTTATTTATGTCATCCTCTTACTCTCATCCTCTTAGTGTGCTGCTGCTACTAGTGTTGTATATTACTGCTGTGCTTAAAAAAATGATGACAAACTCTTATACATAAAATATAATGGTATATTTTTATTGCTTGGTTGTGGCAAACAAGTAGAACACAGTGGAGAGTGGAGAGGACACGATGCTGACCAAAATTGATCTCTCAAATTCGCTAGCCCACCGCTTTTCTGCCGATCTCAATTCGAGCCAGTTAATATAACATTTTTGGACACCACAGCTGCAACGCCCAGTTCAGGATTTCACCCATGTACCCAATTCATGCATTCATTTATTCGTATGAATCAGATGATTGTTGTTGGCATTGGTTTCTCTGATATCTTTCTAGTTAGAATTCTTTCTAGAAAAACATCAGCTACTTACAGGAGTAACCACATGAAGGTTGCCAACATTCTAATTGAAAGTGTTTCTGTGGATTCGAACTTGCTCACCCAGGTTGTCAGTCCGTGTCGTTAACCACTTAGCCACTGTCACCTCCCATGCACTCAATGTAGCCACGCCTTATGGGAATATGGCTTCTAGCCATTTTATTGTTTATTTAGTGACGGGTGTATTTTCGTCTGCTCTGTTAAGTGTCTCTGCATCAAATCATCAGATGTTTATTCTTCCAGCAAGGTGGGTATCTGTGTGAATCAGCCGGATGTTATTTCTTCCGACCAGGTGTTACCCCAGACTCGATATTCAACACTAGTAACCCCCCTCCCCGTTATCTTCTTTCCACCACTTCTTGCCTCATTTACTTGTCTTCCCACCATCTACTATATTCAATATATAAACAAGAAAGCAGAGTTTATATTATTTTTGTAATGTTATCTGAAGGAATTAAATAATAACTCTAACGGCCAACATGCAAATATAAAAGGATTTATTAATGCAATAAGTAGTTACAAGTTGGGCAACTCTCTTGTAATTGTTACGTTCGGTAGCAAGGAAAAGGGAGACGAAACAGAATGAAATTTAAACAAATTGCATTGTTTCAAAATACATTAGATACAAAACAACGTTCTTGTTCTTCCGTGGTAGAGTCGTTGCTGTTGTTGTTGTTGTTGTTGTTGTTCTACCGTGGTAGAGTCGCTGCTGTTGTTGTTGTTGTTGTTGTTCTACCGTGGTAGAGTCGCTGCTGTTGTTGTTGTTGTTGTTGTTCTACCGTGGTAGAGTCGCTGCTGTTGTTGTTGTTGTTGTTGTTCTACCGTGGTAGAGTCGCTGCTGTTGTTGTTGTTGTTGTTATTGTTGTTGTTCTACCGTGGTAGAGTCGCTGCTGTTGTTGTTGTTCAAGGTGTGATGTAGTCAGGATGGCGACGTCATTGGTGGTGTGAGTGGGTGGGTTAGTTGAGTGAACGGTCGATAGCGACACAACC
Source organism: Sepiola atlantica (assembly GCA_963556195.1). Classification (NCBI taxonomy): domain Eukaryota; kingdom Metazoa; phylum Mollusca; class Cephalopoda; order Sepiida; family Sepiolidae; genus Sepiola; species Sepiola atlantica. The sequence continues at coordinate 144,960,016 of OY744519.1, forward strand.
GTTCAGTTCAGTGTCGGATTCCCTGTGTGACTGCTGCTTGCTGTCGAGTCCCCGCTATTTAAGAGTGGTACGCAGACGAACGGAGTCATAGACATCCGACTGCCAAACGACAGGGACAAAAAATGGCCCTTGACTTTTAAAAATTGTTTCTTTTAAATCTTATTTTCGCCATAGCGAGCCGGCACATGAGTAAATCGGCACACAACTCTGTGGTGATGTGCATGGGTCTGTGCTCCAACTCTGGTGCGACCATGGTGACTAGAGAACAGATCTCAGTGTACCTAATTCCACTTTTAAGCGTTTAGGAACCACCGTAATAAGGCAGACTTGGAGGGCGGTCACCAAACAAAAAATGGCCTGACTCTACTAGTACTCCATTGTAATCTTCGAGGCTAACATAGTCGACTTGTAATCTACACAGGGTACATCATGTCTGTACTGCTAATCTGTCGTACTCCTTGAAGCTAACATCTTCATCTTTGATATGCTCCTTGGAATAGTTCTTTGTATAAGTAAGGGGGTGTCAGTACTTTCTCTACAATAATTATATAGATAGTCACCCTAATATTCAAAAGGAATTGAAGCTTTTGACAAGTTGTGTAAAAGGAACAATGGAAATTCTACAGTTGTATCCTTCAACTGTTGTATATTGCTGCTGTTCTTAAAAGTACTTTGTGACATATTTCCATTCTATGAACGTCTGGCACAATCGCAGACACTATGATATTATTGTACTATTTCTGTTCAAACTGAAAAATACTAATCTAACTACTCAGGTTAATGTAGTTTCAGAATATATCTGGTTATGGGGGTCTATTTATAGAACTCTTGCAAGAATTTGTGACATATTTCCATTCTATAAACGAAGACTACCACGATATTATTGTACCATCATTAGACAGAACAGATACTCCACTTTGAGCCTAGCTTGAACGCCAAGAAAGTGTATTTTAGTTTGAGTTTCACATTGACATAACAGCGACATCAAATGAATTTTTTAAAAATTTATCTTCGGCAATTAGGCGATCACATATTTTAAAGGAGGGAGGTGGTAGATAACGTACGTATGAACATGGAATTGTCTTAGTGCATTATTATATAGATAGATTATTATATAGAATGAACAGCATTTGCATATAAAAACATTGTTGTCAAGATTTTTGACTCCCACAAGGATTTTACATTAACCGCAGATGCTAGTAAACATTCCATATCTGTAATTTTATCCCAGTATGAGCATCCATATATATATATACATCGACCAAATCTAATTGCTCAAATCTTGAGAAGGAAGCACTCGCTATCCTGTGGAGCATTAGCAGAGTGCAGCAATTTTTATTGGGGGGAAAAAATTATTGTTGAAGTCCAACTATAAGTCCCTAGAATTTATTTTTAATCTGGGGAAGGAATTACCAAAAGTTACATCTTCCATAATAATAAGATGGGCCATAAATCTAATGGATTTTGATGTTAATATCGTAAAATATGTAAAAGAAAATTCTATTCTCTCTCGATATGCATTATCCAAATTACATTTTAAAAAGGGGACAAAAAGATAACAGATTAGAACATATGGAAGAGGAAATCTGGCACTGGGTCGAAACGGATAGGTGCTTCTGCATCGTTGTGTGCATATGAAATATTTCCGGCTTTAATTAAAAAAAAAGTGACATAAAATTCAAACTTTGGAGGGATGAAAGGAGGAGATAAATGGCACTTTTTCTTTTTAACTTTAATTCACCTCAAACAAGGCACATTGCCACTGAGACGTAGGAGGCTACTGTGGATTAGGGGCCAGATTTATAGGGGCCATCCTAAGTGACAAGTTGAGCGGCAAGATGTTTGTTTACATTACATTTAAATTTCTGCATGTCGGTACAGTCAGGGAAACATAGAGCAAGAAAGGAATTCCAAAGGCTAACATCTTGAGGAAAGAAGCTATTAGAGTAGAAAGTCCTCTGGCATCTGGGAACTTACACAGTCAATGGATGGGATTTAGCCGATTGTCAGGTTTGTCAGATGTATTTACATCAAGGGGGTATCAGAGCAGCAAGTTCGTCTGAGCACATTCCATTGAAGTACTTGTCAAACAAGCACAAGGACGCAACATTGTGGCGATGGGACAGGGACTGGAGCTTGGTAAATAGTGTTGGACCTATTAGATTACCGACTCTTTTTTGGACCCTGTCTAGGAGGAAGAGACTAGTTGATGGTGCACCAGCCCAAATCTGACAAAAATACTCCATGGGTGGAAATGGATGTTCTACCGTTAGATCGATTTGCCTCAGAAACAGAAACAGAAACAACAACAACAACAACAACAGCAACAGCAACAGCAACAGCAGCAACATCATCATCATCATCAACATCAGCATCACCGGTTTAACGTCCGTTTTACAGGCTGCCATGTGTTGGACGACTTTTAAAAATTGACTTCCAAACTACCCTATCTCTGGCCAGGTTGCATTGAATCAAACAAAACTTTCTTTAATGATTTTGATTTTTCAGCTTCTCCAGCAGTTCAATCTCATAACGTTTCCAGAAGCCACTAGACGATTATGCAATGGCCAGGAAAATGACGACTAACGATAGGTAGTGGAATTAATGCCTGACAGATAACATGAATTGGAACAAATACATAGAAGACATTGCCAACGTGGCTGCAAAGAAAGTGGGCTCCCTCTACCGAGCTAGAAAACTTATCACATCTGCCAGTATCCTACATCTCTACAGAGTCACCATTCGCCCATGCATGGAGTATTGTTGTCACATTTGGCCTGGTGCACCAACCACTAGCCTCTTCCTCTTGGACAAGGTCCAAAAAAGAGTCTCTAATCTAATAGGTGCCACACTAACTAACCATCGCCGTAATGTTGCATCCCTGCATTTTACTAATGGGTTATCAATTATGAAGGCTCAGGGGCCTTTCAGAGATAAAGGTTAAAGAGACGATGAACTCCACCATGAGAGGATTGGAATCAGTAGGTGGAATGGGCAGAAGGTTACTTGAGGAATTTATTATCCTAGGGAACAGCTCAACAAGTATTTGCTTACATTAGACTTGAAGACGACCATGTTGTAGTCGGTTGGGAAAGAGCCTTGTGGTATTATGTTCCATAGATGGGATGTCTAGGAAAGAAACTTTGTTCATGGAAGTTTAGTAGACAGTGTGAGACTTAGTAGGTTAGAGGCTCTTTTTTGGACCCTGTCTAAAAGGGAGAGACTAGTAGTTGGTTCACCAGCCAAGATGTGGCAACAATGCTCCATGCATGGGCGAATGATGGCTTTATAGAGATATAGGATACTGGCAGAGATAATAAGTTTTCTAAAAGCAAGCGGTTCAAAGAAAGAAACTATTAGAGTAGAAAGTTTTCTGGCATCGTCGGGATCTTTACAGTGAAGGGGTGGGATTTTGCTGCGAGTTGCGTTTGTCAGATGTATTTACGTTGAGGGGGTAAAAGTGCAGTAAGTTCGTTGGGGCACATTCCATGGAAGTACTTGTAAAACAAGCACAGGAATGCAACATTGCGTCGATGGGATAGGAGTTGGAGCTTGGTATACAATGTGAGACCTATTAGAGGTCAGGTTAGAGACTCTTTTTTGGACCCTGCCCAAGAGGGAAAGACTAGTGGTTGGGTCACCAGGCCAAATGTGGCAACAATACTCCATGTTTATATATGCCGACATGTTTATATATGCGAATAAATATTATCTCCACACGGGTAACGTCAGGTGAATATTGCTAGTTTACGATAATTATCAACAATTGTTGTCTTAAGATGCACCGTTCAATCTACTAAAATGAAATAAATTCTGCATTTATTGACAGATTCAACAACCGCACATGCAAAATTCATAATGCAAACGATACTGAGCTGTTTTTAGCAAATTTGAGCTTTGCTATGAGATTATCTTGATGGTGATTATCTTTTTGAAGGAGGAAAAAATACTCAAGACTTTTATCTGAAAAAAAAAAAAAAAAAAACTATGCATCTTTTTAAAGATGCATAGTTTTTTGTTTTGAAAAAAGGGAAAGGAAAATAACCTTTTAAGATTCAAGAATTCAATCGTTCAAGTTTGTTTGATTTTGAAAGCAAGTAGATGATTCATCAAAAAAAAAATGTTTTCTTGCTTGGCAAAGGGGAAGAGAGAAATTGAAAGAGTGTGTGTGTGAGAGACAGAAATGTGGGGATTAAAAAGAGAAAGGGGGATGGGGAGAGAGATAAGAAGAGAGAGAGGGGGAGAAAAATTAAAAAGAGAATGAGAAAGAAGTTAATTGTTTTGTTTTACACCATATCAACCTTTTCTGGTTATTTAATGTCAAATCCGGTCATTTTGGTAAAAGTTTTATACTTCAAGTTCTTTATATCTTCAAATATTTATTTATGGTGTTTGGTTTGGTTGTTTTGTAGAGGAAAATTGTTTTTATTTTTTCCTTTGCAAAACATGATTAAGTTTTGCAAAGGGAAAAGAAAAAACAATAACATCAATGTTTGGTGTATTTTAGGTCAGGAAGTCAATATTTTCACACAGCCTGATCTGGTAGCACCAGAAATAATGAAATAGAAAGAGAGAGGAGAGAGAAAAAGACGGTGAAAAACAAAACGACAAACTGAAGGAGAGAGAGATAAAGAGAGGAAGAGAGAGAACGAAATAGTGAACAAACTTTAACAAGAAAAAGGAGAGAGAGGAATTTTTGAAAACAAAAAGACAAAGAGAAGAAGAGAAAGAGAGTGCTGAGGGAAAGAGAGAGAAAGAGAGAGTGAAAAAGGGGAAAGAAGAAGGAGAGAATAGAGAATGTAAAAGGTTTCACTGGAAGTAAAAGAAAGAGAGAGTGAAAATTTAAAAGTAGAAGAGATAGAGAAAAAGTGTAAAAGGAGAAAAGAGAAAGAAAGAGTGAAAACGATAAGAGAAAGATAAGGAGGGAAAGTGGAGAGAGAGAAAGAGAGAGAGAGTGGGAGAGAGAAAGAAAGAGTGAGCAAATTAAAAAATTAAAGTACAGGTGTGAGATGGTTGGAGTGATAAAAAGAGAAAGATAGAGAGAGAAAGAAAGAGTGAAAAACCAAAATGACAAAGTGAAGGAAAGAGAGACAGATATAGTCATCCACGGAGAGCTGTTTCGCCATATCACAGACAGCTCTATTATGTGGCTAGACATGGCACGTATTTCAAGCTGAGATTTAAAACCCAATCGTAACCTATGCGCTTTCGTGCTCATAACAAAAGTTAAAGAAATAATAATAATGTTTTTTATATTTGTTTACATTACTGACTACCGATAGAGCTCAGTTCTTTTTTACGAAGAGGAACGTTTTACGCTGTAACAACCCTTACCTCCCTTATAAGAGTAAGGGTGTAGAGATAGGGGATATATATATATATATATATATAGAGAGAGAGAGAGAAAGAGAGAGAGAGAGAAAGACAAAATACAAAATAACTCACCTGATCCTGTTTAGTGTGGTTAGACATGGCTAGTATTTCAAGCTCAGATTCAAAACTCGCCCGATTGGATAGCAGTCAGATATCTTACTCGTACGCTATTGCGTTCGCCATGAAAGTATTATGTTTTTTGTTTTTTTAATATTTGTTTACATTACCGACTGCCGAGACAGCTCAATTCTTTTTGGCAACCCTTACTTCCTTTACTAGAGCGAGGGCATAGAGATAGGGGGCAGCGATAGACACCAAATGACAAAGAAAAAGGATCATGGAAACCAAGCAACACTTGATTCAACAAAAATTTTAAAAATAAAGACCGAAAAGAGAGGAGAAGACAAAGAGCATAATAATATCTTTAATGGCGGGTTGCTATTAATTTGCAAGAACAGCTGACTAAGTGAAAAGACATTAACAGAATGAACAAAACTACTCAGGTGTTTCAAAAAGAGGTTTCCTTTTTGATCGACCTTTAGTCAAATGCTCATCTCCTTCTTCTATAATATATAAAGTAAAGTCGGTTTCTTTATCGTTTCTTTGTCATCGATAGCTTTCTTTTTCCCAAATCAATATTTGGTCTAATATATAAAGTAAAGTAAGTCTCTTTATTGTTTTCTTTTTGATTGACCTTTAGTCAAATGATTATCTTCTTCTTCTAATATATAAAGTCAAGTCATGCTTTGGAAATTTTTAGATGAGGATTGATAATTTGCATTATTTGGATTATTCGGACTACTGTTCTTATCTTGGACCCATGGCGCAACAGATGAAAGTGCTAACTAATTAATAAATTTTAAGTGACAGTCTCTTCGATATTAAAAATACAATTATGAATTACTTAAGACTTCTACCCGGTCATTACTGATAAATAATAAACTATAAAATAATAAACTATCCTTGTGGATTAAATCCAGAGTTCCATTTGAAATTCTGCAAAAATTCCCAAGTTCAACATAAAGATTCCTGAGTTCGACAAGACGCACCTGAAGAAGGTGGAAGGTTACATCGACTGAAACATTGTGAGAATAAAATCCAAGATGAGAACAGTAGTCCGAATAATCCAAATAATCCAAAGTTAAGTCAGTCTCTTTATCGTTTCGTTGTTCAGCGATAGCTTTCTACCTGCAAAGTCAATATTTGATTCTGGTACGTCAGTTTTTCTTTTAGATCGTTGTAGCAGGTTCTTAAAAAAGAATAACATGTAATCTAATTTAATTCCCTCCAGTAAATATTTTGTCTAAGTCAGAATTATTTTCAAATGGTTGCCATAAGAGTTGTAACTCTGTATTCGTTTATATAGAGTTACTTTTCTTTTATTGGAACAAAGAAACAATATTTAGGCGAAAAAACAGCGTAGTTTAAGAAAAAACAGACAAATTGCACCATCGAGTAACACTGAGTAGGGGCAGCTAGTTCCATATATATATATAAAATAAGTGTATATGTTGGCTATACATGAGGTTATTAAGGGTGTTTAGAAGTTTTGTTACCTTGGTGATACCATTGAAGTACAAGGAGGATCTGGTGCTAGTGTAATTACAAGAGTTAGAAGTGGATGGAGTATGCTCAGGGAACTTCTGTCGTTACTAACCAGCACATCATTACCACTGTCAACCAAAGGAAGAGTCTATCAGGCATGTGTACGAAGTGTAATAATCTATGAAAATGAAACCTGGCCAGTGAGGATTGAGGACATAAGTTGCATGGAGATAAATGATATGAGAATGATACGATGTATATGTAATGTGAGTCTTAAAGACAGGCTTAGATTTGATGACCTCAAAGGAAGATTGAATCTGGAAAGTATAGGGAAATGTGTGTAGAACAGGAGACTATTGGTATGGCCAATCTTATGCCAGGACATTTGGAACAGTTGGTGTAACACGATCACTTGGCAGGGGAATGTCACGGAAAAGATAGGAGAACATGATAAGGATGGATTTGAGAGGAAGAGGGATAAATAAAGACCTGACCAGATAGGTTAGTTTACAAGTAAATTTCTAAAAGCCGTCCAATGCATGCCAGCATCTAAAACAGACATTAAACCGATGACGATGATGACAATGGCGATGCTGCTGCTGATGATGCTGCTGCTGCTGATGATGATTGGTATTATACAATCATCATCATCATCAGCAGCAGCAGCCGTCATAACAATACAAACAATAATGAAAGAAAATAAATACAATAAGATGAAAATATTTATAAGTACGAATAAGGAGATGACGGCCGTAGAAGGTCCAAGTTGAAGCTGGGGAGGGAGGAGAAGAGGAGAGGGTGTTACCGCTTCCATTTAGTTTTATCATAAAAAATGTTTGGGCATGTTTTTCCCTATGGAAGTATACAATGCCATATCGTGCATTACGACCACCTTTTTTGTATTCGATTTCCAAGAAACATGTATTCTGAGGCAAAATCTTCTAAAAAAAAAAAAGCCTTTTCGGTTTTTGGGTCATTCAGGTTCTAAGATATATAATTAATACTCCATCTTAAGAAAAATAATATTTTCAAATAGGCATTACCATATTATAAAGGAAGGTATGTCACATCTTTGCATGGAAGAAGGTAAATACCATTTTTTTAAATTCAACCATGAGTGCAGCAATGCACTGGACTCACTCGACATTGTGTGGTACATCTTTCCTTCTTGGAGAGGAACGTAAATGCCAAAAGATATTAATAACATAATGTGTTTTGAATGAAATCTAACTTAACATCTACATAGATCACGACAGATGAATTAATCTTGTAATTAGCCCAAGAGGACCATAAGTGATTTCAGCACTACATTTATCCGGACAGCTGCAAGTAGTGGGTTCAGCCTGACACTGTATCTGAAATCAGTCAAATGCAACCCTTTTCCAAATGTGAATAAAACAGAACATTTATTATTATACTAAAGCTGAGTTAATCAATGTTGGGTATCATTTTTTTAAAAAGTTATTGAATATTCGGTTCTTCTGTATTATTAGGGACAGATGAAATTTACATCTTTATTTTAGAAGACTCGGTTGAAAGGGGAGATAATTCAAACTGTTTTTGTTGTTGAGGGAAATCCAGAGAATTAGTCAGAAAATAAATTTTAAAAAGGGTACTTATGCAGTTTACAGACCGGGCTGAAATAATAACGTTATAATTTAGAAAGCCATTCTTAATATTGGGAGGTGGAGGTTTGATTAACTATTCTGTACTTTTACCTAACAATTTAATAAACAGAATAGCTAATCAATTCCCCACCTCCGCATGTTAAGAATGGCTTTCTAAATTATAACGTTATTATTTCAGCCTGGTCCGTAAACTGCATAAGTACTCTTTTTAAAATTTATTTTCTTATTAATGCTTTAGATTTTCCTTATGGGTTATGGTTACAACAAAAAAAAAAACAGTTTGAATTTTCTCCCTTTCATCTGATTCTTCTAAATCAAAGATGAAAATTTCCTCTCTCCCCAATAATACACAAACACTGAATATTCTTACAGTTAACTCCCTTGCATTAGTGTCAATCCAATTTCCTTATATATTACACATAAGCTTAACAGAAAAAAAAATTAAGTAAAATATAAAAGGTCTAATTAGTCAAAATACAATAAATAAAATGGAATAAACACAAATTAAATTGAACTAAATATAACATTCACAACATATGCCAGCATGTAAAACAGACGTTAAACCGAATATGATAACATGCTACATGTATTTTTATTATGCAACATTTAGTCTTTGACTTGCTGCGGCACATCATTTGCTGTGGTCCTTAATATCGGCAACCTTTACAGTCATCAAATATTCGCACAGGGCAGAGAGTAGCTTGACATAAAGAAATAGAAACACTTGAGAAAGGGGTGATATCTCCGAAATATTGTGATATTCAGGCTTAACACATACGACTCGAGTGATCGAGAAATCTGGAAGCAAGTAAGATTTAATTATCTTATATAAATAGGGATTTTGTATATCCATCTGCCTGTTTGTCCATCAGTCACAATTTTTTAAACATAAATACATTGCGAAATAATGGAGAATACTGCATTTAGCTAATCTAATATTTAAATGTAATCTAAATATGAATAAATGCGAATCTTTCGTAAGTATATTAACATCAAAACTTTTAAGTCTAACTTGGTATTTATCTACCTCCCACAGCGTTAAGATGTGACACAAGGTCGGAAAAGTGAGATTGAAAAGCCAGCACCCAAGAAGAAGGGCACTCTGGCCTACAAAAAATACCTGGGAAGTCCTGTCGGCATTCCCCGGTAGGGGCACTTCAGGCGATTAGCAATAAACTAACCCCTTCTCAAAGGTTGAGAAGGCAAAGCCTGGGAGGGTGAACCTCCTAGAACTGCACAGGACAGTACCTCAGACCGGTGGAATCAAGGCCTGAAGGCCAAGACAGTACAGGTCTACAGAGTGTAGCATCCGTTGGAACAGATACTATACTCTTATTTTAGCCAAAAGGCCGAGGAGCAATGAAAAATTATTCTTTTGTGAGTAGACATTTTTAAATGAATGAAAAAAATTGATTTAATCAGAATTTAGAAGTGTAGTATCGGTTCTGTTGCCATAAGACTGTTCTCCAAGGCTAGCAAAAATATGCAACCTGATGAAGCATACATTTTGTTGTAAAGGTCATGATTGGCATAAATACGAAACTAACATAAAGGGAAGGAATCAGGTATTGACGAAAGTACGTATATAAGACGGCAGTGATATCTGGACGAGCGAAGAGTAGACGTCTCTACTTCCTACCGGATCCCTGTTAAACGCAAACCACTCGGCGTATTCTTAATTTAGTATGTCCTATGTAATTTAGGATATAACAGTGGCAAACGAGGATTTTTTTTCTCTTAACAGAGATAAATTACCGTACTATTCAAGGATTTTTTTTTAAAGGAAATTTGCAAGGACGGCAAGAAAAAAAAAAGTCGACACGTGCGAATTTTGCTACCTAAAGTAGTAAAAAGTACGGATTTCTTCGGTAAGAACTAACGGGAAAGTAAAAAAAAAAAAAAATTGTACTCGAAACAATTTTACGGTAAAGTGAACTTTATCTGTATGTTGACGAAAAAATATTTGGGAAGCACAAGCTGAATTCGTAACCTGCACCGTGAGATTACGAATTTCGAAAGAAAAAAGTACGCTTACGATTTTTTTTTCTTTAAACAATTCAGAAATTATTGTTATATTTTTTTTCCTCTCCCCCAAGTGCAGCCGTATTTTTGATAAAAATAATTGTTCATTGCTTTGTTTAAAGTAATTAAAACTATTTGTTGTGCGAATTTTGAAAACGTTTTATTGTCTGAAATTATTTTGTGAAAAAGTTTACCTGGTAAAAGACTGTTGCTAAATTGTATAAACTTTGTGAAACATTTATTTTTGCAAAAATTATGTTGCTAATTTACGAAAACGCATATTAACGAACTTTTTGTGAAATTATTGTGTACTGTAATTAAGCTAAAATGGAGCAATTGGCTGAGTTGACGAAGGCGTTAACTCTAAGTATACAACAGCAACAACAACAACAACAGCAACTGCAACAGCTACAACAACAGCTACTGCAGCAGCAAGAATGGACACAAAAAATTTTCGAGGCACAAGAGCAAACAAAAATACTTCAACGCCAAATGTTAACGCAACAAAAGAATTTTGAAAAATTAATTCAAACGTCGACAGATAGGAAGAAAACTAATTTTTCTGCAGAGGGTATTTCAAATTCTTTGTCAGAATTTCACTACTCTCCCGATACTGGCGTTACATTTCCAGCATACTATAGAAGGTACGAAACAGTTTTTACAAAAAGATGTTCGGACTGGACCGACGAAGAAAAAGTTACGCTGTTACTACAAAAACTGGGGACGAACGAAAACACCAAGTATGCTAATTTAATTTTACCCAAAAAACCGGAGGAAGTGAATTTTGAAGAGACAATTAGTACCTTATCTAGAATATTTGATAAAAGAGACAGCCTTTTTCATTCTAGATATAAATGTTTAAATTTACAGAAGTCAGAATCCGAAGACTATTTAGAATATGCATGTACTGTAAATTGCTTACGTGAATCATTTAAATTAAATGAAATTTCGGCAGATTTATTTAAATGTTTTATCTTTGTACAAGGACTCACAGCTCCAAGGGACAAAGATGTCAGATCCCGGATCCTGACAATTATGGAGTCGGACCCGAATGTAACTTTACAAAAAGTAATCGAGGAGTGTCAACGTCTCATTAATATCAAAAGAGACAACACCCGCATTGAAGAAAAAAGCGTTTACAAGATACAACATGTAAAAAGGCAAAGGACCTCTAGAACATACAAGACCCAGGAACAAAAGACTCCCAGAATGTACAAGGACCAAAGTTGTGAATGCTGCGGAAGTACAAGACACACCAAAAAGATCTGCTGGTGCTCCTGCACCAGCAGATCTTTTACGAATATGTTTAGGATATGTTACGAATGTGGATTCAAAAGCCACAAGGGAACATATTGTAACCAGAAGAAAAAACGAAGGACCGACAAAGTTAATACGCTTCGCACAAGAAAAGAGAAAAGCTGCGAAAGGCGTAAATATGTCGATGTAAAGATAAATGGACATCCTGTAACATTACTCCTGGATAGTGGTGCGGACATTAGCATCATAGATGAAGATATCTGAAGAAGGATCGGTCAACCTGAACTAAGAGAAACCAGCAAGATGGCGAAGAGTGTGTGCGGCTAAAGGTTGGAATTCAAAGGAGAACTGAGGTGCAATGTGTCATTTGGTGGTCAAACACACAAGTCCAAAGTGTACGTAGTACCAGGAAGGAACACAAGTCTATTTGGAGTGGATTGGATTGTCCTGTTCAACTTATGGGAACGACCGGTTAATTCTTTTTGTAATAGGTTGACCACGGAGAAATCAAACCAAATAGAAGGCTTCATGGACGATTTAAATGCAGAATTCCCAAAAGTTTTTGCCGAAAAACTTGGATACTGTGTGAAAACAGAAGCAAAATTTGAGGTGAAGAAAAATGCCCCCCCAGTGTTCAAACCTAAAAGAAATGTACCTTTTTCATCGATGGACGCAATAGAGAAGGAGTTGGAGAGACTTCAACAATTAGACGTCATTGAAAAGGTTGACCACACAGATTGGGCAAGTCCGACGGTATATGTGAAGAAAAAGAATAACAAAATAAGAGTCTGCGCTGACTTTTCGACGGGCCTTAATGATTGTTTGCAGGACCACAATTACCCCCTTCTGTCGGCAGAAGATCTATTCTCAAAACTAAACGGAGGAAAAATTTTTTCCAAAATAGACCTCTCGGATGCATACTTGCAAATCAAAGTCAATGACGAATGTTCAAAGTCCCTGTGCATTAACACGCATAAGGGTATTTTTAAACTAAAAAGACTTCCGTTCGGATTAAAGGTCGCCCCTGCTCTGTTTCAACAGGTTATGGATACGATGCTCGCAGGATTGAAATTTTCAATGGCATACCTTGACGATATCCTGATAAAGAGCAGAAATTTGCATGAACACAAGAAGCACGTCAGAGAAGTATTTAAGAGAATAGAGGAGTTTGGTTTCAGATTGAGCCTGGAGAAATGCGATTTCTTCATGGAAAGGATCAGATACCTTGGTCAAATAATTGACAAAGAGGGACGAAGACCAGATCCACAACGGGCCGAAGCAATTGAAAAGATGCCTGCTCCAGACTCAGTACTGAAGCTACAATCATTTTTGGGATTGGTTCAATATTACGCGATATACATACCTAATGTGCATAATTTGAGAGCTCCTTTTAACAAGTTACTAAAAAAGGGTAGTAAATGGAGTTGGAATAAAGAATGTGAATCTGCCTTCCAAAAAATTAAGAAATGTCTACTATCAGACTTGGCATTAGCGCATTTTGATCCAGACAAGGAGTTAGTACTAGCAACGGACGCCAGTGATTACGACGTTGGCGCTGCATTACTCCATAAGTATGAGGATGGAACAACAAAAGCAATCGCTCATGCATCAAGAACTTTGGTTGCAGCTGAGAAAAACTATAGCCAGATTGAAAAGGAGGCTCTGTCGATAATATTTGGAGTCAAAAAGTATAATCGATTTCTCCATGGACGGACCTTCACATTGCAAACAGACCATAAACCCTTGATTACGGTATTTGGATCAAAGAAAGGCATTCCTAAGCATACCGCAAATCGACTACAGCGATGGGCTGTAACTCTCTTAAATTATCAGTTTAAGATGGAGCATGTGTCATCGAAAAAGTTAGGACACGCGGATTCACTATCAAGGTTGATTCCAAACAGAAACGAAAGTTTCGAAGAGACAGTAATTGCTGCTCTTAAAGATGAAAGCGAATGTACAAGTTCAATGTGTAATATGATACATGAACTTCCAATAACCCTTGAAGAGATTAAAAGAGAAGCTGAAAAAGACATTTTCATAAAGAAAATGAAAACTCAATTAGGACTGAGGGAAAAAAGTAACAAAGTAGGACAAACTACATTTTTTTCAATTTGTGAAGGTGTACTTATGTATGCTGATAGAATCGTAATTCCACAGGCATTATGAAGGAAAATATTAATGGAATTCCATACAGGTCATCCTGGCATTTCAAGAATGAAATCCTTAATTAGAGGATACGTATATTGGCCTGGTATGGACAAAGAAGTAGAAAACTGTGTCAAAGCATGCAAAGGATGTCAGTTAGCAGCCCGAGATCCGCCAGTAAAAACGACCCCATGGCCGAAAACGGACCTACCCTGGTCACGTCTACATATTGATTATGCCGGACCTCTAAATGTTTTTTTCTACTTAATTGTAGTAGATTCTTTCTCTAAATGGCCAGAGATATTTAAAACCAGACATCCAACTGCAAGGAACACTGTAAATGCACTTAATGAAATCTTTAGCCGTTTTGGTGTACCAAAAACCATAGTAAGTGACAATGGTACAGCATTTACAGGTCACGAATTTAAAGAATTCTGCAAATCGCTGAATATTCAACATATCACGACACTTGTTTACCATCCTATGTCGAATGGGTTGGCAGAAAAATTTGTGGACACATTTAAACGGGCAATAAAGAAAAACCTGAATATGGACACAGATGAGCAAACTATACAAACATTTCTAGCAATCTACAGGGTAACCCCGAACCCAAATAATAATGTTAATTCATCCCCTGCAGAACTGATGTTTGCTAGAAAAATTAGATCTATCTTCGATAGACTTATACCTGAGAAGAAGAAAAGTTCTAAAGGAGAAAACTTGAAAGTAAAGTGCTATTCCTCAGGGGACAAAGTGTATTTTAAAAATTTTCAGAATGGAAAAAATCATTGGGTGGACGGTTTCATTATGAAAAGAATTGGGAACATGGTTTATACCATTCAAGGCCCAAGTTTTGTCTGTAAAAGACACATAAATCAAATCCGTCCCAGAATTTCGCAAAATATAGAAGAAATTCCAATGGAAACATTATGTGATACATTTGATATACCAAAGCCAGTATGTATACTTGTAACCATGAATGTATCCCCTGAACATACCATACGGGATGGACAGAATTCCTTACCGCAGGTAACGCAGACCAAAAGGAAGAGCACCAGAAAAAAGAAAAGCATCAGGCGTTTAAGCCCTGATCCTAAAAGGAAACGGTACTAAAGCTAAAATCGGGAAGATTTCAGCTTCAGGGGAAGGTGTTGTAAAGGTCATGATTGGCATAAATACGAAACTAACATAAAGGGAAGGAATCAGGTATTGACTATATACGAAAGTACGTATATGACGGCAGTGATATCTGGACGAGCGAAGAGTAAACGTCTCTACTTCCTACCGGATCCCTGTTAAACGCAAACCACTCGGCGTATTCTTAATTTAGTATGTCCTATGTAATTTAGGATATAACACATTTGTTAGTATATTTAAAAAAATGTTTTAAATCGCCTTGTTATTCAGTATTCGATTTTCCTTCTAACAACTCAGTATAATTCCACATTGTTATTAGCCTTCTATAAATTATCTATATTTATTTCACACAATGCTTCAAGCAAACTACATAACCCTTTTATAATAAAAAATGTTTCAAAACTAATTGGGTATTTTTTCCCCTATCAAAATATCATCAAATAATGCGATATCGTACATTACAACCATCTTTGTTTGCATTCAAGTTCCAAGAAACGTTTTGATTCTGAGGCAAAATCTTCTAAAAGTCCAAGATCTATATAATAATACGCTAAGGCAATTTCATGTTCGTACGTACGTTATCACCTGCCATCTCTTTTTTGACAAAATGGGATCGCCTGATCGCCAAAGATTTATTGATTTATTTGACGGTTATTTTTACGGTAAGAAGGAAAAGATTGTATGTTACAAGACGATTTATTTTAAACGATTTAAATTGTAACAGTAAATAAATTAAATAAAACCGTTAACATTTTTGTTTTATTTATTTAAAAGAAAATATTTAGATGACAAGTATGTTTTACCGTTAGAAAGAGAATGTTTATTGTTTTAAAAACATATAAATTGTTATAATTTTCAATAAATAAAGAAGAAACATATTCGTTTTATTTATTTAAAGAATATTTAACTGACAATGTAAATTATTTTAACAGAAGAAGAAGGAGACACTTTTTGGTTAATATTATTACACTTTACCTGTGGTGTGACATGGCTCAAAGAGAGATGGAGTGAGAGGGGTAGGACAGTTCATTAGGAAGCTTTGGAGCGAACAGCATGTGTAAAGAATGACATAAGAATTGATTGAAAACTAAGGGTTTCATATTAAGAGTTGTTTTGGCCGGACTATGTCATTTTCTTTTTAAATTGTTGCTAACTACGCTATTATATTGCAAATAACATGGTACAACAATAATAAATGAAAATTGGCTAGTCAGAAGCAAAGTTTGATTAGTCAGTTTAAATACTAGTTGGGTCTGACTTTGAAAATCCAACAAGATAACTTTTCAGCTTCCAGTTTCACTGTTTACTTTATTTTTGCTGCTGTTGAATCTAGCTTCTTTGTTCTTTTAATTCAAGACTCGCTTCCTTTTCTTTGGTTACTTTATTTTTTCTAACCTAATCTATACTTATTAATCCTTAAATACTTTTTGTCTCAAATAGGACACATTCCAACAAAATGCCTATTTAATATAATATTCAAGGAAAATGTGTCAAACTGCAACTTGTTTCACATCTGCAATGATTCTGTTGGCAAGTGTGAGTAGGTATTAGTATGATGTCGCATAAATAGGTAATTAGTATCTTCAATGTCAAACCAATATAAAAAAATAAAGCATTTAAGGGTTACGCATAAGTGCAATATTTTACGTGTCGTGCTCAAGATACAGCAGCTAGAGTTTTCACAAATCTCCATTATTGAATCGGGTTTACTGAATCAGTAAAATAAATCCAGAGGTAATGAGTGGCATAATATTGAAACAGCCAATCAACTTCAATTCCTGTTGATGATGTTACATTCTATTTCACACTAATGAGATATTAACCAGTTGATATGAATGGCCTGTGATTTTCAACACTGAGAAATGCGTGGCTATGCATAAAGGACATTAGAATTCTGACATGGGAAACAAAATTAATGGTGCAGAATTAGGGTTGACTGCCATTGAAAAAGCCCTTAGACCAGTGAATGGCAATATTATTGCTCCTGAGGGTCGGATCACTTTATTAATGAGTTTGGAGTGACAAAAATGCATTTTTTAAAACAAATAAATAAATAAAATCTGTATTTTTAAAAAATTTAAACTTTATTTTTATAATTAAAGCAAAAACAACAATATCTTAATTATGAAATATATTTTTTAAATTAGAATTAGTTACATAATCATTATAATAATCATAAATTAAAAAAAAAAATTACATTTTTTTATTAAAACTACTACTACTGCTACTGCTGCTGATGAAAAATGAGAACATTAGTATGACTGATGAAGAATATATTCATTTGCATGCACATGGTCGGCGCAACTTCAACGCAACAATTCTTCAACAGGAAAACTGAAATAAACATAAATAAATTTCTATAAGCATTATCACACATGTTGAATGCTGGTGATGGTTTCAAACATGCTACCACTGCTCACTGTAAACCCTAACTGCTCACTGTTGTGTTGTTTGGGGAAGGTTCAGCCAGCTGCTGCTAATCTTTATATCTAAGCACACTTATTTCAGGACTCAGAGCAGGCAAATTCTTTTCAGCCTGTGTTTGCTCTGCCATCTTGCATGGCAGTGAGACATGGGCCCCAAACGCTTCTAATCTACAACGGCTTTGGCATAATTAGGTAGATGTGCAGCAGAAAATTAGAGGAAAGAATCCCTTCAACTGTGCTTCATCAGAAACTTGAAATTGATGGGATTTTGGATACCTTACGTGCTCGACGTCTAAGGTGGCTTGGCCATGTACAGTGTGTCACCTTTTGCAACAACTCCATAACATACCTGGATACCGCAAGCACTAGGTAGTGTGGTAGACCAAGGAAGACCTGGCTTAAGTGTGTACGAAGTGATTTGACGACATGAAGCATGATTGATATCAACCCTTTGGATCGGACCACATAGAGAGTAGGCATTAGACGATGCCTGGTGTTGCCCACCTTGGAGTCTGGGACACTTGCAGCACCTTATATACCAAAACCGGATGATGATGATGATGATGATGATGATGATGATGATGATGATGATGATGATGATGATGATGATGATGATGATGATGGAACTGTTACTGAGGAGGTAGATGTGCAAGAAAAATTCCATAATTTGATCTCGCCTAAAAATGGTGGCACCAGCATCAGTTGGTACCACACAAAATAGTCATAAAGGGTCAAGGGGGATGGAAATACCTAAGAGGGAGAGCACCATCAAGACCTCCATCGGAAAGGTACGGAGAGCACTGAATTCTTGAGAAGGCTTTTTCCCACTCAAATTCCAGAGAAAGCCAACGGCCGCTATCAGCAAGAAATCAATGATAAACAGCTGTCATGAGAATGCAATGTGATTTGCAATGGGTATCAAAAGAAGAGGATAGTACTGGGAATCTGAAGAGACTTGTTGTCACCCAGACTCTTGGGAAACGCCACATATTGTTGTCAGTGAGCGATCACTTGTAACGGTTTGGTTTGATTGTTTCTTTTACGGCATATCAACCGTTTTCTGGTTATTTAATGTCGAATCCGGTCATTTTGGTAAAAGTTCTTATGCTTCAAGTTCTTTTTATGTTCAAATATTTAGTCATGGTGTTTGGTTTGGTTGTTTTGTAGAGGACAATTGTTGTTTTTGGTTTTTGCTTTGCAGAACATGATTGAGTTTTGCAAAAGGAAAGGAAAAAAACAATAACATCAATGTTTGGTGCATTTTAGGTCAGGAAGCCAGTATTTTTAGACAGCCTGATCTGGTAGCATCAGTTCACTGGTAATGACTCATGTGAGAACTCCTAGTGAGTAAATAATGATAGCAACTAATAATAATGATAATAATAATATGAACCAGGATATTAGAATGGAATTCGGGAGAGAAAATTGTGCACTACTTGAGATGAATAAAGTAAAATTCAAAACAACCACAAGGTGATATGGGCACTTAGTGAATGCAATAAGCATAAATATTTGGGCATTCTAAAAGCAGACCCAATCAAATCAACAGAGATGGAAGAGATGATTAAAAGAGAATACCCAAGAAGAACAAGAAATCTCCTTTAGAACAAATTATATATTAGAAACTAGTGATGGGATGATTCCAATATTTTTCCCAATTCCAATACATTCTGTTCTAAATTCCCGATTCGGATACAATTACCAACTCTGATTCCGATTCTAAAATCGCCTAAAACAAGTAAAATCTCATTTTGTATATGGGGGGGGGGGGGCTAGCGGAGAGTCCTCATCTATTTTTAAATGTAGATATAATATACTTTTTAATTTGACAAACTTCTTAATGTTTTCCCTTTACATATTGTATCCAAGATTTTGATAAACTCATTGTAAGATTTTCATCTATATTTTTCACTTGTGCCATTTTTTCCTATTTATTCACACATGACATTTTTGCCTGTGCCATTTTTACCTAAATTCGTTATTATGATCTATAAATTTTTGTTTTACTGGTTGTTTAAAATCAATAAATATTTATCATTTTATCATTAGTACCAGCAATGGAAAATTAAGTTTAAAACAAACAAAAAAATTAAAAGAAACATTTTGGAATTGGAAATTAAGCTCAAATTTTTCTGATTCCGATACCGATTCCGATATCCAAAAAATTTCTGCTTTTTCTGATTCGTGATTCCGATTAATCGTCCCAACACTATTAGAAACCTAATAAAAGGAATAAATACTTGGGAAGTATCCCTAGTAAGATGCTCTGGACCCTTCATAAATTGGGCAAAAGAAAAACTGAGGTATCTTGATCAAAGAATTGGGAAACAAATGGCCATGCACAACACACTGCATCTGAAGGATGATACTGATCGACTGTGTAAAAGGGAAGAGGATTAGTAAGTATTGAAGACTGCATAGACAATGTGATAAAAAGAGTAGAAAAATTTACAACACAAAATAAAGAGAGGTTGATCACTACTGCCAAAAAAAATACCAAGGTGAACAATACGGAAAACAGCAAAACGGGAAACAAAAAGGTGAAACAAGTAAGATGGGAAAGGAAGCAGCTACATAGACGATTTATGAGACTTATTAAAGAAATAGTGCACAAAACACATGGGTATGGCTGCAAAAAGGAAAAAAAAAACAACACAATAAGAACGAATTACATAAAAGCCAAAATAGACAAGACCTAGGAATACAGTAAATGTAGACAAAGAGATGAAATAGTAAACCAAATCATAAGTGAATGTAGCAAACTATCCAAAAAGGAATATAAAATCGCATGTCAGGAAGATAGTCCACTGGGAACTGTACAAACGACTGCATCTTGAACATATAGACAAATGTTACAAGCACAAACAATGTGATAAAATGGACTAGGAAAATACATAACACAACATATAGAGAGGCTAATTATCCCCACTAAAAGCAGCATGAAGATCAATGAAACGGGAAACAAAAAGACGAGAAAAGCAAAATGTGAAGAGAAGCACCTACATGGACGATTTATAAGACTGACCACAGAAAATAGTGAACGAAAAATACATCGACATGATTACGGAAAAGACACATTAATAAAGACACAAAATCACTAAATAATGCACAAAATAATGCGATCAGAACAAACTACATAAAAGTCAAAATAGACAAGACCCAGGAAAAGAGTAAATGTAGACTCTGTGGACAAAGAGACGAAATGGTAAACCACATCATAAGTGAATATAAAAACTAACATGACTGGGTCGGGAAAGGTAGTCCACTGAGAACTTTATAAACGACTGCATCTTGAACATGCAGACAAATGGTACAGACACAGACTGGAGACCATATTGGAAAATAATCTCCTTTGGGACCTACTATTCACTCCTACACCAGAAAGAAGTCTGTGAAGGCATTACCAGAAACTGTTTCACCGTCGATTTCGATTGCTTTCTTGATCAGGATCTTGGAATGCCCCAACGATGCAACGATTCAAGGCGAAATTGGACAGGTGTTGGGCAACTCTAGCCTCTTCTGTCTTAATTTCTGCCTCCCTTTTTCTTACATGGCAACAGAAGCCTGCTTGTTTTATTTTTTGCCAATTTTACATGGAAATACAAACAAACAAACTCATTCAAGCAAGAAGATCAAACGTGATAATAGTCAAGGGGAAAAAATCCTGCTTAATAGTAGATTTTGCCGTCCCAGCAGTTCACAGGGTGAAGATCAAGGAGTCAGAAAGATTAAGTAAATACATGGATTTTCCAGAGAGCTGACGGGAATATGGAACATGAAGAAAACTACTGTTATTACAGTAGTTTTCTTGTCAATGATTGTAGGACTAGGAACAGTTCAGAAGAAAAACTTGGGGGGGGGGGGGCTAAAAGAAATTGGAACCAAAAGGATTGACACCATACAAAGCATGACACTGATGACAACAGCTGAAATATTAAGAAAAATCTTTGAGTGTGAAAGTCAACACACATAACCAGGTGATGGCGACCAACCAACAAAATCGAAATAAAACAAAGTGAGAAATTACACGAATCTAAGAGAACTGAAACTGCCACAGTAAATAAGAAAAATCCCTCCCTCGAAAAAAAAAGCACATTGGCACCAGTATCTGTTAGTGCCACAGAAAATGGTTGTGAAGGGTTGGAAAGGATGGAAAGACTCAGGAGGAGGAGGAGCATTATCCAGACCTCCACTGGAAGGGCACGGAAAGTACTGGAATCTTGGGGAAGCTTATTGGCAGACAAATTCCAGAGAAAGCCGGTGGCCATTATCAACAAGAAATCAATAATAAATAAATGATTTTCAATGGTTATCAAAAGAAGTGGTGAGTAATGGAAATCTTGGGAGACATATTGTCATTCAGACTCCAGGGAATACCATCTGTTATTACCAGTGAGCGATCACTAGTAATGACTAGTAAGTGAGTGAGTAAGAAAGTAAGTAAAAAAAAAACAAGAATAAGAAGGAATTGAAACTGTCTGGGTAGTGTAGCATTACCTACAAAAAAAAACAACGTGGTGGCACCAGCATCTTTTGATGACACAGAAAATGCTCATGAAGAGTCATGGAGAATGGAAAGACCAGGAGGAAGAATATCATCCAGACCTCTATGAGAAGGGCATGGAGAATTCTGTAATCTTGAGGAAACTTATTATCACTCAAATTCCAGAGAAAAACAAAGGTCAGTATCAGTGAAAAGTCAATGGTGAATTATAATAGTTATCAAAAGAAGCAGAGCATACGGAAAATCTGGGGAGACTTTTTGTTGCTCAGACTACCGATGACTGGTAATAATTTATGTGAGAACTCTTCGTGGGTAAATCATAATAATAATATGAACATCAGTTGGTACCACAGAAAGTGACACATGAGGGTCTGAGGGGATAGAAAGACCGAGGTGGGATAACACCATACAAACCTTCACTGAAAAGGAACAGAGAATACTGACATTTTTTAGAAGGTTTATTGTCATTTACCCCCTCACCCCCCAAAACAAATAATGGCCATTATCAGCGAGGAATCACTTATAAGCAGCTGGTATGAGAACACCAAATGAATTACAATAATGATGGAATGTTATTGTTGTAACAGCGTTAGCCGGGTCTACATCACATCCCAAACCATGGCGACCCATGCATGATGGCCCTGAGCAAGGGTGTACAAGATGGTTAACCAATCATGATTCCACCATCAAAAGCCGACCACCTGTGGACCTGAGAGCTCAGCCAAATCCTTTTTGATGGTTGTTGTCTACGCCCTCAACTGTCCACCGATACACTTGCGCCACCCAGGCAGAAAGGTAAGGAGGAATACGTTCCGAATTAATTCCTTGTCAGGGCGATGAGCTGCATGTCCGAACCATCGAAGATGTTGCTACAACAAGACAGACGGCAAAGACTTCAAGTTGAAGGGTTGGCAGAGAATAGCAATTGGGACACGGTCGGCCTGCCAGCAACGCAGAAGGCGGCAGAGGCAGTTATTATCAAAGACTTCTGACTTCCGCTGATCGACCACTTTCATTGGCCATGTCTCGCAACCATAAAGGAGGATCGACTGAATGATAGATTGATAGACATGCCTCCTGGTTAATATTGAAATCTCTCGATGCCTCTACAAGGATCACCAGAGTGGAACAGAGAGTACTGGAAATCTGAGCAGACTTCCTGTCACTCAAACTTCAGGGAAATCATTGGTAACGACTGATGTGAGAACACCAAGTGAGTAGTAGTAGTAATAGTAGTAGTAAACATAGTCATGCCATAGATAGACTACAAGAAAGCATATGAATCAATCCTCCAAATATGGATAATTGAATACTTAAAAATGTTTAAAATATCAAACAAAATTGTCAATTTTATGGAAAACCAGAGACTGAAACTGACAGCTGGGGGACAACACCTGACAAGAATACAGAAATACATTTTCCAGGGAGACTTCCTATCTCCACTACTGTTTTTCATAACTATGATGCCACTCACCAACATACTCAGTAAATACAATGCAGGATACAAATTTACAGACACAAAGAAAAAATAAATCACCTGATGGATGATGTGAAATTACTAGCAAAAAAAAAAACGAGTAAAGGAGCTAGAAACACTAATAAACACAACTAGAATATTTAATCAGGATATTGGAATAGAATTCAGAATGAAAAAGGTGCACTATTTGAGATAAAGGAAGAACTACCTAATCGAGAGGTGATGTGAAGCAACTACATGAACAATTTATAAGACGACTCAAAGAAAAACACTTAAGAACATTTAAGAAAGGACACTTAAAAGAGAAACGGAATCGCTACTGACAGTCACACAAAACAACGCGATCAGAAAAAACTACATAAAATTCAAAATAAAGATCCAAGAACAGTAAATTTAGACTTTGTGGTTAAAGAGACGAAACGGTAAACCATATCATGAGTGAATGCAGTAATCATGCCCAAAGGGAATATAAAAATAAAAATAACTGGGTTGGGAAATTAGTCCACTGGGAACTGTGCAAACGTCTGCACTTTAAATATACAGACAAATGGTATAAACAAAAATCAGAGACAGTATTAAAAAATAAAAGGCAACATCCTCTGGGACATTGAAATACAAATGGACAAACACATCCAAACAAGGAGACCGGACATTGTAATAGTAAACAAGAAGGAAAAACCCTGCCAAATAGTATATTTTGCCATTCCAGCAGATCACAAATAAATACATGGAACTGAAGGATATCTGAAACATAAAGAAACTTTAGTATTACCCAGTAATACCAATAATTGTAGGCACATTAAGAAACTACATAAACTAATAACACATTACAGGGTTTACATATGTAAATATCTTTGCAGATAAATATCTTCATGAAAACTATATTGATAGTGTCTGAATTATCCCCCTTTGCTATAACTCTTTAATAGACTGCCCTAATTACCTCCACATTACTATAATTCTTAAATACATCTGAAACTACGTTTCAGAATTTTTTAGATGAAGGAGAGGATTGATAAATTTGGATTGAAAATTAGACACATGGTGCAACGGATAAACGTGTTAGTAAACAATCAGTTATAAGTGAAAGTTTTGACGGTTCAATCTTCAGTAAAGGCAATCATCATCATCATCTAGTCGTGGTGGTGTCACAGATCCTCCTGACTCTCTCACGCCATCTCGCTCTATCCTCCATCACACCTAGTAGGTCTTCAGAGGTGCATTGTTAGTTTTCTGTTAGTTATTTGACGTAGATTCTGTGCAAGTCTACCCACTGAGCCACATCCCTGTTTTGACATCCACAGAAGAACATCGCTGATGATTTCATCCTTAGCCCTCCAGCAATGTCCAGCAAACCTAGTTCTTCTCTACTGATCACAGCTGAAATCTGATGGAGGTGTTCATAGATTTGCTTTTTAGTGGGGTGCTGTCTCCAGAAGATGTTAAGAGCAGCTCTTAGCATTCTGGTGTATACACCATCAATTTTCTTCTCCAATCTTTCGGTGAAAATCCAAGTGCTACTTCCATATACGAGTACTGATGCAACAATGGCTTCAAAGAAGTCACGTTTCATCTTGGTAGGAAGACTTGACTTCCAGATCGCTTTCATCTTGTTCACTCCTGCCTTGCTGATTAACACCTTCAGTTCACACTCTGTGGAATTTTTCTTGGCAACTTTACACCCAAGATAGGTAAACTCGTCGACATTTTTTAGACAAGTCCCATTTAGGGAAGAAATATTTTAATGTTCGTTCAGGAGAATGTGCTCTGTTTTGCTTGTGTTGACAAAAAGCCCAATGCAATTTGCTGTTTCTTCAAGAGAGTGTAGTAAGGCTTCTTCTTGTCTAGTTGTGTCAGCAAAAATTGCAATGTCATCAACATAGCCTGTGTATGTGATTTTCTCTGCTGGATACCTTCTGCTTCTTGCAGGTACCAATGTCAAACCATTTTCTTTTAACTTGTCAACTGACAATGTAGGATGTAGTCAAGGCAAACTATAAATAGATAGGAAGCTATAGTATCACCCTGAAGAACACCCGCAGTGACTTCAAAACATTTGGTGTCTCCATAAGGCGATCGCCCCATAGACTGAGTACTTCTGTACAAGATCATTATTGCATTAACAGTCTCATCTGGAATACCATATGCCAAAAGAATTTTCTTCATCTCTCCTCTTTGTATCGAATCAAAAGCCTTCGAGAAATCCACGAACAACAAGACTGCCTTCTCATACGTCCTCCTACAGGCAATACTAACTAAGAATAAAATAAAAGTTACTTACTTAAGATTTCTTCTAAGTTATGGCTGACGGAACGAGAACAATCTACCTCTTTGGATTAAATAAAGGGTTCAGTTCTAGATTCCATATAGATTCTCTCAGTTCAACATAAACATCTCTGAGTTCGACAAAATGCACCTGAAGAAGGTCGGAGATTATGTTGACCGACAACATTGATGAGAAGATGAGAAGATTAGTCTGAATAATTCAAAACCTCAAACTATATATATACTAGACATATTTGTGACTCGTTGGGTCACAACCACTACCATTATTTATTCTACTTTGATTTCATTTGAAAATTCATAAACTGTGACATATCTTTTAAAACATTCTTCTTGCATAACTAAAAATAAGTCTTTTTACTTCTATATTATTATTATTAATGTTATTATTATTATATAAAAGTGTTATTATTCTTTATTATTCTTATATAGAAGTGAAGAAACTTATTTTTTGCCATCTAATTTAGATAAATGTTTGTGGTGTGTACTGAGACATATATATGTAAATTAGATGGCCAAGGCGAGAAAAGAGAGTTACATTTTCTCTAAATGCTCACAGAAATATCAGAAAGTGGTTGATCAACATAGAGTGAGAGGGGCGAGAGAAATACATAGATAGCTAAGAGAGAGATGAGTGATTTGTTCAATTAATTATGAATTACGGCTAATTAGGACGATTAAAACAATTTTTTTCAAACATAACTCAATCCCAGAACTAAAGAATATTTTAGCATGTATTTTGCTGTTGGAAAACTTAGCTTTAATGCAATAATAATAATAATAATAAAACAAGAACAAACATGACTGTGGGGAAAGCAGTACACTGGGAACTATGAAAACGACTGCATTTCGAACACACAGACAAATGGTACAATAATAAACCAGAGCCAGTACTGGAAAACAAAGAAACACAAAATCCTCTCGGATATGGAGGTGCAAACATATAAACTCATACAAACAGGGAGACTGCATGTCATAATAATCGACAAGAAGGAAAACTCCTTCCAAATCGTAGCAGCAGACGACAAGGTGAAGATCAAGAAGACAGAAAAACAAAGCAAATGCACGAAACTCGCTAGAGAATTGAAAGAAATATGGAACATGAAGAAAATCTATATAATACTAATAATCGTAGGAGTACTAGGAACAATCCTGAAAAAAAGACTGGGAGAAATTGGAATCAAAAGGGAAAACTGTGACCATGTATGGATGGCAATGATGAAAACAGCTGAAATCTTTTAATCCAGAAACCAATCCATATAAGCTATGAATACTAACAAGTCACATGGGAGTTGCAATATGAAGAAAACAAAAACACTCAAAGAACACCACCACATGAAACCAAGGAACAGAAAATGCAAGAAATTTCATTTACTACAACCCTCTCTCCAAAAAAAGTGATGGAACCAGCCTCGGCTGATACCACACAAAATAATCGTGATGGGAGGATGGGAAGACCGAGGAGGGAGAGCACTAACCAGACCTCCACTGGAAGAGTGCAGAGAGGACTGGGATCTTAGAGAGGCTTATTGCCATCAAAATCCCAGAGAAGACCAAAAGTTGTTGCCGGCGAAATATTGATGGTAAGCGTAAAGTTATTTGCAATAGTTATCAAAAGAGGTGATGAGTACTAGAAATCTGGCGAGACTTGTTGTCACTCAGACTCCAGGGGACACTACCGGTGATTATCAGTGAGCAATCACTGATGATAATCTGTATGAGAACTCCTAGTAAATACACATAATAATCTAAATTAGATGGCAAAAAATAAGTTTCTTCACTTCTATATAAGAATAATAAAGAATAATAACACTTCTATATAATTCTTCTTCTTCATCCGATTTATTTTTGAACAGGTCTTTGATTAGTCCTCTATAAGAGGGTAGAGCCTGCCTGTCAAAGTTGATCAAAGTCTTCTACTCCAGGCTCGGTGGTCACGAGGATTTAAGTTTGTAATCCCCAGGGCTGCACGGTCATGTTTACACAGCTCATCCCAAGAAAACTTTGGTCTTCCAGCCTGCCGACATTATGCGATGGACATGTTTCTTACCTGGGAGATTCAGCGACATGGCTAAGCCATCTCATCCTCCCAGCTTAAAGACATCAGTTATTTCCCATATACCAAGCCTAGAGAGTGTCGTCTTCCGGCCTGACATGACAGATCCATCTAATCATGGCTCTTTCGTTACGCTGCAGTCCCTTGAGAGTGCTCGCCAATGCAGCCCATGTTTCAGAGCCATAAAGCACAACACTCCTCACACAACTGGTGTACACCTGTCCTCTAGTTGTGATCGCCAGATGCTTATTTGTCAAGATGGGCAGGAGTTCTCTAAAGCCCCTCCAGGCCGACTTGCATCGGGCAATAGCAGCAGTCTCACAACCACCATCGGCTGAGAGGGGGTCGCCCAGGTAGCATAATAATAATAATAATAATAATAATAATAATAATAATAATAATAATAATAATAATAATAATAATAGTAGTAGTAGTAGTAGTATAGGAAAATCCTTGAATGTGGAAGCGAACAAATACAGGGTGGGCAAAAATAAGGGTCCTATTTTTAAAAATTCATAACTTTTTTATTTATTGATTTAAAAAAATTTTTTTTTTAGAATAAGTAAAGGACCCCTTCCGAAGCAAGCATGAGCCGTATTAGCCCTAAGGAACGTACCCTCATTTAGAAAACATTATTTTTGCTTAAAAAACTCAAAACAGTGTAAAAAACAATACTTTATTTTTTGTAAATTTTAAGAAGTGTTTTTCGGCTAAAATTTGTTTTGTTTATTTCAAAAAATCTCGAAAGGGTCAGTCTACACACACATAAAGTTTGGTGAGTTTAACTTTTATTTTGTGGAAGTTATTCAAATTCAAGTTATTCAAATTTAAAGATAGGACCCTTATTTTGGCCCACCCTGTATAACCAATGAACACAAATCTAACTGTCGTGAAGGGTCAAGGAAACCTCCACTAGAATAGTGCAGAGAGTACTGGAACCTTGGGAAGGCTTAATGCCACTCAAATTTCAGAGACGACCAAACGGTTGTTGCTAGCGAAAAATCAATGGTTAACAGCTGTTGTGATAATGCAAAGTGATTTGCATTGGTTATCGAAAAGAACTGGAGAGTGCTAGAAATTTGGTGAAACTTGTTGTCACTCAAACTCCATAGAACACCACTGGTTATTGTCAGTGAGCAATCACTGATACTGACTTGTGTGAAACTCCTAGTGAGGAAATAGTATATATATATATATATATATAATAATAATAATCCAGGTAAAACATCCACAGGGTAGTAATCGAAAGAATTTCAACCGAGTTTATAAAAAGTGCTCAATATCAAATAGAGCTTTATATATGATTATTTTTATTTACACAGACATGTACAAAATCTGCGACACTGGCATGTCGATGTTATCGATCAACAGTTATTATAAACTGAGATCTCATCAGGCAGAGTTAGAATCCGATCTTAACCTCAGATCATATTTGGAGAGAATGAAATGGAGAGAAAAAAAAAGAAGAAAAGAAATTTAAGATTTCAGAATTTAGGGAGTCACGTGGTTTAGGACCGTTAAAAATAAAAAAAAGTTAGAATCTAAAATCTAAAAAAAAACAAAACAAAACAAAAAAAAATAGAACAAATAAAATAAAATAAAATTACGATAAAGTGAAAAGAGAGACATATAATAAAAAGGGTAGGATAAAGATAGATAGATAGATAAATAGAAAGATAGATAGGTAGATAGATAGAAAAAATGAAAACGTCTGTTGATTCAGACTGAGAGTGGAGAGGGGAGAGGGAAGATAACATGCAAGTGAAAGTGTCAAGAAATCGACAGTTACTTCGGCTTGGGCGAACAACGTATTGTCAAATCAGCTGTAATTCATGGTAGCCTTTATGTGTATAAGTGTGTAGACATGTGTGTGTGTTCTCAAATCAGTTGTAATTGGTAGTATCATATATGCGTATGGGCGTGCAGACGCGTGTGGTGAGAGAGCTTTCGTGACGTCACTAGTTCGGCCGCTCTTGGGTCCGGTGGTCACCCGGTACTGCGCGGAAAAAGTTGCCACCCTGATGAAGGTCGCAGATGCTGAAACGCCTGGTCCAGCGATCACTCACTCCCACGTTGTGTTTGTTTAGATCAGCGAGCGATCAACCGGATTGGATCTGCAACTTGGTATCGCTGTGAAGTGAAGGGTCATTTCATGCAGAACAGTTGAATCAAATGAAGTGGTCTGTTGTGGTTTTCTTAGAAGAAGAATTATTTTAAAATAAAGAAAAATAATTTACACTTCTTTGTTTAGAAAGCAAGGTAGTTCGGTAATATTAAAGTTCAACTCTATGTTTTTTTGTTGGACCGATGGACTCTAGTAATTCAGGCGACTTGTTCGTTTGTCAGCGAAAATTCTGTTCTAAGTTCTGTCACAAACGGACTGATGTGATGTTTTCGTGGAGGGGGACAGAAATATGCCCTGACTGACTAAAACTATTCTGTCTTCTCTTTTTATTGGGACCTGCTAACCGAATTTCCTTTGTCTCTGAAAAACAAATATGGCATTATCTCACACAGAGAAGTAATTCATTTCTCTCCCGGGAGGGGAGATCTATAAAAGCAACCCTAACCCGGCAGCTGATCCAGTCCATAAAAGCACTTCCATCTGATGGGTTCTCCTTTGTCTCTGAAAACAATTCGGGAGGGGGGGGACTTTTATCTACTTCAGAAAGTAATTTATTTATCTCTTTGGGGGGGTTCATAAAAGCCCTCCCGGCTAGCAACTGACCGATTCTCCTTTGTCTATGACAACCAAACCAAGCCTCATCTACATTTGAGAAGTGCCAATAAAAAAAAATATATCTCAATTACTTATGCTACTTGACAAGTAATTCTATTTTTCCCCCTAGGGTTTGGTCAGGGAGACTTGAGATTTTATTACCATGCTGTTCACATGTCAGAGTGATTTTAAGGTTTCCCCTCTCTCCATTCATACTAGGCTGTATCTTAGGCTCCAACGTCTGTGGGGCTGTTCGATATTGTCATAGTACTCCTAACTGTTGTTGATCTTGAATTCTTGGAACTGTAATAAATAATGTTGCAAATTTATTTATTTTAACTCATTCTCTCTCTCTCTCTCTCTCTCTCTCTCTCTCTCTCTCTCTCGTAAATATACTACAGAAATATCTGAATAAAGCTTCTATAGGTACACCTTTTATGGCGTTATTCATTGCAGGAAATATTTATCAGCTAAGATTACCGAATTTGAACAAGAAATGGTTCCTGTGGTTCAACGGAGAAAAATTCATAACCATGAATATAGGACATTAGAAATCTGAGATCAAAATTCAAGATTAATGGAACAGAACTAAGGATGACTGACATTGAAAAGACCTTGGAGGAGCGTACATCTTGCAGGACTTATCACTAGCCCTGAATATTGATAAAATTGCAACAAATGCAAACGATTGGTCTCATCCAAAAGAACATTTAATTATATCGATAGAAAAGTGATATTTGTAAATGCCAGTATTGCTCTTTGGTAAGATGTCAGCAGGAATATATTAGTCAAGCTTGGTCACCTCGCTATAGAAAAGACATAAACGAAATAGAAGATGTGTGAAGCAGAAGCAAACAACCTTGTATTCAATATAAATTACAAGGAAAGGGTGTTTAGCTTGACAATCCTGGAAAAAGGAAATGGAAGAGGAGACTTGAGATATAGACAATCCTGACGATAATATCAGCCGATATATTTTCTTTGAAATAAGTGATATAAACAATAATATATATATATATATATATATATATATATATATATATATATATATATATATATATTAGATTAAAAATAAGCGATGTATCGTTTTATAATAATCTATCATGATAATATAATGAATATTGAATAGAGCAATCAATTCAAGAGTTGAGAATAAAAATTGTATAGATACAATATTTATTAAAACATCAGAAGTTCAAAGCTAAATGTTGCCGATGATATTTACAGTTACATTACCGGTTTTTATCCACTGATGAAAAGAGCTTGTCTTTGAAAAAACATGGATTAAGGATATGAAACTCTTTGCTTTGAACTTTTAATGTTTTAATAAATATTGTATCTATACAATTTTTTATTCGCATCTTTAATCTCTTTTGTTATTTCAAGAAAAATCTTCTCCTTGTCAAAAATGGACACACAAGAAAAGTCTGACTTTTCTTCTTTGCTTTTGTTTCCATTTTTGATAAGCCGAACAATTATTATTATTATTATTATTATTATTATTATTATTATTATTATTAAATAACTATTAATTAGTATAACTATTATTAGTATAGTATAACTATTATTAGTATAGTATAACTATTATTAGTATAACTATTATTATTATTAAAATGTAAAAAAGATGGTGTACCTTAAAATAGAAAAAGTGTACAAAACGAAATGAAAGGGGGTTGATCGGTATGGACGAGAGTTCAAATTTTCTCCAGCCGAGAGTCTGAGATATTCAACTGTGTTCTTTGAAAGCCATATCACAACTGACTTTTGAAATTATTCTATTCTCCCTTTCAAAGTGATCACGTGACCAAAATTAAAGAATGTATATTTGTAAGAACGAGCGAGTAGAAAAGGGAGATAAGACGATTAATAAGGAGTTGATCTCACACTTTGAGACATTAAATTTGACCCTTTCAGAAAGTTCTAGGGAGATTCTATTTTTGGTAAGTACCAGACTTTTAGGCACTGTGATGCTATTGTGGCCGGAGAGGTGTATCTTGGTGTCTCGTAGAGATGTCATGAGGTGAAATCTTATCATTTTAGCATGACGCCATAAGATACTGGACGTTGATAGTCACATTTCCCTTTCTGAGCAGCGCTTGTCTCTTGTCTTGAGCCCACACTGTGTCTAAGATCCTCAAGAACTTATGGTTTGCTGCAGCTATGTCTGAACTGGTGAGTAAACTGGTCGGATTAGGCATTTATCATTAATTTTCTGCAGAGAATTAATTGTCTTGACTTTGGAACGACGAATCATTGTAGCTAAAAAATGGAATCCTGATAAAAAATTGAACAAGACATTCTCTTGAGTGATTTTTATAAAAATCGAATTTATTTTTACTGCATTTTCACAAATTGCTGACAAAACCCGTCTCTTTCGCATGACGATTTTTAACAAAACTGTTATCTCCCTCTTGCCACGACATAAAAAAGAAGAGAGAAGGAACAAAAGTCACAACATGGCTGTTTACTCACCAGCAACCCCACCCCTGCCAATTGCACACCCAAGCCGGTCACTGGCACATGTCATTACTGGCTGTCAACTTGCAGGTGGCTTGACCTTAGCTTTCTCTTACTCCACAACCTGGGTTATTTTCAAAACAAGGCTGACTCTTTGTGAACAGGGAGGTGGGCAGTTCTGATTGATGGCTTATCATCACCACGACTACAGGGCCCGCTTTTAATCAGGTATAAGATGTTTTTTTGGATGTTAAGAAAATCATGCTATCTCTTCCCTCCCCAGGATTGGTCAAAGGCTGCATGAAAGAAGTGCCACTTCCTGCTTTGTGCCACAGGCACCACCAAGAATTTGTTTCTTGAGCTACATTTTTTAGATGCCTAACCCTTAACAGGGGTGTGACATTTATTGAACCTAACCAGGGTGTTCATGGTTCTATGGCATTCAGTAATGATAAATGATGAGACTAATGAATAAAGGAAGCCACAGCCATGCAACAATCACATATATACTTCAATAGCGAGTGCTTCATAGATGCACACATAATGACATATACACACCGCCTGTTTCCCTTTCTTGCACACATGCAAAATAATTGACAGTGACAGTGATACAACTAAACGTCTTACAAACATTTCACTGAGTAAATTGTGTTTCAGAATCTTTATTATTTGTCCATATGAACATGTGGCGCAACGGATAAAAGCGTCTAGTACAATCAGTTCTAAGTGACAGTTTTCTGGAGATGGAAGGTTCAATCTTCACTACAGGCGATCATAATAATAATGATGATAATGATAATAATAATAATAATAATAATAATAATAATAAATATATTAAATATAAATAATAAATAATAATAATAATTATTATTAATAAAATAAAATTTACTTGCTCATCACTTCTACCCGGTCATGGCTGACAGAACAAGAAGCATCTAACCCCATGGATTCCATATAGATTTCCAAGTTTCGAAAAGATGCAACTGAACCAATCGGGGGTTATATCGTCTGAAACATTGTGAGAAAAACATCCAAGATGAGAATAGTAGTCTGAATAATCCGAATCCGTGGATATTGTTATCGTAAATAACACCAAAGGTGTACTCGTTTTAGGAGGGGTCTTCGAGCACTTCACTCCATCGTTTCTGCTATTTTTAATTGTCTGGGCTTAACAGCCATGTAAAGTTCCTATCTTCTAAATCGATTGACCTTTAGCCAACACTTTCTATTATATATTTGTGAATGGGTTAGTCATATCAGTGATGGGATGGGGGGGGGTATAAGTTGTTAGTTATGGGTTACATATGACAAGACTTGAAATGAACATCCGATTGATCGAAACGGGCCTCTCTGATCTCTAGTTTAGTTCAAGTAACAGTGTTGCAGCTAGCAGCCTTTTAAATTAATATCAACTGCTCAGCCACCAGAATCCCATCCTCGGGCATCATGGGTCACCTTTCATGGTCAACAGGTGGCCCTGTTGAGGAGGTCTTACCCCATTGCAAATCACTGCAGTCTCAAAACAGCTCACACCCTAATCTCTGGTGGGGGGAACTTTTCAAAATCGATGTTTGTTATTATTATGATTACTAGTGTACACCATCCATCAAAAATGTCGGAAAAAATATGCTTCGCTAATGTTCGCACTAATATTCATATAAAATCATAGAATTATGTCAGTAATTTAATTTTTCATATATAAATGATCATTTCTGATGACATAACAAAAAAAAACACTTATCGTTAACTTTTTATTTAGAGTGGAAGATTTTTTTCAAACTCATTTCAGACGGCGCAGGTTATCTGACCTGTTATTTGCTTTCAAACATAAGTCTTTCTAATGCTTTTTAAAAAGATTTCAATAGGATAGGATTGACTATCGCGAGTTGAAAAGAAAAAGGTGAGTCATTTCTGATGACATAAAAATATAGCACCAACATTAACTTTGCTTTTTTAAATTTTCTTCCTTTAATTTTTTTTGATTTTTTGCTTATTGGGAGGTGGGGGATCGAGGAATTTAAAAAAATGATGCTTAATGTTAAAAACATCAAAGACTTAGCAGTTAAAAATGAAATTGAAAGAGACCAATCGTAGCTCATTCAAAGAAATGAGAAGGAAAGAAAACGTCTCAAACTGGAAAATTTAAAAAAAAAAAAGAAATGGGAAGAAAAACGTATTCATCGGTATAGAAAGCAGAAAGGAAAAAAAGATAGAAAGAAAACATCTAATTATGGAAATAGATTTATGTTCTCCCTTTCCTTATTCGTCGGGCAGATTTTTCTGTGACGGGACGGATATATATTTACAAATAAATACACATAACTCTTTATTATAGAGAGGGGGATTATTTATTCACAATCACAAGGAGTTTGCATGCAAATCATTATCAATGATTGTTCTCTGACAATAACGTGATATTCACTGGAATCTGAGTGACACGTCCCTCCCAGATTTCTAGCACTCTCCACTTTTTTCGATAACTACTGCAAATCATTTTGCGTTTTCGCAGTAGCCGTTTACCATTTATTTCTCGTTGGCAATAACCGTTGGTCTTCTCTTGAATTTGAGTGCCAGTAATCCTCTCCAAGGTTCCAATACTCTCTGCAACAGTAATTTGCCACTCAACAAATAATAAATAAATAAAACTTATTAAAGTTTCTCTGCTCAGTTTATGAAAAGGGAGTCGGGTGCAACTCAATTTTTTGTGGTACTTGTAAGCATTGGGTACACAAGAAGTGCAGTGGAAGTGCTAGTAGGTTGAGATATGATAACCAATTATGTGCAAGAAGTATAAAACAATGGAGACGGATGTAAACTCAGATGTGAAGAAAATATATTTTGATGGTGAAGCTATTGAGGGTGTTCAGAAGTTTTGTTACCTGGATGATACCTTGGGTGTATAGGGTGGATCAGGTGATTGCAAGAGTTAAGATTTTCTGCTATTACCAACTAGCAAAGTGTTACCACTGTTGAACAAAGGAAGAGTCCATCAGAAATCTGTATGCAGTCTGATGATGTATGGAAGTAAAACCTGGCCAGTGTGAGTTAAGGACATGCGTTGCATGAGGAGAAATGATATGAGAATGATACGGTGGATGTGGAATGTGAGTCTAAAAATAAGCTTAGATCTGATTATCTCAGAGGAAATTGAAACGTGGACAGTATAGGGAGACTTTGTTGGTTTGGTCATTGTTACGTCTAATGGTTACACGTTGTTATCAGTTTAATAACAACTCAAAAATGAAGAAAGGACGAAGTAGAA
The DNA here is from genome assembly GCA_963556195.1 of Sepiola atlantica. Classification (NCBI taxonomy): domain Eukaryota; kingdom Metazoa; phylum Mollusca; class Cephalopoda; order Sepiida; family Sepiolidae; genus Sepiola; species Sepiola atlantica. The sequence continues at coordinate 144,996,310 of OY744519.1, forward strand.
CCTTTAACAAATTTATTTAACAAAAACACCGATTAAATGAAATGTAGAAAACCGCTGAACGCGAGATGCTTAGTCTGATCGTGAGAACCGTTCTGTTTACTTTTCAACTGTCATGGAAGACTTCTTTTATCCAAGCGCGATAACTCTTTCTTTTGATTCAATTAAAATAACTCGATTCTGTTTTGTTAGGTTGCCCTAGAAAGAATGGATGAGAGTTTTGGGGTTAGTAGAGGTAGAACAGTTGAGGTAGTAGAGTCAGTTGGCAGGGGAAGGCCAAGGAAAACATGTGAAGAATTGATAAGAGTGAACTTGAGAGAAAGAGGATAAATAAAGACTTGGCTGGAGATAGGTTAGTTTACAAGTCAATTTCTTAAAGCCATTCAACGCATGCCAGCATGTAAAACGGACGTTAAACCGATGATAATAATGATGATGCGGCTGCTGATAATGATGATGCTGATGATTGTGATGATGATGCTTCAGCTGCTGCTGATGATGCTGATGAAATTTTTAGATGTTGTTTTTGTCATATATTCAAACAGTTCCTTTTTCAAAACTCAATCCAATGAAAGAAAATGTCAGACGAATTCTTTTTTTTTAAATAAAAAATAAATAATTTGCCCGGATGTTCCGATGAAGACATTCAAATTCATGTAACTTGATTCCAGCTCAGTTACAAATTGCCTCAATTGAAAACAAGCTTAATTTCATGCTTCAGATTTGTTCTTTTAGGTTCACTTTTGGGAATGCGTTTTTTGTAATAGTTTTACAAAGTATAACTGACCAGCCGTGGTATTAACTTTCAGATTATTAAAATGGTTGATAGTTTTTTTAAATGTTACTAGAGCATGAAGGCTTATTAGCAGCATAAGTGTCTGATAATGTCTACTTATTGCCCAACGAACCGAAATTATGACACGTGTCAAGATTAAGTTCCTTATACTGAAAACAGTAAAAAACAACTTCATAATGGAACCTAGAAAACATTAAAAAAAAAAAAATAGAAAAAATAAAGCTAAAAAAGGAAAAATATATAATAAACCAATTACTCAAAACTTTCAACTTATTGCTTATATCTGATTAAAGGAGAAGGTCCTCCATTCTGTATTAACTGCTGTAATCCATTTACAGGTAAGCGACGTTGGGCCTAGTCAGTACCAGATGGGTGATCATTTCGGAATACCAGGAGCTGTATATGGGAGGACGGCGAAACCTTGCCAAAAACAAATACAGCCCTGAAAATTTCTTTAGTAATTACTTCAATATAATAACCTGCTAATTTACAACCCTAACCCCCTAACCCTAACCTGCTAATTCACAACCCTAACCTGCTACTTCACAACCCTAACCCAACAACCCTAACCTTCTAATTCACAACCCTAACCCAACAACCCTAACCCTCTAATTCACAACCCTAACCCTAATCCAACAACCGTAACCCTAACAACCCTAACCCAACAACCCTAACCCTAACAACCCTAACCTGCTAATTCACAACCCTAACCCTCTAATTCACAACCCTAACCCTAATCAAACAACCCTAACTCAACAACCTTAACCCTAACGCAACAACCCTAACCTGCTAATTCACAACCCTAACCTGCTAATTCACAACTCCAACCCAACAACCCTAACCCTCTAATTCACAACCCTAACCCTAACAACCCTAACCCAACAACCTTAACCCTAACCTAACAACCCTAACCTGCTAATTCACAACCCTAACCCCTAACCCATATCTGTTAACTCACACATGTGTTGACACAACAGAACAATCGCTCTATGAGTGGAATTTCTGTTCTCATTCATGCTGTGAAGTTCTCTGGAGAGAGTATTCTAGTATGCTGTCGACCTGAAGGACTGTAGCGAAGAAAGTACCGACAGAAAACCTTGCTCGCCAGCTGCCAAAAAAATTTGCATGGCAACATCCATCGCGCGTGTCTCTAGACAAACGCAGCTTCGCCGTGATTGGATCCTGATACTCAAATTAACGACTGATGGTAATTTGCATATGTGCGATTGCAAAAGAAGCACAGATCCTCGACTTCAGGTGATTATATAAACCAGGTGAATTGTGTTGCAGAAAGAAAAAGTGAATGCTTATGAAAAGAATGCATTCAAGATAAATAGAAAAACTGCAGTACAGAGAATGGCAAATATTTGAAAAAGCAGTATCTACCGATTGACGAAGATTATCCCGGACTTTTTACATGTTGGCATTCTTTCAAAAGATTACAACCTCAAAAAATTCATAATTTAGGAATGAAAGAACATATTCAATTATATATTTGTGGATGAGGACTTGAATAGCACAGTTGCATTAAATGCCCAGATATTCGACTTCGGGTGACTACATAAACCAGACGAATTGTGTGAACAGCAGAAGAAAAAAGTGACTGCTTATAAAAGGAACGCATCCAAGACGAATAGAAAAACTGCAGTGTTGAGAATAGTGAATATTCGAAAAAAAAGTGATGTCTACCGAATGGCTGTACCTCGTTAAAAGATTGTCCCGGACCTTCTGTATGTAGCCTCTCTTTTAAGGACCTTTTTGAGCAGTTTAATCTGAACAACATTTTTGGATTCCTGAAGGAAGTGAAATTGTACAAAAAATACAAATACCCCATCTGTTTTCTATATACTATTCCTTTAAAAAGAATGCTAAGAAAATCTTTCTTGTTTGGCATTAGAAGATTGTCGTTGCATAGAGGAGAAAGATGGCCATATTTGCCACTTTAAGATATGCAAGCGGTAATATTGAGGAGAGATATACTGAAAAGGAAACAATCTTCTGAAGGCCGAAGGAAATAAAAATGAGGAAGGGAAAAGATGAAGCAGGATTAACATTAACAAAATATTATTTATTTAGGAGTTGTGTTTGAAGGCTATGATAATGCAGTTTGGTAGAAAACACTGTTTGATACAAGACGAGGTAAACAGAATAAATGACAATATTTAAAAGGTTTCAATAATTTTTGATAATTAATTTTTATTCACCAACGTGGTGAGTCGAATCAGAGTAGTATCCGTGGTGTTGTGTTCTTTGAAGTTTTTAGGTATACCTCATCTTCAGAAAGAGAGGAAGAAAAATATGTGCTACCCTCAGTTGAGATGTGTTTTGTCCGGAAGCCGGAAGTAAATAGGAAATTCTTGCATGAGATCTGCAGAAATAGTTAATTATTCTTGCAGAAAATAGATTGTGAGCTGGCATATAAGTTGACATTGTTAAATTATTGTTATAATATTTTATCAGTAATAATTCTATTATTATTTTGTGTTTTTATTTAATTTTGATTTATTTATTATTTATTTAGTGTGAGATGCAAAGATGAATTACTTAAGACTTCTACCCGGTCATGGCTGATGGAACACGAGTCAGCTATCTCTGTGGATTAAATACATTTTTTAAAAGAAATTCCTTACAGATTCCCAAGTTCGACACAAAGATTTCCGAATTTGACAAGATGCACCTGAAAAACGTTGAAGGTTACATCGGCCGAAACGTTGTAAGAAATACATCCAAGATGAGAAAAGTAGTCCAAATAATTTAAATAATTCAGATTATTGTCGATTACCATGATTACAATAATGGAAAAAACAAACAAAAAAAAACATTAAAAACATTACATATTTTCATGCATTGTGTGAGTTTGACTTTAGTATTCTACTTTCACTGTAAAATGGACACTTACTTTATAGTCGGTGTAACCGAAATCACTCCTTTAGAACCTATAACGTTGTTTCCGGTGTTTTTATGTAGAATTTTTTTTTTTTAACTAATGAGTCCCCGCATAAGGATAAGGTTTTATGAGACGGATAGGTTGACAGTTTAATGATGATGAATATTATGAGAGGATTGAAAATAATGAATGAAATGAATAAAATTTGATGACTAATGAGAACGATTTATAACAAGTGTTTATTAACACGAGATTTGAAGATGGTCATGTTGTAGACCCCAGGGAAGCAATTGTGTAGCAACGTGTTCTACAGATGGGAGGTTCTTCCTGTGTAAGTTTTACAAGGAGGAAGTAGAGATTTAAGCTCAGTTGAGCACCTTCCATGAAAATAACGATAGAGTAGAGAAAGACTAACAACATCGCTTCTATGAGAAAGGGGATGTGGAGAACAGAACAGATTATCCCCTACTAGATTGGGGAATCGGTTTTGAACTGTCTCAAGACAAGAAAGAATGCTATGAACAGCACCTCCCCAGATGTGTTTGTAGTACTTATAGCGAGTTGTTGGTCTGAGTTGAAGAGTCGCTTGCTGGAGACAGGAGATCGCCATTTTGTTGAGTCAGCCGTGTCTGTATTTATCTAACTGAGCTGACTTGAAAGGAAGAATAAAACAGGGTAACCACGTTCCAAATAAAATACCAACATCTTCTCGACAATTAAATCAAACTTTATTTAACAGTGACGTCAAACAGGAGCATAGGAATATAAGAATGTAAGGCAAGTTGGTTCGGCAGGCATGTATTAGAATAGAAATGTAATTGAGTCCAAGTCTTTTGACTCACTATTGGGGCTCGTCAGCTGGTTCAAGATGAGTGTAGAGAGGGGAGTCGGTGCGAGTTGAATGTCGAGATGGGAGATTGCCATTTTTGTTGAGTCGGCCATATCTGCGTCTATCTGACTGAGCTGACTTGAAATGAAGGTGAAGAAAGTCACGAGAGTTCCAAAATACAAACATCTTCACTCTAATAAAATCAACTTTATTTAACGTTTCATTAAAAACAGGAACATCAGCATGTAAGTCAAGTTTGCTCAGCAGGCAGGCTTAGTTAAAGACTGAATATTGAGTTCTGGAGTCCCATTTTGTCTTGCCGTATTCTGGCAAAGAATGAGAACATGTTTTTTTAGTCTCGTCTCCACACCATCTTGTTCAAGAACTGAATTGTACCTTCCCGCTAACGAGGTAAACGGAAATGGAAATTGGGTGAAAGTCGAGTACATGCGCAGAAGTATTCGAATTGTCCAGTATATTTCTATGCAAGTTTTAACATACCTGTTTTAGCCAACTAAATTACAACTAATCATTATGCAAGAAACTGCAGGTACATACAAAAGAAATATATCTTCGTCATGTAACTACTACATTACTTTATATCAGGACATATCTGACTCTTATATAAGTATAGGATTGCATGTGGCAGCAGTAATCCATCTTAGGACGTATCCATCTTTCATATAGTTACACCGGCTATAAAGTAAGTGTTCATTTTACAATTAAAGTAGAATAGCAAAGTCATACCACACGTATGAAAATAAATAATTGAAAAACATTTTTCCAAAATTTTTTCAATTATTTTATTTTTACGAGTGAGTCACCACTTATCAAGGCCCAATGGCCACTCGAGGATAGTAGTTAATGAGATAGCCAGTTGGTGATGGTCAACGCCTTAAGAAGATTGGGAACGATGGGTGACATCGATTATTTAAGTGAACGTCTTGACAAGAATTTAACATTGGACTTTGTCTTCTAACCATTGTAATGGACAATAATCTGCAGTTTTTTGTTGTTGTTTTTTTAATCGCCAATGAACAAAGCAATCGCTATTCTGAATATCCGTCAAAAAGATTCATATATAACAAGCGAACAAGTATTTTAGATTAAAAAAAAAAAAAGTCAAATAATAAGTGCTGCATTTCTAATACAAGGGAAATAATTCATTTGCCAAACAAGTATTTTCTTTACTCAGACTAATTTGAGTTATTTCCCTTGTCATTCTTTATGGCTGGCGCTTAATAGAACAAAATGAAAAAAAAAAAAGAAGCTGGCTAGGATCAAATTATTCGGTGGCAATAGGACATCCTCCCAGGAATTACACTTTCCTTTCGGGGATGAGTGGGGGTAGAGTATTTGCCATCGCATGGGAGTACCAACAGAACTATACAGGCAGTTTTCTTCCCATCCAGTGTGTCCCACTATTGGGGGGCGCTGGATTTTTCCCACATTAAACTCCGACCTCCTGTCTAACTTTGTCCTCGTGGGCAGCAAGTAAATAGGGACAGACAATGCAAACAAACAAACAATAAACGTGCTGAAATAAAACTTATGAATTTCTAAACTCTTTTTTAAAGTTAAATATGTATGTAACAGTCATAAACATTAACATTTTTTTCTCTTGTGGAGAGAAGTCCCTGTGGGGTGGTTTGGTCAAACAAGATCCAATCAGACTCCAGGGTGTATTAATTTCGACCGGACCTCTGAAGAATTACTTCCAGACCCTTTCGGATTTTCAACTTAAACAGAGAGCTTCCTGGTACAATCAAAGGAAGACATCCTCTCTCCTGCCTCTGTCCACTGGACAGCCGAGCAAAACTATTCTTCACTGGAAAATATGCACCTAGAAGAAAAGCTGAACTTTCTTACTTTCTTCTCTGTGACACTGTTTTAATTTTCGGCAACCTACACCTAACGGTGCAAGTCACACATATCGTTGCTGTTTATAAAGGGGTTTATTTTTCCGTTCGTTTGACAACCCATTTTGTTACAAAATTAGGTCAATTTCTATGTTGTAATTAAATTATTTCCCAAAATAAATGAAATTATGTCAGCTGCGAATTAGTTTTATTTTATTAATAAACTAGTAGGAAGACCTGGCGTTGTCCGGGATTGAATAAGAAGCCTCATGCCAATAACATTATATTAATTTTCTTTTTACATTTTACTATATTCATTTTTTGGAGTGAGACTGTGTTTGTAATTTACGCTCTTTACTTCTCTAAAAACAAGGAAGTGGATCTTTTCGTGGCTCTTAATCCTCTACGCTATCTCGATGATATTCTTATTTTAGCTGATAATAATGACTATTGACCAACTACACAAACTACAGGACCTTTTCCAAAAAAACTCTGTTCTTAAATTCACTGTAGAACTAAATGTAAATAATCAAATTCCCATTCCTCGATGTTCTTATTGATGCGTTTAACATTTATATAACTTATAATAAGTTATATAAGTTATAATAACTACTTATAAAAAAACAACCAGCTTAAACTCTAGTTTCTTAAATTACAAGAGCGAATTATCCCATCACTACAAAATAACCATTGATAAAACCCTACTAAACCATGCAAAATTAATCTCCTCCACCAGAAAAACACTATTCATTGAATTAAATATATAAAACAAGTTCTTAATATTAATAATGAATTCCTTAATTATATCGTTGATGAAAAAATAAGATTAATGATTCGAAACTTAAAAATACCACTACAAATAATATCCAACTAACTATATTAACTTATTTTTTTACTTCTCCAAAGCAAAGAAAGGGAATCTTTTCGTGGCGCTGGACAGTCAAAAGTCGTTGGTTTCATGACGTTTTTTTTTTTTTTTTTTTAAATAAAACAAATAACAACAACAACAACGACGGCGGCGAAGTTTGAAATTTTCGCTCCATTTTGCAACCAAGTTAGTAAATATCTACGGGAGACGTTGTAAGAATAGAGGATTTGTTATCCTTTATCTTAATTTAACGAACGAAATGAATTAAAGAAACAAACGAAACCTTTTTTACAACAACAAATGAAAGGGGTTTATTCGTATATTTGAGGTTACCTATACCGTTTGGTATAGGTAGAAAGAAACTTAAGACAGTGCCCGAAAGAAGAAGAAGAAGAAGAAAAAATATCTTCAGGCGAAGATAGCAGCCGCCGTGAGAGTCTAGTGGACGAGGAGGCAGGAGAGAAGCTGAGGCGATCCTTACTGGCAGGTGCCAGAGGGTAGCGTCTGGTGATCGTCTGCATATCCTAAAGGATCTCAAGTAGTTCCTTAGGGAACTAATGATATCAATGCGCCCTGCGAGCTGATTGCCAAACCAGCTCACAGAGACACTGATACGCATTACAAACTAAATCTATGACTGCTACAACTTCTCCGTTTACAGTCTCTTTATAAATGTAGTGGTTTGGTTTCAGGCTAGCGACCTGTCTCTGTAAAATATTCTTGCTACGAAAATTATCAAAAGTATGCCAAATTAAAATTTTTCTGAATGTGATGGATCCCTTTGAGGGGCTTGTGCAGTATTGTGTACATATGAAATATTTCGTCTTTAATTTAAAAGAATGATATGAAAGAGGGAGATAATTCAAACGTTTTTTGTCTGCCCTGAAAAGTATTTTCACACAGATCGCAGAATTGTACCCAGTATAAAACCTTTTTTTTTCAGATGTTTCATTCATTTAAACTTTATTTCATTTCAATTATGTATTTTTTTAAAACTGGTATATTTATTATTTGATGTTTCATTTATTTCAATAAATCTGTTTAATTTTAACGTATCGTCTGAATTTTTATTCGATTTTAATGTATCGTCTGAATTTTTATTTGATTTTGTATTACAAAGTCACTGCCAAACAGCGTTGTGTGTGCGTGCAAGTCGTGTATTAAAATGGCTTAGTTCCAGCTTCCACTTTTGGAGAAATAAGATTTGACAAAAAAGTTTGAATTATCTCCCCCTTTCATGTCACTCTTTTAAATTAAAGACGAAAATATTTCATATGTACAATACTGCAGAAGCACACACTTTGACTGCGTCATATGTCTCAGAACATGGAAGTACCTAAGTCTAAGTAAGTAAGACCGAAGTAAGTACTCATACCTGATTGCGTAGGAGGGGTTGTGTAGCAGTTACCAATAGGGACTACTTTTGAATGCGTAATCACTGTCCCTGTGAGCGGGCTTGTCCAATCAAATCACAGGGCGCAGTAATATCGTTAGTTCCCTAAGGGACTACTTATGTTCCCTTAGGGTTCGAGGAAAAAGATCAGACTACCTCCTGGCACCAGCTTGGACACATCGCAGAGAGCACCAGCGAGGAACGAGGAAACACTCTCTCTCCTGCCGCCGTCGCCACTTGACGACTACTACCATCTTCACCTGAAGATAATCACGGGCGGCTCTAAGAACTCTTATATTCTTCCTCTTCCTCAGACGGACACTGTCCCACTCTTTTCTACCTATACCAAACGGTATAGGTAACCTTGAGTTAATAAAACCACTTTTTGTTATAGTTACAGAAATACTTTTCGTTGTTCCGTTTCTTTACGAGAAGATGAAAGGATAACCCCTTTCATCCACTCATCATCTCCTTACAAATGGTGACGCGACGCTAAAAGAAGAAGAAAAAAAAATAACAGACCTTCTGATATACGAAACGTAAGGAAAAAACGAAGCGGAATATAAAAAAAATAAAAATAAATAAAACCCTCGAAAAGTTATTTCTGCTACGAAAAGGTTTTAAAACTCAACCCCACGGCGACAAAAAAACTCTGTCGTTTAAAAAAAAAAACAGTCACAAATTGAGCAAGACACGAAACCCCGCGTTTTTGTAAACAGAAAAAGAAAAAATTTCAACCTTGAGAGATTCGGAAACTTTTTAAATTCTCTTTAAAAGCTTTAAAAAAAAAAAAAAAGGGCAGTTATTTTTAACACCAAAAAAGGAAAAAAAAACTACCGAAATCCCCTTTTTTCTCTCTCTTTCTCTCTATCACAGTAAAGGCGTACTTCGTATCGAAGAAACTTTTGCTTTTATAAAATATTTTTTCTGTCTTTAACTGAATGAATTCTTGACAGAGAAATACTTGAAAATACCTTAAAATATAAAACTATTAACAAAAAAACAACTTTTTTCCGAATTTAAAACAAGTTTTAAACAACTTTAGACGGTCAGACTCTTCGACGCCGCGACGTATCCACCCTCAAAAATGGCGCTGACCAATTCTTTTGACTCAACAAACGAAGAAAGAAAGCATTCTTTTTGCCTTTAACAAAAAAAAAGAAAAAAAAAGACTCTTGTTTTTACGAATAATTCTTTTTTAAGGCCCCTTAAAAGAGTAAGTACATTAGTTTTTTCCCTTTTACACACAAATACATACACTCAAATATATCTATCCCCTCTGTCACAAAAAAAAAAATACATACTTATTTTTTTTAACTTCTTGGCTTTCTACACTTACACAATTCCTTTTTCGTTTTTTCTCTCTGAAATGTGTGTCCATGACGATGTTTTCAATTTTTATTTAACTTAGATTTCTTGGTCTGGGGTCCCATTAAAAAAAAATGAGCGCTTTACCTGCTAACGCTGGAGACAGCAGTCAACAGGTCACATTGGCCATACTTCATGCGATAGAGCGACTTGAGAGTAACATGCGAAAATTAAGCATGTCTAGATCTCAATCGCCTAGACGTCGTAATCGTTCGTCGTCCCCACACCATCGCCACTCAAATAAGCCAGGATTGTGTTACTACCACAGTCGCTATGGCAACCAAGCACATGAGTGTAAACAACCTTGTTCGTTCCCTAACCAGGGAAACTAAATTCTGGGGACCCGAGTACGGCATGGTCTCCACTAGGTTCTCATGATAACCGTGCATATTTCATTAGGGACTCAATATCCCAAGCACGTTGCTTGGTTGATACTGGGGCCGCTTGCAGTATTTGGCCACTGAAACTACTAGCTAAAAAGCCACCAGTGTCGCCCATTTCACTGCAAGCCATAAATCACTCCCCTATTCCCACGTATGGTCAAATTTCTCGTTCTTTGGACTTGGAATTGCGCAGAGACTTTACATGGGTCTTTACAGTCGCGGATTTACCCTACCCAATTCTGGGCACAGACTTTCTGCACCACTTTAATCTATTAGTGGACATGTGCAGACGACAGCTGATAGATGCTAATACGGAACTTTCCGTACCGGGTTTTAAATCAAACACCCCATCTGTCAGCCCGGTATTCTTTATTGTCGCAACTGATGACCCATACCAGACCCTACTCCACTCCTTCCCAGAGTTAACGAATCTTAATTTTGTTGTGAGTAATCCAACTCACTCAACAAAACATTATATTGAGACCACAGGAGCTCCTGTGTTCTCACGCCCTCGTCACTTACCTGCAGAGAAACTAAAAGCGGCGAAGGCGGAATTTAACCATATGCTGCAACTGGGAATTATACGCTCCTCGTCCAGTCCTTGGGCTTCCCCTTTGCATATGGTCCTGAAGCGCTCCGGAGATTGGCGTCCGACTGGGGACTATCGACAACTCAATGCCATGACGGTACCTGATCGTTACCAATCCCACATATACATTGTCTCTGCACGGTTGTAAGACCTTCTCCAAACTGGACTTAGTAAAGGCTTACCATCAGATTCCACTGAATTCGGCCGATATACCCAAAACGGCGGTAACAACTCCTTTTGGAGCGTTTGAATTCCTGACTATGCCTTTCGGTTTGCGAAATGCGGCTAGTACCTTTCAATGCTTCATGGACGAAGTAGGGCAAGATCTTGACTTCGTCTATAATTACATAGACGACATACTTGTGGCAAGTGCCTCACCTGAGAAACATGTCAACCATCTCCGCCTACTGTTCGAACGGTTTCAGCAATACCAGGTGAGAATTAACCCTGGTAAATGTGTTTTTGGTGCTTCGTCACTAGTTTTCCTGGGCCACATTATCAGCCCTGAAGGCATATCTCCCTTGCCTGAAAAGGTTAAAGCTCTACAAGACCTTCAACCACCCACTTCACTTCGCCAACTAAGGCACTTTCTGGGTTTGTTAAATTATTACAGACGTTTTATCCCACACTGCGCGGACCTCTTGTCTCCTCTTTCCGACCTGTTACGTAACAGGAAGAAGAAAAACGAGCAGATTTCACTGAATGATATTCAGCTGAAAACCTTCAATGAAGTGAAGCAAAAACTAGCGACAACAGCCTTGCTTGCGCATCCTGTTTCCGATGCCCAGTTTTCACTGGTCGTTGATGCATCGGGCACAGCTGTAGGTGCAGTGTTGCAACAGCAGCACTAAGGCCAACTGCAACATCTCGAATACTTTTCGAGACAACTGAAACCGGCAGAACAACGTTACAGCACGTTTGGCCGTGAACTAATGGCAATGTACCTCGCAGTGAAACACTTTCAGCATTCACTCGAGGGCCGTCAATTCGTGATCTACACTGATCACCGTCCACTTACATAAGCACTGCGTGCTAAGCCAGACAAATATTCTCCTCGCGAAACTCGCCACTTGGATTTTGTTTCGTAATTTACTAACGATATCCCACATATATGTGGTGAACAGAATGCGGCGGCAGACGCCTTGTCCCGCCTTCCTATAAATTCTCTGTTTTCACCTTCGGATATCGATCTACAACAGATGGCTTTAGACCAGCCATATCTGGACACTCTGGATCTGTCGTCACCTGAGTTTGCAACTTGCAAATTAAAATACCTGCCTGTGCCCACTTCGCACACGCAGATCATCTGTGACACTTCAACAGATTCACCTCGCCCTTTTGTTCCACTGACTCATCGTAGGGTTGTTTTTGATACTCGTCACAACTTGGCACACCCCGGACTCAAAGCCACAGTGAAGCTGTTTTCAGCTAAATTTTTCTGGCCAAATATGAGGCGTGATATCACTGCCTGACACGTTCCTGCCAAAAGTCAAAGGTGCACAAGCATATCCGTGCACCTCTTGGAACATTCAGCACTCCAGACGCTCGGTTCATATTGTAAGTATTGGTTTGCCGGTTGTTCATACCAGCTGTGGTTCACTTAGACATCATTCTGGCAACGTAGGGGTCGACTTGAACCATCGGACCCCTTTGTCTAATCGGAATGAGGTATGATCGGTCGTCTTAAGAAGTGCACCCTCCCAGGCATTACCTCCTCCTTTGGGAGGGGAGGAGGTTTTGCTAGTGGCCTGGGCCGCCCCTACCGGGAAATGCCAAAACGTCCGTATTCGGCCATTTCTGTAGCCAATTAGAGTGCTTCTCAGACAATGGCGTGCAAGGGGGGCTCCTGGGCATCCGAATCATATTCAAATTATCTACCTTTCTCATAATATTTCTCAGTACTAAGACTTATACAGTACTAATATAGAATTGGATCCAATTTTCACCAACCTTGCATCAGCGTTTTCTGGCAGTTTACGTAAGCCGCCGGAAAAGGCCGCCACGAAGACTGATAGGCAGTAAGACAAGATTATCCAATCAGCTGTCAAATGTCAGCAGACGACCAATTTTCAAGAAATCTCGATATTGAGTAAATCAAGAAATAATTTATCAAATCAGAAAATGAATTTCAACGATCTAGCTGAGCGAATTCAATCTCCCGAACGAGTCATCTTCTGCCAAGAACGACGTCTAATAGCTAAGAAAAAAAAATGTAGAAACTGCAAATATATGTGCAGGTTAACCCCAAGAAGCAAGCTGACAGAAAAATATGCATAGAGATGCACAAATACTAACTGCAGAGCATGGACATCTGTGAGGAAGGACACATTCTTTTCTCAAGCAAAAATGGAATTGGCTAAGGTACTGAAATTAATATACCTAAAAAGCTGTGAATCACTATGAATCAGAAATCAAAATTGAAGACGGAAGTGGCTTAGACTTTGAATTTTTTTATCCAAAAATGGAGCTTGATGACCTCAATCTGTGAGATATAGGTATTTTAACCAGCTAGCCCCAAAAAACTATTGACATTTTGCAGGCACACAGACTTATTTCTTCCAGCGAGACATGCCCGTATAATTTTGTGGACTCATTAACAGGTGTCACAACAAATCATGTTGAAAATATGTGGCAAAAGACCAAGATGCATAATAAAATAAAATGAGGCACCGACATGCAAATGGTGGAGTCCTACTTAATCAAATTTATGTGGAGGCAGAAGTTTTATGCAAACCCCATGCAAGCCATTGTTAATCAAATTGCAGAACTTTATTCTCTTCAATAAAAGAAACAAAATCAGACATCTCAAAGTTTTAAATTATACAAAAAAAAAAATCAATGTTGACAGTTTGTTGGATTAAAAAATTCAGCTTTTATACACACACACAAAAAAAATCACTGTTGACTATTCGTTTTATAAAATTTTACATTATTAAAACCACTGTTTTAAAGTTTTAAATTATATAAAAAAAATCATTATTTTAATTATTTTTATAAAGGTTAACATTATTAAAAAAAAAAAAACACCGTTCATTGTCATTATTGTTTGCTTTATTGATTATTTTGAATAAAAACTTCTAATTCTATGTTACTTCCGGTTGATTGTCTGCCCCTGTCTTCAAAAAAGGAAAGCAAATAAATTGTGATTCACAGCCAAAATATAATTTGATAAAAATAAAAATAAAAAATAAAAAATATTATTAACATTTCCTAGACTATGTTTTGTTCATTTTATCTAACAAACGTAACTTTTCTTGAATTTTTTATTTATTTCTTCGTTTTCTATTAAAAAAAACGGCGATTTAGTCGTTTCGAAGCCAAAATAGCGGACAATGAACAGTCTGCTAATTACTGATTTTTTCCGACCTCACAAATGTGTAAGTAAACCCAAATAGATTGTTTTGGACTAATTTCCCAACTGCATTTCCTTTAAAATAATTTAAGGTAATTTGACATTAGTTCAAAAGCGATTCATTGAGATTTACTTACTCATTTGTGAATTCGGAAATTAGCAGACGGTTCATTATCTGCCATTTTGACTGCGAAACGACTAAATCGCTAAAAAATCTTTTCTTGAAAAAAATAAGTGTTTATTAACAATTGATTAACTATGGTTTCTTCGCTTTATATAAAAAACAACTTTTCTAGAAAAACAAATTTGATTATCAACAGTTTAGCTATTTTTGTTCATGTTATATTATTAATAATAATAAAAACCTTTGACTAGTTGCTTATTTTTAGTTTTCTAAACCAAAAATGTATTTACTTGAAGCAACAGCCTTTTTATTGTCTGTCAGTCTTCGCGTCGGTATTTTCCGGCGGCTTACGTAACCTGCCGGAAGATGCCGACGCAAAGTTTGCGGAAATTGGGGCCCATTCTATATCAGGACCACTTATACTTCAGTCTTTGGGACATACAATCAAAGTGTGGGCCCCGGGCATCACAGACCTCTGCACGCCACTTCCGGCCCTGTTACGCCGTGTTCCAAACTGAACTTAAAAAGTGAAAGTAAAAAACTTTCGTATTAAATTCTAGGAAATATATTATTAACCAAGAAACGAGTAATTATAAATAATTTAGGTTTATTTTTCCACATTTTCCGACACTCGTTTTTTAAATCTTCTTTTTAACTCGTCTTCTAATGATTTCATTGATTATACACCAAAGAGAATGTCTGTCTGTCTACATATCAGCAGAAAGAACACTTCATGGCGTGCAAAACCCAACTCTTCGAGCAAACACGCAGAGAAGAATTTGTGACATTGAAAATACGTAAGTTGACAGGATTTGGAGAGGTTTATTTGATACTTTAGGGTGTGTGTTCGAAAATCCGCGCGTTCCTTTAGTTTAGAAATACAAATTGGTAAATGTTTCCTTTAGGGCTATAAACAATGATGTAGCACAAAAAAATGGAGGGAAAATATGCAACAAATAACGTTTACCAAACGCAAGAAAATTTACTTTTCTACCTACCTGTATAATTTTAAAGTGTTGAAACTGATTTAAAAATAAATTTGATCATTTTAAAGTGTTGAAAAAAAGGTTAATGGTACCGTTTAGCCTGAGTGTGTGGGTAGTTGCCAATTAGGTTAGGATACACTTTTTTGTTGCAAGTTTAGAATTAGGACGTCGTGGAAACAACAAAAAAAGAAATATCTTTATGATGTACGTACCCGTGACGGAACGCATATACTGTATACCAAAAAAAAAAAAAAAAAATTACGTAAATTGATCAAGTAGTTTTTTTAAACAAAATAAAATGTTATCGATAAAATTCCAGACTCTATTTCCCTCGTTCGCAAAAGTTTGACTTACCTCCCTTGACCATGTCCAATATGGCGACGATATATCAACGATACTCGTTTACCGATAAAATGTGATTTTGTCTTTTAAAATATAAAAAAATACTTGATCAATTTACGTGATTTTTGGTATAAGATATATGCATTCCGTCACGGGTACGTACATCATACAAATATTTCTTATTTTTTTTTTTTTTTTTTTCAATTTTTCCATGACGTCCCAATTCTAAACTTGCACACTTTTTTTTACTATCTTTTAAGCCTGACATTAACGCCATTTATTTTTACTCGTGTTTGGCTAAGTACAAGGGACAATAACAATTGTAAAATTTATTATCACTAAATAGTGATAATAAATTTTACAATGAGTTTCCACACCTTAAAATTATATAGGTATGTAGAAAAGTAAATTTTCTTGGTAAAGGTAAACGTTATTTGTTGTATATTTTCCCTCTATTTTTGCGCGGTTAATTATACTACATTGCCTAAACTCCAAATTAAAAAAAAATTAAAAATTCAACACGGCGATGTGTCGTAAGTGGGTTGGAATGGGAGGTAGCCTCTATTAAAATCTAGAGGTGTGAGAATCTAGCACTCACAAGCTTAAAAATGTCGATTTCATTTGTTCGAAAACAGAGTAAGGTTCCCCAACATAATGAGATAAAAAATGATGTATAGGCGATGAAAATGGTTTTATGTTTTTTTAAAAAAAAATAATATTAAATGAGGAACCATTTCGAGTAAAAATCTATGGCACTTGTACCGTTTTGTAAACAGGGGCAGATAACCCAAAGGAAGTAACCATTTTAATAAATTTATTTATTTAATAAAATATAGTTTCTGAAAGAAAAACATTGTAATAAAATAAAGATTTAAACATTTTAATAAATTTATTTATTTAATAAAATATAGTTTCTGAAAGAAAAACATTGTAATAAAATAAAGTTTATTTTCAATAAAGTAATATTTTGGCCAAAACATTGTAATAAAATATAGTTTGGGCATTTATAACGACAGCTAACAGAACGAAAAAGGGGTCAAAAAACAAATAGGCAACAAATAAAGATGCTTGTTCAGTGCTTCGGCCATACGGAAAAATTATTTATTTATGAAAACAGTATAATGTACTTACTCAGTGGTATTTTATTGTTCAATGTTGAAAAAAGTAGGAAAAATTATCCACTAGAACTTTAATTACAAGTATTTTCCCATTTTACGTATTATAGCAATCGCTTCGATGAGTATGCCTCCATCTTGTTTAGTTGGACAAAATTCAAGGGCAGATAATTTGCAAATTATCTGCCCTTGAATTTTGTCCAACGCTAGCCATAATAATAAAGGGAAAAGCATGAAAAAGAACATGTTTTATTTAAAACATGTTCTTTTTCTTATGAAGAAATACAATGAAAAAATTAATGGAAAAATATGTAATTTTCTAAGAAACTTTAAAAATTAAGGAAAAAAGAGTTCAAATCAAGGGGAAAAAATAGGGTAGCACTTTTCCCGGCCGCCACCGCCAAATGGCTCAAGTGACTCAATCGCAGTCATTTAAAAAATAAAGAATAGTCTTCAATATTAAAAATAAGCATATAATTGTCATTTTATTGCCCCCCCCCCCCGAATACAACTTTTTTAGTATCTTTTATGCTATACTTAATCTTTTGCACTTTAAGGACAGCGCTGATATAATAACGTTATTATTTAGAAACCCATTATGAATTTAAAAAAAACACTCATTATAAATTTAAAAAAACACAATATTTCATATATATATATATATATATATATATATATATATATATATATATATGAAATATTGTTTTTTTATGTTATACTTAATCTTTTGCACTTTAAGGACCATGCTGAAATAATAACGTTATTATTTAGAAACCCATTATAAATTTTAAAAAAGCCACCCATTATAAATTAAAAAAAACAATATTTCATATATATATATATATATATATATATATCGTGTTATAATGGAATAATTCCAGGAAGAAATCCGGGTAAGAGAGCTCAATGTGGTAAACAGAGCAATAATAACGTAAAATATAATAACACGAAATTACATGATTGTCGATGCAATAATTTATTTCAACCTTGCGGTTTTATTCAAGCATCCAACTTAACAATTACATTTTTGATACTGATAGAAAACTGAATTTATCCTCGGCACTTCGAACACAATCAGAGGGAGTGGTGGTAGCAGCCAGTTTGAACACCCAACATAGAGCGAGTAGGAATTAACATCTTATATTTAACTAAAGTAATCTAAAGGGATCTTATGTTTTTTTTTGTTTATTTTTATTAAAATAATAACGTCTGAGTTAAGCGCACATATTCTTTCTACATATCCGACCTGGTGACATACGCCTCCATACATACGCACACATATACCTATTCTTAACATCACACACACACAATTTTTGGCTAGCCCGAAATTCAGTTTTCGGCCCGGCAAACGAAAAGAGAGGAAAGGGAATAAGGATAAGACATTAACACATGTTCTCGTGTCATCAGCCGGTTGACACTTCTCGTGCCCTCATTCAATCTAGATTCGCGCGTCAGAATCAATTTGAAAATTAAAAATACTCTGATTTTCACAAATTCATCTTACATTAGTTTATAATCTATGGAAGCCTATAATTAATTCTAATCTAATATTGTCTAGTGATAATATTATACACTTAATTTAATTCGCTATCTTATTTTAAGTAAATAATCAATTATATCTGCATACATCCCCACATATCTACACACCTATCTCTACACACACATATATGTATACATACATATACACACACATACATATATACTTACATATACACACACATATATATATACACACATACACACATATACATACATATATACACACACACACATACATACATATACACATGCACACCCATACCTACTACCTTGAATTAAAATTTTTAAGACATCGAGGATAAATGTGTTTCGTCTTTAAGTATTCATTAAAGAACATCCCTACTAAATGAATGTATACCTACACACACACACACATACATATGCACATACACACACATACACACATATACATATACACACATATATACGCACATGCACACATAGCCACAGATGTGCAAAATAGAGATACACATACATGTATACATAGACATACACAAATGCACACATGTACACATACCTATACACATACTCAGTCATACGCATACGTACACACATACCTATGCTCATATACGCGCACATGCCCATACATGCACACATACACCTGCACCCATGTATACACATATATACATCTATACACATACATATATACAAAATAATATATACGGCCTGGAAAGTTTTAAATTGTATATACATACACATATGTAAAATAATATATACGGCCTGGAAAGTTTTAAATAACCGGGGTAAGAGTTTAATTAAATATAAGCATATACTGATAAGGTAAATATGCAGTATAAACATACACACACACACACATACATGCTAGCACATACACAAACACATGCATGTATGTACACATATATATATATACAAAAACATATGTACATATATATACGCTCCTATTCTTACCATACATACATATACACTAATGCCCGCATACACGCGCATCCGCACGCGCATGCATACATATAAGCAAATATAAGGCTATCTTATTTCAAGTAAGTACTCTGAATACACGAATATCTTAAGGTACAATCGTATATGCATACATCCGAAAAACAACTAAAACTAATGTCACCAGGTCAGTAATTACATGTTCATAACAGATATTAATGTAAATATTTATGGGGGTTTACCGTAACTGATCTATTTGGTATCTAACCGTTACAAATCTAGAGGTCTATCAGATTATTAGATGTTGGTAATTTTAAATTTGCATTTATGTCTGCATTTCGCCATCAATTCATCGCGTTTGTTTAAAAGATTATTGCGGTCGTATTTTAGGATTCTTATTTTTTCCTCTAAACATAAATTGCATCTCTGCCTAAATCCATTTGGGATATCCGAAAAGCATAGTATTGACCACGAAACCACCGGGGACCGGTTCTCATTTTTCAGAAGCCACCATTGTTTCGCTAGTTCTGTTTTGTTCTTGAGATCTGGGTTGTTAAAAGAGTGTTTGTGGTCATAAAAGCGTTGTTTCCAGTTACCCGCGGAGATGCCGATGTAGACTTTATTGTCCCTGTTAGTATCCTCCGGATGAATAGTTGCTTATACACCACACACTCAACTTTACAGTTACCGTCCAGTGGGCAGTTCTCTTTAACTTGGCAATTACATTTATCTACTGTAACCTTATTTTTACTAGAATTGTTTAGTAATTTACGATTATGGGTGCTGATTATTCTATCCATGTTTTTGGTACAAGAGTAACTAATACATCATATATCAATATATCATATATCAATATTAGATCTAATCACCCGAACTGCATAATCAAACAAGTACCTAAAACAATTAATACTAGAATTAATAAACTTTCGGCTAACAAGGAAATTTTTGAAACAAACAAACATTTATACAATAGAGCACTAGAAAAAAGTGGATATAGTGATAAACTCAAATATATCAAGAAAGAAAATAAAAATAAATCCAGGAATAGAGGCCGTAACATAACATGGTTCCATCCTCCGTACTGCCAACTATTTAACATCAACATCGGGAAAGTATTCTTGAACCTAGTAGATAAGCATTTTAGCATGAATAATCCACTCAGAAAGATATTTAATAGAAAAACCATAAAAATTAGTTACTCTTGTACCAAAAACATGGATAGAATAATCAGCACCCATAATCGTAAATTACTAAACAATTCTAGTAAAAATAAGGTTACAGTAGATAAATGTAATTGCCAAGTTAAAGAGAACTGCCCACTGGACGGTAACTGTAAAGTTGAGTGTGTGGTGTATAAGGCCACTATTCATCCGGAAGATAATAACAGGGACAATAAAGTCTACATCGGCATCTCTGCGGGTAACTGGAAACAACGCTTTTATGACCACAAACACTCTTTTAACAACCCAGATCTCAAGAACAAAACAGAACTAGCGAAACAATGGTGGCTTCTGAAAAATGAGAACCGGTCCCCGGTGGTTTCGTGGTCAATACTATGCTTTTCGGATATCCCAAATGGATTTAGGCAGAGATGCAATTTATGTTTAGAGGAAAAAATAAGAATCCTAAAATACGACCGCAATAATCTTTTAAACAAACGCGATGAATTGATGGCGAAATGCAGACATAAATGCAAATTTAAAATTACCAACATCTAATAATCTGATAGACCTCTAGATTTGTAACGGTTAGATACCAAATAGATCAGTTACGGTAAACCCCCATAAATATTTACATTAATATCTGTTATGAACATGTAATTACTGACCTGGTGACATTAGTTTTAGTTGTTTTTCGGATGTATGCATATACGATTGTACCTTAAGATATTCGTGTATTCAGAGTACTTACTTGAAATAAGATAGCCTTATATTTGCTTATATGTATGCATGCGCGTGCGGATGCGCGTGTATGCGGGCATTAGTGTATATGTATGTATGGTAAGAATAGGAGCGTATATATAGGTACATATGTTTTTGTATATATATATATGTGTACATACATGCATGTGTTTGTGTATGTGCTAGCATGTATGTGTGTGTGTGTGTATGTTTATACTGCATATTTACCTTATCAGTATATGCTTATATTTAATTAAACTCTTACCCCGGTTATTTAAAACTTTCCAGGCCGTATATATTATTTTACATATGTGTATGTATATACAATTTAAAACTTTCCAGGCCGTATATATTATTTTGTATATATGTATGTGTATAGATGTATATATGTGTATACATGGGTGCAGGTGTATGTGTGCATGTATGGGCATGTGCGCGTATATGAGCATAGGTATGTGTGTACGTATGCGTATGACTGAGTATGTGTATAGGTATGTGTACATGTGTGCATTTGTGTATGTCTATGTATACATGTATGTGTATCTCTATTTTGCACATCTGTGGCTATGTGTGCATGTGCGTATATATGTGTGTATATGTATATGTGTGTATGTGTGTGTATGTGCATATGTATGTGTGTGTGTGTGTAGGTATACATTCATTTAGTAGGGATGTTCTTTAATGAATACTTAAAGACGAAACACATTTATCCTCGATGTCTTAAAAATTTTAATTCAAGGTAGTAGGTATGGGTGTGCATGTGTATATGTATGTATGTGTGTGTGTGTATATATGTATGTATATGTGTGTATGTGTGTATATATATATGTGTGTGTATATGTAAGTATATATGTATGTGTGTGTATATGTAAGTATATATGTATGTGTGTGTATATGTATGTATACATATATGTGTGTGTAGAGATAGGTGTGTAGATATGTGGGGATGTATGCAGATATAATTGATTATTTACTTAAAATAAGATAGCGAATTAAATTAAGTGTATAATATTATCACTAGACAATATTAGATTAGAATTAATTATAGGCTTCCATAGATTATAAACTAATGTAAGATGAATTTGTGAAAATCAGAGTATTTTTAATTTTCAAATTGATTCTGACGCGCGAATCTAGATTGAATGAGGGCATGAGAAGTGTCAACCGGCTGATGACACGAGAACATGTGTTAATGTCTTATCCTTATTCCCTTTCCTCTCTTTTCGTTTGCCGGGCCGAAAACTGAATTTCGGGCTAGCCAAAAATTGTGTGTGTGTGATGTTAAGAATAGGTATATGTGTGCGTATGTATGGAGGCGTATGTCACCAGGTCGGATATGTAGAAAGAATATGTGCGCTTAACTCAGACGTTATTATTTTAATAAAAATAAACAAAAAAAAACATAAGATCCCTTTAGATTACTTTAGTTAAATATAAGATGTTAATTCCTACTCGCTCTATGTTGGGTGTTCAAACTGGCTGCTACCACCACTCCCTCTGATTGTGTTCGAAGTGCCGAGGATAAATTCAGTTTTCTATCAGTATCAAAAATGTAATTGTTAAGTTGGATGCTTGAATAAAACCGCAAGGTTGAAATAAATTATTGCATCGACAATCATGTAATTTCGTGTTATTATATTTTACGTTATATATATATATATATATATATATATATATATATATGAAATATTGTTTTTTTTTTAAATTTATTTAAACAGAAGCTTTTTATATTTAAAGTTGCAGTTCTCACTCAAATATCTAGTCAAATTTTCCTTTAAATGCCTTGCACAAAGAAAACAGAGTGAATATTTGAAGACCGCTCTAACTGCTTTCACGATTGCCTTTTCTTGATCACTGCCAAAATTAATTCTGCTGACATCGATTTAAAAATGTATATCATTTTGAAGCATTGCTGCAACATGTCTGAAGAAATAATGATAGATCTCAAATGTAGCCTTTTTGTGTAGTAAAATTGGAGCAAAGAATATCGAATGATCTCCTGTTTTCTTTCTAATAATTCTTTGATTTTTATATGTAAACATAGTAAGAAAGTAGGGTCCTAGATTAAAAGTCCTGTCTATACCAACAATTATATATTTCTCCTTACAATTCGTTTTAAAATCAGCAATTTGGTCATCAATATAGCAGATAATAGGCGGCAAATCGTCAGCAATATTCATGACTGATCTCACAAATCCATCTCCGATTTTATTCATGCACTCAAGAATATCATCATGTTGTTTAGACGTTTTTGATTTTTTCTCTGTATTTTACGTTTTCAATTTGTTTTAAATTTCGAATCTCTTCATCTTTGCCTAAAATCTTCTTATTTGGTAATTCCATAATCGATTTTATTCTGGCCAAGGTCTTTGGATTTGTAGAAAAAAATTTGCTATTCATTGGTTGAATGCCGATATATTGATAAAGAATTTTGTTAGAAAATTCAGGATTTTTCATAGAAATTATTGAATATATAAATCTGCAGAAATCATTATTAACATTTTTGACTGTAGACTTTTTGAAGATGAACATTTCCTTTTCTGTAAGTTTTATGAATTTTCGGATACCATCAACTTGTTTTCGAATGCAGAATCCTTCATCACACTTATAAATAAGCTTAAATGTTTCTTCAATATAGTAAGTAATATGACAGTTATACGTCTTGAAATTCCAGTCTCCAACATTGTCCACAAATCTTGATGTTAGATTCTTACGAATCCTTTCCAAATTTGAATGATTATCGCAAAAGAAATAGCAGTTTGATTTATCAAGAATACAAGAACAATAGTGGAGTTTTCAAACAGTTTATAAATTTGCAAAATATCAAAAAATTGATTTGATTCTTCCACACCATCAATAGATATGGCCCTTTCTAGTTGATACTCCTTATACATATTGCATATGCATGGGCGGCAGATGCCATTATTAATGCATCTAACCAACCTGACGCTGTAGCACAATCTGTTAGAGATATTTTATAGTCTCTTGAAAGATTTTTAATGGTGCTGCTAACTGTTTCATCAATTTGTTCCCAATTCAATTCCATGCACAGACATGTTCTTACCCTTATCTCTTCACAAAATTAGTTCGAGCCATATAAGGCTAAAGATATTGCTGAAAACAAACAATTTCCATCGGTTAATGTCTCTAAAGCTTCAAGTATGTATAATCAAAGTTTGATGAAACAAAATTTTGAATTTTTTTTTGTTTTAATGAAATCGCAACCATTTTACAATATTCTAAAAACTCATCAAAACTGTGATTTGTAATTTTATCTGACAAATCAGCTAAAACTAAATGAAAAAAATTATTTAATTTTATGCAATTTGGACAATAAAAATGTGAATCAAAGTTCGATCCATTGATAAATCTTACTTCAAGAGCTGAAAGTTGCAAGCATTCAAAGTGAATCCAATGTTCACATGAGTAACACTCAACCGTATTGAAGAGTGCCGTTTTCTGACTAATTGAGTAAAAGTAATTCATAGTGACACAAAAAATATAGTTAAGCACTCTAAAATGTTTTGAAAAAAGTAGCAAGTCGCACGAAATTTAGAAATCCCAATCAGGGATCCCGACTATAATAAATGTTTGAATCCAAGATTTTCCGGGGGGGGGGGGGGTTGAAAACTGGAGCTACACTTTTAGAAGGAAAAAGGCCAAAAAGAGCCGAATTAAAAATGGTATATTATAAAGAAAAATTGACTATATGTCTCGTGTCTGTGTGTGCAAGTGTCTAGCACAAACAAAGTAGTAGTAATTAGTTTCTCTCAGTCGATTGTATCTTTCTGAACGGTCATATTTGGTCAGGTTATGATGGTTTATATTGGGATCTATTGGCCCCCAGAGGGACATTCTCATTGGTTAAGAATGTGTGATTTCACACCTATCTGGTTGTAAACTTGTGTTCCACCATTTCTACTTACTATGAGGGTCTACTTTTCATGAAGTGGTGCCTCATAAATATCGATTTGATAGTAATTATTATAGAAAACGTTATACTTAAATAATTTTTGACTTAAAATAATTTTAATTCATATAATTATTTACGTTTTTAATACTTTTAAGTTCTGTTTTTAAACTCTTAAATTTATTATTTATAAATTAGTAGAATTTAAAAAAGATCGTTTTAGTTTTATCTTTATTTTTTTCATTTCAATAAATATTTTATTAATAGTAAAACAAATATTAAACATTTAAACAACATTTCTTAGCCTTTGGGCTTGGAACAAAGTGTAATATCTGTTCTGATGTCGCACTTACTTTATTCTGTCTTCGGTCAATAACGGAGAAGTCCTTCTAGACTGAGGCAGAAGAAGTCCTTCTAGACTGAGGCATTTTATTTTTGTTCCAATCCAGAGTGTCTGTTTTCTCCAGATTAAAAACCGACCTTGTGTCTAACTCACTTCCAATCGCATTCTCTGTATAAATTTGAAAACTTTTCCGTTTTGAAATAAAGTTTATTAACTGATCGAAAATGGTCGTATCTACGGCCGAAATATAAACTCAAAAACTCATGTTGTAAAGCAACATGAGTTTTTGAGTTTATTTTTGTTAGTTGTTGAATTGCTTATTCTTTATTCCATTTTTATTTTTACATATTGCCTGAAACATTGTTTCTTTTTTCCCATATATATATATATATATATATATATATATATATATATATATATATATATATATATACACACATATATATACATGTAGAGTCCACTTATGCTGACCCACCTTTTTTTATCATAGTTTACCAATAAAAAAAAGAGTGGCAATGCTAAATCTGGGAGTGTAATCCCCTCAAAGGAACCCTTAGTCTTCTTAGAACAAGATAAATATCTGCTGTTTTTTTCTTAAATGAGAAATGTTCACAGATATTTATGTAAATTCTTGGTTTTGGAACTAGTTTTCTCATGCAAATCCATTAAAATGAAAAGACCAAAATTAAAGAAAGTCTAAGTTTTGAAATACAAACTGCTTTACAGTTACTTAATTATAACGTTTTCTTTAATAATTGCTATCGAATAAATATTTATGCAAAATAATCGGGAAAAGGCCATAATTTACGCCACATTTTAAAAAAGCCAAACAGAATTTTTGAAGGCAAAACTGCATTTAAAAAAGCAAAATTTGCGAAATTTGACCTTAAAACAGCCAATCTGGCAACCCTGATTCCAATCAGGGTTCCCAAACTTCATTGCATATTCTAATATTGTTCTCATTATGTTATTTGAAAAGACAATTCAAATCTAGGTTGCCAATTGACTGCGATTGATTGGTTGATGTGAGTTATGTGAGCCAAATACCTGGCGGTGGCTGGTGGCGGCGGGTGGAAAAGTAGCAAATAAAAATAAACCGAAAAAAACATGTATTCGGGTGGGGGGGGGGGGGAGGGAGACAATTATATGCTTATTTTTAATAATAAAGACTATTTAAATGACTGCGATTGAGTCACTTGAGTCATTTGGTGGTGGAGGCTGGTGGCGGCCGGGAAAAGTGCTGCCGGTGAATCGCAATTTTCTTGATATGTTCCTCTTTCCGTTTTTCTTATTTATACAGCGCCTTGCGCTCTTAAAGACAGTCATCCTCCCCTTTTTTTACTATAACACTTCGATCTAACTTCTTTTCGTTTTAGTTCCCTTTTCTTAATTCAAGTTTGCCAAAACTAACTCCAAGTACAATATGAACCCCCGCCCCCAAAAAATGCTATTCATGAAATCATTAATAAAATTCACAACCCTTTCTGCAATCCAACCATATTTGGTACAAATAAACTTCTGTCTATGTCTGACTTGTCCACCAATTATCACTCATGAATGTCCAACAGTCTTTGTTTTATTTTCATTCAATGATACACTTGAATATGATGTGCAAAATTGTCAATAACTCTCGTCTCTTAGCATTTGGCTGCGATGGCCATTTTCTTCAGTTCAGGAATAGTCTTGGGATTGTTTTAATAGACATTATCTTTGAAATAACCTCATAGATAGAAATCTGAGGGTGGGGTAGAGGTTAAAATCCGGTGAGTGTGAAGCTCATTCAATATCTCCCCCAAACATATACATTATCACGCCATCTTCTTGATAATGTGCCTCTTTTTCTTTCACTCTTCTAACATTCCTTCTAGACATAACTCGTTCAGGCCAACTATTGATCTTTTTGTGTGTCTGTACTGTCCTAAGACTTTTCTTCATTTAACTCTGGATCATTTAGGAATGAGGTTCGTCTTTACTTAAACTTTATTGCATATTCTAATATTGTTCCCATTATGTTATTTCAAAAGACAATTTCCATTGTTTTGTCTCTCCATTTGACACATTCAGGACAATAGAGCTCTACTGGCAGTACATATGTGATGATAATTTCACTTTCCCTCCAATATTAAATGCGGTTTGAAGTGAGAACAAACCTATTTTTGTTTTTGTTAAACGCTGTCCAAACTATACACACATGAAATGCCTATTATAATTGTAAAATCAATTAATAAATTAAATAAAAAAACTCTAAAAAAGATGCAACAGCTGTTCCCAACCCAATGGCTTTCACTGTTCTTCCTGCAGTATCAGTCCTTGCCCTTTCCTATGAAAAATGCTACATAGCCCAAGGGGGCGTCTCCGTGTTGACCCCAGAAATGAATTTTATAAGTAAAAGATTACATAATATTTTACTTATAAAATTCATTTCACATTAATTGTTCAATCAATTCAACTTAAAATTATACCTTGTTCGTGGCCAACGTGCACACAGGCTGCTCCTCCCAAGGATAGAGGTCACTTCATTAGCTGCAATCAAAATCATCTCATGTTTTTCAAATTAATTATAATTAATTCAAAGAAGGTTATTTAGAAAAGGAATTATTTATTAGCCATGATCGTCTAGTGATCTGCAAAGTCATAGGTGGAGGGGAAGAAGAAGAGTCAGAAATAGAGAGATGCATCTTATAAGCACTTAATGGTTTACTTATTATTTAAACATTTTGTTAGACCATCTTCAAACACATCTTCTATCATCGAAGCTTCTAATGAGAGTCTTCGATTGGTACCTGCTACTCTCTCATATTATTGCTTTCTATTGTCATGAAAATCAGGCAGGGTCGTAACACTCTCTCTAGAATATATCCTATTTACAACACCAGACCAGATCCACATAAACAAATATATTTTAGCTAATAATATCCACTACTATTTAACAAAAAATGATACTGAATCGAAGGATTCTTTATTTGTTCTTCAAATCAGTTCATTTGTAAACATTTTTATTTTATTTTAATTTTTTAAACTTTAAATTCACCCAAAACAAGTGTTACATGTTAGCGCATTTTAGAGAATAAAACTAAACGTTAAAAAGAAACGCTGATATTTCAAAGAAAAATATAAAAACAAACAAAACAAGAGCGAACACACAAGCACAAAGAACGGTTGATCCTAAATTAATTTAACAGTGCTATGTTATCAGCAGCAGCGTAACCCCCTTCCTACTGTAATAAAAGATATGCTTGCGAGAAACTGGGCAATTCAAAAATACGCACACGGCAGCGTTTGGGATGAACAGAGAACAAAAATCTTAACGGACGAATGAAGACGCGGAGACAAAGAAAAACGAAGAAAGTCGTTAGTATCTGAAGAAAACTCCACCGAGCAAGGTATAAAACTGAAAATGTCTTCCCAGAAGGTCTAGTCGTTGAAAGCAATACAGCAACGAACTGAAAATGCATGCAAAATTGGTTAGCTCCCAGCGAAATAGCAACAAGGCCGAAGCAATGATGCGAGGGAAACACATGCGAAGCCGATGATCTAATGACACCAATCAAGGAGCAGCAAAACATCTCGGATAGAGAGCAACTCAGCGAGATACGCTCCAGACATCAAAAGATCCTACTATGAGAGATGTTGGAGGTGCAAGATCAATGCGAAGTCACAAGCGATCTTTATGAAATGAGATAAAACAGTCATAAAACAAAAACAAACAAAAGAGAAGTCAAATTCAAAGTAAAAACACCCCCCCCCACACTCAGATAAGTGACGTTTCTTTCATTGCCCAAAACATTCAAATGCTGAAAACCCGTTTGTTTTATTTTCATTGTTCATATTTACGCTCCATTTATCCCATGATGATAATTTCATTATTCATTTAAATAAATGTTTTATAATTCGTTGTGTTCGTTATTCACACTTGTTGTCAATCTCGTAAATATTCGAACCTGAGAAAAAACATTTTTATATTTTTTTATAAACGGAATAATTGTGTTCTATTTACATCACATAATTTCCCTGTGACACATCATAAAGTGATCGGGAGGTACCGTTCGTAACACAATTCACATTGTCACAAGACGTAAGGGGCTACTGTGAATTAGGAGCCATAACTTCAGGGGCATCCTAAGTGGAGAGTTATGCAGCGAGATGTTTAACATTTAAATTTCTGCATGTTGGTACAGTCAGGGAAACAGGGAGGGAATTCCAAAGGCTAGCAGTACGAGGATAGAAGCTATTAGAGTAGAAAGTCTTCTGGCATCTGGGGACCTCTACAATGAAGGGGTGTGCTTTTGCTGATTGTTGGGTTTAAGGGTCACCAGTGCAGCAAGTTCATTGGAAAATATTCCATTAAAGTACTTATAAAACAAGCATAAGGATGCAACATTGTGGCGATGAGACAGGGGATAAAACTTTGTGGACAGTGTGGGACGTATTAGATTAGGGCTTTTTTGGGAGGGAGAGGCTAGTTGTTAGCCCAGATGTGAAAACAATACTCCATGCATGGGCGAATGGTGGCCTTGTAGAGATATAGAGATGTGAGAAGTTTTCTAGCACGGTAGAGGGAGTCCACTTTCCTTGCAGCAGCCTATGTATTTGTTCCAATTCATGTTACCATATTTCTTCATACACATCACACATTCTCCTGTCAATTTAATAAGGTTTTAATTTTTCAGCCCCCACCCCACTCTCCGCATTTGATGACAGACTTCTAAGTTAAAGCCTGGAGCACTTGCTTGGATTTGCCACCAAAGATGTCTGCGAAATAAAAATATGTTTTGAACTAATTTCAAACGATGCAGTTTAAATTTACAGAAAAAGAATTTTGAAAAAAAAATTATTTTATTTTCTTTAGAAAATATTTGTCCCATTTATTGAACTAATAGGACTATCCGGCATTGCTTGGAGATGAATGAGGATCTTTGTATACCTTGTTACCAGCCTTGATCCTCTATATTGCCATTTTTATTCTTATTTTCTAATTTTTAACATTTTTAATGTCAGTTGGTTCAACTTAGTTATTTCCCTCGATTTCTTGAATGAAAGAACATGTTTTACTCGATATCTGTTCCTCTCATAACTACAACATGAGATGTTATTTTCAACAACATACTTATTTTTTTCACATCTATTGCATGAGAAATTCTTCTCACCAATTACATAGTAGTAGTAGTAGTAGTCCTTACTACAAACGACAGCAGCAACAGCAACAGCAACATTCGCCATTAACGATGTTTGAAATATCTGCTTTACTTCTAAGCTGATTGGAGCAAACATGCAATTTCGATTCTGACTTGAAACAATTTCTTATGCGAGCAGAGCACACGTCCTGAAGGATATTTAAGGGAGTGTTCGCCACTGTTCTCCCCCTTTAGCCACAAGAAGGACCCGACTGTGTAACTACCCACGTCGCCCAGTTCGACCACCAAAAACCTCTCTCTTGGCACGCAAATAAACTGCTGTTAGTCACGGGATCTCGGTGTCGAAAAATAGACTTCAATATCTAAGATGGCACCTGCTGCACATGGGCATGCCCGGATGACTTGTATGAAATTTTTTCAGCATAACTTTATGTGGAGATTACAATTCTGTTGTCACATATTGAGAAAGGTGAAATCTGGCTTCCTTTTTTATTTGTTCCAAAGTTACAGGTAATTCTCTGATAGTGTTTAATAACAGACCTGAGATTTCTTTTTCCTTTTTTAGAGCTGCTACAACCGTCTCTTCTAAAATTTCTTCATTTTTTGGGATTAATCTTGACAGTTCATCCGCATGCCCATGTTTTTTTTTTAGATACAATGTATTCCATCCTAAAATGATAGTTTAGTAGGGTTACACCCCATCGTTGTAAACGGTTAGCAGTGTAGGTAGGAATGCCTTTTTTGATCCAAATATAGTTACTAACGGTTTATGGTCTGTTTGAAGTATAAATGATCTACCATGTAAAAAGCGATGGTATTTTTTAACATCGAACACAATAATTTTTCTCAGCCGGTAGAAGAGTCCTTGAAGCGTGTGCGATCGGTTTAGTAGTACCTTCTTCATATTTGTGTAGCAATGCAGCACCCACTTCGTATTTACTAGCATCAGTTGTTTCTTTCACAGGATCATAATGAGCTAAGGCGAACTAAGGTGGACTTTTTTTTATTTTCTGGAAAGCCATCTCGCAATCTTTTGACCATATCCATTTTTTGTCTTTCCTTAATAATTCGTAAAGGGGGAGGGCTCTTAAATCGTACATTTTAAAAATGTAGATCGCATAATATCGGGGCAACCCAAGAAACGATTGTAGTTTTGTAACTGTGTCGGGTGCAGGCATATTTTTAATTACATCGGTCCTCTGTGGGTCTGGTTTCCTGCCTTCACTGTCTATCACTTGTCCGAGGTTCTTTCCATGAAGAATTGACACTTCCCAGGACTTAATTTGAAACCGAATTCTTCTAGTCGTTTGAACATAGCGCTGATGTGTTTTTTGTGTTCATGAACATTCTTACTTTTAATTAGAATATCTTCTAAATAGGCGATAGCAAACTCAAGACCCGCCAACATAGTGTCCATAATCTGCTGGAACAAAGCTGGGGTGACCTTTAAACCGAAAGGGAGCCTATTTAGTTTGAAAATTCCCTTATGTGTATTTATGCATAAATATTTTGAGCATTCCTCGTTCACTTTAATCTGCAAGTATGCGTCAAATAGATATATTTTTGAAAAAATCTTTCCTCCATTTAACTTTGAAAAAATGTCTTCTGGCGAAGGAAGTGGATAATTATGATTCTTCAGGCAATCATTTAACGCCGTTAAAAAATAAGCGCACACTCTTATTTTTTGTTTTTCTTTTTGACGCCCAGTCTACATGGTCTACCTTAGATATGACTCCCATTTTTCTAATCTTTCCAGTTCCTCGTTAATTGTGTCTAAGTGGATGACGTTTCTCCTTGGTTTAAAAATTAGAGTGACATTTTCCTTAAGTTCAAACTTGACTTCTGTCTTTGTACATAAACCCAAACCCTCAGAGAAAACTCTGGGATATTCTTTCAATTCATTCATGAATTTTTCATTTTTAATATATTTTTCTTTTCTGCACTGTTTATTTCGTTGCCACAAGAATTCATTGGGAGTTCAAATAAATTGAACAGTACTATCCAGTCTATTCCGAAAAGACATGAATTGAATCACATATACTTTTGTTTTTGCAGTTTTGTCACAAAAAGAAATATCACACTTTAATTCTCCTTTAAAGTTTAATTTTTTTTCTGAAACCTGTCTGGTAATTTTCTTGGTTTCAGATAATTTGGGTTTTCTAATTTTTCTCTATGTTTGTTCGTCAATAATACTTATGTCTGAGCCAGAATCCAGTAAAAACGTGATTGTATGACCATTTATAGAAAAAAAATCGAAAATACGTAGACATCTACGTATTTTCGATTTTCTCTGTTCTTGATTTCTTTTTTGACAGCTCAACGTTTACTTTTTCAAACTTCTTTTTCTTATTCTTGCGGCAAACAGATCATTTATGACCCTTACTTCCATAAGATTCACAGAATTTGTTCTTATACCAACATACATCTTTAGTATGCTTAGTATTTCTGCACGTCTTACATTTTCCTTTCTTTTTGAATTTAGGAGTTTTTTTTGGTTTTTATGCGTTGTACTTTGGCAACACTTTTTTCCTCAATTTTGGTATTATCCCTTTTAACATTAATGAGATGCTGACATTCTTCTGTCACACTTTGTAACGTTATTTTCGAACTTGCTCCACCATTGTTATGATTCTAGACCTTATTTCTTTTTACTTAGGGCCTATTAGTCCTTGAACAAAGATTAGGCATTTGAATAAATCTTTAGGGAGTTCATCTATGTTGAATTGTAGAAAAATCTTTGTTATCCGTTTTCACGATGTTTAGACATTTGTATCGCGTGTGGAATAGACTATTTCTTTCGTCAGATATCTTCGGCAGTATATTTATAGTTTCATCGAATTAAACTTCCTCGGGTTTTCTGGGCAATATCAAGTTCGTATATTTGGTATTCTCCTCTGTTCCCAGTTTCTGTAATAACAGGGTTACTCGTTCTTCATCCAATCAATCTAAACACCTTTTAGTAAATATCGTTTCAAATCATCTGAAATATGCTGGAAATGTAACGCCAGAATCAGGTTTGTATACAAATTCAGATAAAGAATTTGCAATTTGTGACTATAAAGAGGAACACTCACCGTCAGGAAAAAGAATGAGGTGCACTCACATGGAAGGCCAATGTGTTACACATAAAAACAGACTCTGTGTGTGTGTGTACCACTGGGTGACCAATGCACTCATGGGAAAGTCTCGATTGAGCACAAAGGCCACAAGTGAGATGCTTATAAGGCGGAGACTGAGCACGATAATCTCACTTGTGAAAGAGTACGATATTTCGGTTGATCTAGCACTAGTAAGATCTGGCCAGAACCGAGCAGACTTCCTGACGAGAGTTCCACAGTGGTGGCTCAATGATGTGAAGAGAGAGATTGAACCAACAAAGCCAGTGTGTGCTTTTGCCACAGGAAACCTGAACCCAACACAGCTGAACGAAATTCATCGACATCCTGGACATCCTGGAATCAGGCGAACATTATATTTTGTGCGTAGAATCGACCCGTCTGTGTCTAAAGCGACAGTAAAGGCAGTTATTCAGAATTGTGAGGAATGCCAGACAATAGACCCAGCTCCAGTGCAATGGAAAAAGGGAGGGCTCAGTGTGCAGGACGTATGGAACCGGCTAGGCATGGACATCACACACTACAATGGTTGCCATTTTTTGACACTGATCGATTGCGGACCCACGCGGTTTTCAATCTGGCAGCTACTACAATGGCAAGACACTGCACATGTGATCCGGCAATTAGAATCAGTGTATTTTTAACGTGCCCCCCCCCCCCCCCAGATTCTGACACGGCATTCTGCAGTCAACAGTTCAGGCAGTTCATGAACGAGTGGGGTGTCTGTGAAACAGTGATTTCAGCCGACGCAATCTGCCTTTTAGGGCGCACCAATATGCATCAGAGAGATCAGGCCCTACATAGAAACAAGTGGAGATGTAGGAACTAGTACATATTTCGACTGTCCAAACATTAGCCGAGAAACGGCGCCGAAAATCTGAAAAAAAGCGTGTTACGTGTCAGAAGCAATTAACCATGCACAGGGCCAGTTGTTTACCATACGCGAGATCGGAATGTCGCTGGGGTCTTAATGACTGATGGTGTGGACATCGACAAGGGAGGAAAGCCAATAGGGTCTTTGTCATGATAAGAGGTTGGGGTCCAATAGAGAAAGAGAGGATAATGGTTTTCTTTAGTGTAGATAAGATCTAAAAAAAACCTAAGCGATGAATTTCGATTGTCGTACCACCCAACGAGAGAGGGAGAGAGAGAGGGAGAGCGGGTCAGTGTGCCCCACCCTGGCCCCGAGAGAGAGAGAGAGAGGGAATGGAGAAATGTGCTGAAGAAAGAAAGAGTATGAGTTGTACGTTTTTCGTTTTGTTGTGGAGGCGAGAAGACAGAGATCGTTAGTTGGAGATTGGAGTTCGTTTTGGACAGACATCTCCGCCTGGGCTCGGGACGAGGATCACCGGACGAGAGGCTGCGCGAACAGCTTCTTGTCTGGGTGGTGTTAAAAATAGTGTCCCCCCTCACACACACACCGTTTCTCCAAACATAGATTAAGTTACAACTTATTTAACAACTGGGAAATCGTAAATAGAGGTTCATACACACAGAGAGACAAGATAGTTTAGTAAACAAAGCCATTATCGAAAAACAGACTTTGAGTTAAAGTTTAAAACCAATTGTTCATCTTGTTAAATAATTATTGCTTAGGAAAAGACCTAACCGAGTTGTTGACTTATTTCTGTTGTCGATTTGTTCTGCTTGTATAACATTGCCTTCACAGCGGACCAGCGAGGCAATCATCCCGACCTAGAGGAGATTCGACCGACACATCTTTGTTTTTACTGCCACTAAGACGATCATAGCCAGAAAGGGTGTTCACAGTCAGGAAGGATTCCTGCGTCGAGGACGGTTCTCATTACATTTGATGCCGTCGCAAGGAAGGAGCGTGTGAGGTACCTGTTCATATGTCAACTTCTGACCACGCTGTGCATACAGGCCATCAGGAAATGGTATTATAGAAAGGTATCATAGGACAGTGAAGTGGATTGCTGCATGAAAGAGCTGCCCTATTATTGAGGCTGTACAACATTATCCCCAAGGATGATGTGTCCGCATCATCAGCATCTGCCAATTTGTTGTGCTCATACCAGATTAGAGTGAAAGGAGTCAATGTTGTGCCCCATCCGAATCACCATGGGATCTCTGCACTTTATAAAGAGGGAGATACAGTTTGGGTGAAAAATCCACAAGGACGTTGCATGTCGAAATTCAGACCACTGGAGTGATGAATCTACAGTCGGTAGTCGTCAATGGCACACGTCGACATGTAGGAGATGTGCGCCCACGTCTCAGTTTAGCACCGATAGTGGACGATAATGATGACACATCATCAGATAGTAGTGGTTCTGCATCTGAAAGTGAGGGAGAGGGCAGACGGTACTTGGTTGAGCTACCTTATTCCATTGTCAATTCAGGTCCTGGTGCATCTGATGTAAGAGAGGAAGAAATAACTGTCCCATTACGGAGAAGTACTAGGATAAAGCGACCAGCCACCATCTGTCTATTGTGTGATCATACGATTAGGGGGGGGGGAGTGTGACAATAAAGAGGAACACTCACCGTCAGGAAAAAAGAATGAGGTGCTTTGCATCTCGTGTCTTCAGATTAAAAAAGGGCTTCATAGGTGCAGGTTTTTATGGTGGTCTCTGATTTGCATATGTGGATATCAGGTGATATAAATGAAGAGGACAGCTGGGAAGCAGAGAGAAGCGATTTAGATTGGAGAGAGAAAGGCAGAGAGAAAGTGGGTTGCACGAAATTCGGTTGGAAATTGAATTACAGTCAAAACTTCTTTTTTTCATTCTTTTATTTTTCTGGCACAGTTAGTTAATACAATTCCTCCGGCAGAAAAAAAACTGTTTTTTTTTTCACCGGTGGTCTGTTTCACAATTTTTTCGAAACTTTTCTGTTGTTGCAGTATTTGTTGCTGCAACTCTTGATGCTGTTGTCGTTGTTGTTGCAATGTTGCATGCTCGTACACAGTATTTTAGTCATTTCGACTACTTGTTCCATATTGAAAATACTCAGAACTTAACATGCAAAAAAACAATGTTTGTTTTTTTTTAGAAAAAGTAATAGCATACTAAAACGTATTCTATTGAACTTTTATCTTGTATAGTTCGTAATGTTAATGGTCCGAGTTCGAATTTAAGTCACGGTCCATCAAATTTTTTTAAAAATCGAACAATAAAAGTATTCTTACTTTAAAAAAAGGGTTTCCTCTTTGAATCGCCTTCTTTTTTTAAGATGTCTTTTAGTTGTATTGAAAAAAAAACAACCAAATCCACAGTAATCCTTGTTCGTTAGCAGACATGTACGTCTGACGATAAAAACTGTTTGTTGGATGCTTTCTTTTTCCCATTGTAGAGGTAAATCCTTCTTTGTAGTGTGAATTTGATTAGCGAACAACGTTTGCAGTTGATGTCTTTAAATCAACGTCAGTCGGATTATTTCGTTCACAACGTGACTTGTATGTATTTACTAAATTTATTTATAAAGCACGCGCGTGATTGAATGTATTCCAAAATTTGGTTTCGTTTCGAATCCTTGTTTGCCAGTTCATATAGTTGACTTTATCACATCTTTTATGGTTTCGTTTTCGAAATCCTCACCGCCAGCTGATATAACTTGGTTAGAAGTTATAATAACAGAAATAACCATAGTGTAAGGTCTTTAATATAGTATGGTTTATTACAACGTATATGTTTTGTACAAAACAATAGCACTACCGGTAATCAAATAGGATTAGCATAATACACTCGAATACCGTCGAATACACATACTACTGTTCGTAGTCATATATATATTCTACAGACTAGTTCGCTTCTTTAGTGACTGAGAGGAGTCTGGTATCCCATCACAACACAGACTTTTAAGAACATTCTCCTGTTATGAACTCCTCTCTGTAGGGCAGGCACGTAGCCAGACTTCTAACTTGGGGGGCAAGCCATTTTTAGAAGGGGCAAAACTAATATTGATATTCTAATATGAGTGACGTGTTGGTTCAGTGTGGGTGTGTACTGATATATAAATATAAATAAGTAGTAAGAAAAATTCAATTTCTTTTATATAATCTAAATATATTGTTGTGTATTTCGGTAGGTACATGTAAATAACAACATAAGCATAGTAAAGCACATACAGCATAGTAAACACAGTAATAATAACATAAAGTTCGTAAAATAAGGTAGCTACTTGCTAGCTCTACAGAATTCTATTATAATCTCCTATTTTTACAGTTATTGAAATGCGCAAGGATGCACTCTCTGTCAATGTTTCTCAGCAAATCTTTTTCAAAGGATATGAGGCAGAGTGAGGTCAGTCTCTCTGTTGACATCAAAGATCACATTCTTGTTTTGATGCGCTTCACTGAAGAGAATAGTCCTTCAACAGTTACTGAGGTCTGTGGGATGGTAAGGAGCAATTGCAATACTCTATGCACCGATGGAAAAATATCCCTGTCACATTGTTCGAATAATTCTGAACGTCAGAGATCTTCGATAGGGAGACATCGCTGAATGTAGTTCTTGAATATTTCCATCTCACTCTCCTTTACCAAAACACCAAACAGTGGACCTAGCTGTTTCAGCATCTTACTGTCCATGAATGATTCTGATGACGTGTTACACACTGCAGCAGCTTTTTTCATCACTGCACATTGAGCATTTCCAAATCGAGCACAGAGTTCTCTGCTAATGTGCCCCAGCAACTGTCGGAGTACCAAATCAAAATCTTCCACTGTACCCACAAAGTTATGGCCAACGGAACCAGTCACTAATGCACCATCTAATTTTCCGGATAACTTTCGTGCCCTTCCAGATGGCCAAGTATCAATATCCGTGATATCGTACTTTGTGGCAAGCTCCAATGCATACTTCACCACCTTCTTTGTATTGAATGATTTTGCGTGTTCAAGTAGTGTTTCCACCAAGCTAATAGCTGTCTCCGCATTTGTTTGTTTCTTTTGCAGACCTTTGGTCACAACATCTGTACAGTCATATAATCTTCCAAAAAAGATTAGGAGAACTAGGAACTTCTTTGTCTGAATTGCTTTCAGTAGAGCAATAGCAGAAAGTTTTGTTTCAGCAGCAGGATCATTTTGAAAGGATGCCAGAGTGTCCAAAATTACATCAAAACGACACAAGAACTTTTCAACCTCTAAGGATCTGGAAGACCACCTGGTTGTAGATGAATGGGTTAGTTCCAATTGTTGGTCTTTCGGATACAACATCTTCTGGATTTTCAGGTATCGGGAATGACGTTTTGTACCTGTCATGAAAGTGTACACTAAATCCATGGTCTCGAAGAATGTCTTAATGGCAAAATCAATCTCAGTGACAGATGCGAGAACTAAATTCAGCCTGTGAGAT
This sequence comes from Sepiola atlantica, assembly GCA_963556195.1. NCBI lineage: Eukaryota > Metazoa > Mollusca > Cephalopoda > Sepiida > Sepiolidae > Sepiola > Sepiola atlantica. The sequence goes on from OY744519.1 coordinate 145,035,354, forward strand.
GCACATTGCACATACTCGGCATATGTATAGCCAGCCCTTTTCATCAGCGCTTGGACACCACCACGTTCACCTGACATCACACTTGCACCATCGTATCCTTGCCCAACACACATCTCCTTCTCCAAGTTCATAGACCACAGCATACCTTGTAGCTGTTCCGAAATACTGGCAGCAGATAAGTCATACAGCTCCATAAAACCAATGGCCCGTTCATGGACTTTTCCTCCGTGCAGAAATTTTAATGAAACACCAAGTAATTCTTTGTTAGAGATGTCCTTAACCTAAAACCGCATAATATCCGGCTTCCTGAACCGGGCCCCTGATTTCCTCTAACTGAACCTTCTGCGCTGCAAAGTGTAAATCATTTTGAATCTCTGGGCTTAACATTTGTGCATTTCTCGGAAGTTTCTCCAAGCGTTGTTGAATAGTTTCGGCCGCTCGTCGAGTCGTTTTTTTTTTACTTCAAAATTGGTAAATCACTGTAAGATGAAGTGATTAATTCGTCGTTTCATAGCCAAAATGGCGGACAATAAATCGGCTGTATTTTTCTGATTCTTTTCCGACCTTTAATTTGAAAGAAGTAAACAAATTTAAACAGTAGTAAATAAACTTACTTTTAGGCAAGATGACCACCAGAGATTAAAAAACTGAATTACATTTGCAAAAAAATAATTAATAAATTAATTCCATGACAAGAAAAACAATTTTGATTTTTTAAATACATGATTTTCTAAGCAGTTCAAATAACTTTCTATTGGATAGTTTAAATACTTCCAAATTCGTTTCAAATTTCGAACAGAGACGAAATAATTGATATATTTTTCAATTATTAACAAAATATTAAAATGGCTTACTTGATTACGAAGAAACCTAAATGCATTATGATGGATTTAATCTCGTAATTTAATTACGAACCGGGTTGAAATAATAACATTATTTAGAAAGTCATTCTTAACATAGGGGGAAGCGTGGGGGGGTGTAAACTATTCTGTACTTTTACCTAACAATGTAATAAACAAAATATATCGTAAAAATTCAATTTAACTTGAAAATCTTATCTAAAAATGGCCCGGTCCGTAAACTGCACAAGTACCAAAAAGATAACACAATAAGTGTTCTTTATTGGTAGGGGGTAGCCTCGTATTTACAACTATATCCCCCGCAAGTACAGTTCTAAAATCTGTTTTCAATCGATATATCTTCCCTAATTAATTACCGACTTTTCCTTTGTCGAATTTTCCATTGCCGAATTTTCATTTGTCGAATATTCAGGGCACCCCTTTTTTCTTTCAATTTACAAAATATCTATTTCTTACATTGTTTTTAAATATTGGTGTAAAAATATAAGTCTCGATGTATTGCTTCTAAATAGGGGGTATTTAGAAGCAAGACATCGAGACTTATAGTAATTTCTCCTTTCTCAAATAATATTTATTTAAAAAGAATCTCACAAGAAAAGACACGTTTCACAAGAAATTTTAATCCAGAACTCTATAATAAAGTGTATAATTAATAATTAAGATTATGATTAGATTAACTTTGTTTGACGTTGTCTTTTGAACTAATTTTGAACATTTTTCTTTTTTTTGTAAAGACGGGCTACTTTTCGTTAAGTTTTATTTTCTTTAAACAAAAAATGTTAGTTGTGTTGTTATTCATTGTTTTGTTGTAAAAGTTGCAGCAATAAATGAATAGAGTTCTTCAAGAAAAATTCCAAACGAATGAGACTAGTTTTTGCTTCTTTAAAAAGAAACTTAATGTAGATAAATCGATTTCATTTGCTTCAAAACAATAGCGTATTAATAAATACTTATTTAAAAAATATTTATTTACAAATATTGGAGGATGGCATAGCCTCTTAAGTGAACCCCACGATTTTCAGTTATTTAAACATCCAAAGATTAATAATTAAAAAAATGCTATTAGTAATTATTTTTTTCTAAAAACACATTTTAAATTTCTTTAAAATAGAGTTAACAAAAAAGAAAAGAAATATATGCCCTTACATTTATGTTGGTCAAAATTTCCTCTTGTCTTTCTAAAAGTAGTTGTCTCTTAGAAAATGAAAATGTAACTAAACTGTTTCAATAACCAAGAATCTTTTTTATTATTATACTTTTATTCTATCTCCCTATCCACTCTTTATTTATTTTGACATTTCTTTTCACTATTAGTTCACATAGACATGAAAAATCAAAATCAAAGAAAAAACTGACGCCAAAGTCTTCAACTTCCACTTCTCACATATGTGTGAAAAAATATTGGCTTCACTAATTCACTTATAACCACCCTACATCACAAGCCTTTTTTTGCTTGCCTCTTGTACGTGGGGTTTATATCCTACCAATGCTGTTTTTTCTTTCAACTTCATCTCGGGTGAAATCTGAGATTTTTTCTATGTTAATTTCAAAGATTTTGAATGTAACATTCACAATTTTTGAAATTAACAGTTGAAACTGACAACAAAAAGAAAAAAAATGTATTTGAGATTCGTGATAAAATACAAAAATAATTTTTTAAACTAATTCCCAGTTTCATTTGAAAATAATTTAGCTTGCTAGTATTCATTTCTATCTTTTGAATGAAGACAACACTTTCTTTTATAAATTTAAAAAAATATCTTTAAAAGAAGCTGGCAGAACAACAACGTGAATTTATTTTGTGTTTATATTACATCATTTGGATTATAATTATTTAATTGATAATTTATAATATTAGATAGTGTGAATTAACAATATTTAAAAATATATATTTAGTAAGTTGACAAAAAAAGACAGATACACTGACAATCTCTTTCACCAAGCAGGAAAAAGGTGAAAAGCATCGAGGCTTTGTTTCCCTCACCACTTGATTTGAAACTAGCGAAGTTATGTTTGAGTTTGAGAACGCGTACATTTTTCTTTTTTTTTCTTTTGACAAGGTAACATGGATCAAGAGAAGAATAGGGACCCCAGATCATTAACACAAGACGCGGGACATATTTTGGAAGTCACCGGTTGACCTCGCAATACACGTGGTCTCTATTTACAAAACACTTGTAAATAGATCTTTTATTTATGCAGTATATTTCGGAATTTTTTTTCGTGTTGTGTATTTTAAGAAAAAGTGGATACTTTTTTTTCTTTTCGTAGGGAGGCGAGTAACTAGCGAAGTTTTATTTATTTGTTTATAATTGTTGCTTAAAGAAAAAAAGGAAAAAACTTCACGAGGGCAGAAATGGGGGCGGGGGGTATGAAATATTTATCACCGTACTTAAGTAATCTTTCGTTTTGTAGGGAAAAATCAAGCTTCCCAAAAAGGGGCACTCTGGATCTTACCTCAGTTTAGAAGGATTTTTCCATACTACACATTGCTCCTAGCCTGAGGAGGCAAAACGGATGATTACGCAAGTTATGTTAATAAATAAACGAAATATATACGCTTTTTAAAAAATCGGCTGACTTGTAATCTTTCGTTTTGCCTCCCCACGAGGGCGGAGTTAGACTTCAAAAATCAGTTTCTAAACGGAAGCAATTTAAAATTTATGAAGTTTTTTCTTTTTTTTTCTGTAAGCAACAATTATAAACAAATAAATAAAACTTCGCTAGTTACTCGCCTCCCTACGAAAAGAAAAAAAAGTATCCACTTTTTCTTAAAATACACAACACGAAATATAGAATTGCGTTTAAAATTTGTTTTTTATTTAGTAAATAAAAGTAAAAAAAAAAAATGATAAATTGTTTTGTTTATTGCAAAACGACAGATTACAAGTCAGCCGATTTTTAAAAAAGCGTATACATGTTAAAAGAAAAAAAACCCGTGTCACTATTTACAAAACGTAAATAGTGACACAAAAACATGTTTTAAAAGAAAACATGTTTATTTATGAACTCTCTGCCTTAAAATAAATATTAACATGTTAAAAGAAAAAAAAAATTCCGAAATATACTGCATTTATTAACATAAATAAAAGATCTATTTACAAGTGTTTTGTAAATAGAGACCACGTGTATTGCGAGGTCAACCGGTGACTTCCAAAATATGTCCCGCGTCTTGTGTTAATGATCTGGGGTCCCTATTCTTCTCTTGATCCGGTAACATGAATTTAAATCATATTTAGATGTTATTATGGTCAATAGTTTTATTTTAACTGGTAAAATTCGTAAATATTTAGTATGGTATCATTAGTACCAGGAATGGAGAATTAAGTTTTAAGCAAAATAAAATCCAAAGAAGCGTTTTTGAAATCGGAAATTATGTTAAAAATTGGTGGGAGGTCCCCTCTTGGTGGGTGGCCCAGGGCCCCAGCCCCCTTAATCCGGCCCTGCCGTAAAATATATTACACAAAAGTAAATACTGGTTCATAATGAAGAAGTATAGTTGACTACGAAATATAAGAGTATTTATATTTATAATATTTTTTTGATCACAAATTTCAGGGGGTGCAAATGTAATTGCAGAGGGGGGGGGGGGCTTGCCCCCTCTGGCACCCCCTGGCTACGTGGGGGATGTAGGGACAAACAGGACATTAATTCTGCATAGTATGGACTGTCAATATTTTGCCTCGTCCAGACTCATGGGCTTATTCATTATCACTAACACCTTCTCTATTATAACATGTTTAACGAAGTTTGCCAATAAAGTTGATAAATATATTAGAATTGGATTTGTACTTAATTCTGTAGAATTTGGTGACCACGACGTGATTCGAACACGCAATAAAATTCCTACAATTCTACATTTTGGTCACCCCAACGTATCTTTAACTCTACATTTTGGTGAATACTTCTGACAACTTTGTGGGTTGTCTTCGTTCCTCTTAACCTTTCAGGCAACTTCTTCTAACAACAACTACATGAGATGTTATTCCCAACAAAAACGTTCCCCCTCTCCTCACACCGATGCAATGTGTTTTCTCAGAACCACTGCGTTTGTATACACGCGTTGGTGTGCCTTTCACATCTTTTGGTTGGAGGACAACTCGATACAAGTGAAGAAATAAAAAGGAATTCGTAATAATATTTGCGTTTATTTGTGCCAATAAAATATACAGAAATAAATGAGGCCTTGAATAAAAAAAATAGTAATTTGATCCCTGGTCTTTCGTCAAAATCATTTTTTGTTTTCTAAAACAATAAAAAAAATAATAAACAGACGAGAATAAGACTGACGTAAGCGATTCATATTCAGAAGAATATCCGTCTTTCGACGGGTTTATACAATGTTTAGGTGTTGTATTTAATTGTCTACGTTTTGCCCAGCAGACGACAAACAAATTAGTTTGTTATTAATAAAGTAGCCCCCCCCCCCCCAAAAAAAAAACGCCCTTTCTTCATCGTTTCACTGCTCCCTTGGCAGTGATAATCAACCTCTTTGTAGTTTCTTCTATTTCTGGTGTCCTTTTCTACGCAGTCTTCAATACTTAAATTTCAAGAGAATTTGTCGTCCCATCAACTTTAGTCATAAACCGATTTTTCGTCTTTTTTCATGTATTTCTTCATTGAATTCTATTTCCAAAAATATCAAATTCATTTTCTTGCAGCAAATTAAATACGAGAAAATACATCTTTGATTGATGTAACGAACAGCGCCGTAGAGAAGGTGAAGTTGTAACTATACAAGCCTTATTCAGCTGTTGTGCTATAGTACAGTTACAAGACTGGTGCAGTCGTGTATTATACTACTGTATATTATACTCCTGACCAATGGTTTCACGCCCTGGTCCATTGTCATGATCTAGTAGTTGCGATCGTCAGATGACATAGAACACGATTCTGTAGCTGCTTTAAGTATTTTCGAAAGTACACAACAGGATCGTGTTCTATGTCATCTGACGATCGCCCAGGGCGTGAAACCATTTGTTATGGTCGATTAAAATACACGTAATTTATTCAATTACTGAATCGCTGTGTGTGAGAAGGTATCGAGCACTGTATATAAGAGCAAATCCAAAATTTTCAGGCGGTTTTCAAAGCCGATATTTACAGCTATTTATATATATATGTAACTAAACTGTGTCAATAACCAAGAATCTTTTTTATTATTATACCTTTATTCTATCTCCCTATCCACTCTTTATTTATTTTGACATTTCTTTTCACTATTAGTTCACATAGACATGAAAATCAAAATCAAAGAAAGAACTGACGCCAATATATATATATATATATATATATATATATATATATATATATATATATATATATATATATATATATATATATATAATGTGCTTTAGCAGTAATATAATTTTACTATTTTATTCCTATGATCTCCTCTGATGAGAAAAACATACATTTTTGAAAATCCATGGGTTAAGGAAAGAACAAAGGTTTATTTATACATTCCCTGTTCGAACTATTTGATAATTTAATAAATATTGTACTTTTTCCCATTTTTATTCTCATCACTCATTTCCTTATATTACTGCTCTATCTTGTATATTGAACATTGATTTTTACCTGTAATAATTTGATATATATTTTGTTAAATATGAAGAAAATGTTGATGTTTTTGTGCCTGACTTTTTTTTTTATCTTTTGTAAAAGGCGCCAAAGAAATAAATAATGCTATTAATGTAAATACATTTATGACATATTCATTTACATACGTTCCAAGGATTCAACATAAACAACAGTTTCGTGTATGATCGTTTCTGCGACGATATAGATTTTTATTGATATATATTTGTTTGTGGTATATTCCAGAGTTATAAAAAAGAGGAGGTAATCCGGACAGCCACATGCAGTATTTCAGAAATCAACCCATTTTTTCATAAAAACGGGCCAGGTCTTAACAAAACTGTTTAAATGCAACACCAACAACAACAAAATCTTATACATAAAGTAAAGCCGGTCTGTTTCTCGTTTCTTTGTGATTTAATCTTTTTTAATACAACGTGATTCTGTTTAATTATGTTTCGATATACACATATGCTTTTCATCCGAGTATGTTCTTACAAATATAATATAATAATATGGAATAAATAAGAATAAAAATCATAATATTGTATTGTAATATTTACCATAATATTGTATAATAATAATACGGTATATTTGTTAGATAACGAATATTGTTCTTTCTTAACTATTACTATTGATTATTATTATTATTATTATTATTATTATTATGATTAAAATGTTTGTGTTTATTATTAAACATAGAAGATATTAAATAAGAAATGATTAAGGCATTAAAATAATGGCGTTTTTTATACTTTGTTTATAGGTTTTAGTTGCGTCCACGCATAAGAAGCTTTGTTTGTGGTCTGTCGCTTAGTAGGTTAGTTGGTAAATAGGTCGTTTAGTCGGTCAGTTGATCGGTAAACGCACAGTTTGAATGGACGAAGTGTAAGAAATCGATTCGTTTTTTTTTTGTATTTTTCGTGTGAAAAGGAGAAAGAGTTTTAAAAACTGGCCATGTTATAGGAATAAAAGGATAGTGACTCGTCTGTATGTGATACTCTCATTTTCACAGGTGTATATATATATATATATATATATATATATATATATATATATATATATATATATATATTAATATTAAGTTAAAGATAAGCGATGTATCGTTTAAATTATTAAACTATCGTGCTAATATAAAGCTAAATATATTGAATAGAGCAATCAATTCAAGATGGATACAATATTTATTAAAACATCAGAAGTTCAAAGCAAGGAGTTTCATATCCTTAATCCATGGATTTTCAAAGACAAACTCTTTTCATTAGAGGATAAAAAACCCCAGTAATGTGACTGTAAATATTATCGGCAACATTTAACTTTGAAGAACTTTTTGTTAAGAAAAAACGTAAAGTTAGGGTAGTTACCATAAAAAACAAAACAGCTGTTATAGTGGAAATAAAAGTTTGATAAAAAAAAAATACTCAAAGTATTTAGGAGTCCAAATGTTGTTGTTAAGAAGTTGATTATGCGACGGTGGTCATTTGAGTTCGTGTATCCTGTGCGCGTAGAAGTCCGAGGATAAAATTATCCAATTCAAAGGATCCAGGATTAAGTTTATCAGTCATAAATACCGGCCCGAAAATATCGGTATTTAAATCCGTATTTGTAAATTAACAAAACACTGATCTGCCAGGAAGCTCGAAAGTTTGGCAATGCATACTTTGCTATACATCGAACTCTGACTGATAAACTTCATCTCGGTTCCTTTGAATTGGATAATTTTACCAACTCAACTGACCACCGTCGAATAATCAGCTTCTTAACAACAACATTTGAACTCCTAAATGTTTTGAGTATTCTTTTTCAAACTTTTATTTCCGCTGTTTTGTTTTTGATGGTAACTACCCTGACTTTACGTTTCTTCTCAACAAAAAGTTCTTTATCTTTCGTTTTTTGTGTACAAATTTTTCAAAGTTAAATGTTGCCGATAATATTTACAGTCACATTACCGGTTTTTTAATCCTCTGATGAAAAGAGTTTGTCTTTGAAAATCCATGGATTAAGGATATGAAACTCCTTGCTTTGAACTTCTGATGTTTTAATAAATAATGTATCATACAATTTTTTATTTTCATCTGTCATCTCATATATATATATATATATATATATATATATATATATATACTTCTCCAATAAATCCTTTATATTATAATATTTAAATAATCCCTTCATTTCTAGAAATAAAATCAAGTTTACGGTCGATTATGAAAATGCTGTGGCTGATAGTGCTGGAAAAGAATGACGCAAGTGAGTGAATTTTTTTTTCATTATTTGAAAAGATTTTTTTTAGTTGAATATTTGAACATATTGGAAAAATTTGTGTTTTATTAAAATTTAAAGATTTAAAATTATAAACATTTCTTGATTTTCTGAAACAGCACCTTCCTATAATCATAAGGTCACGAGCCGCCACTACCCCCCCCCCAAAAAAAAATCCGTGTGTTACAAATGTACCCGGAGGTTTCCTTAAGGCATGCATTTCGACACTGATTGTCGAAAAGCGGGTTTTTCGAAGATCTGTCCACTCTCCAGTTCCATAAAATGAAGAATATCGCCCTTGAACCTGGGCACGTGCGTCTCCTGCAAAAAAAAGACAAAATGAAAAGATGAAATCTTTCGAAATAAAATATAAAAGACTTAGAAATTTAAAATTGAATATTTTACGTTTTGTTATTTGTTTTCTTCTCATTCTGATGAATTTGATGATGATCTGCGTCGTCAAATAAGAGGAGCCAATAAATATGTTCATCCATTCATTCTAATGATGCATCAATAAGCACAAGAAGAAGAGGAAGGAAGAAGGGAAAGGGTGGAAGATGAAAAGACACAAGAAGCTGAGAAAGAATAATCGGTAGGAGGAGGGGAAGAATGATGAGGATGAGAGAGAAAAAGAAGAAAAAGAAGAAACGGGTGTTACTTATTCAGGAGTTCTCTCCTTTGAACCATATTCAGGAGTTATCTCTCTTGAATCATATTCAGGATTTATCTCCCTTTAACCATATTAAAGTTATATATCTGCTAAATTATACTAGCTAACAACAGAATGTACTCTCTAATAGAGAAAACCGAAAATATCTGGTTCTAAATTCACATGTGGGTGAATTTAGAACCAGATATTCTTCCTCATTTGGTCTTGGTCTTCAAGCCAGTCAAGCATGGTCTCGATCTTAGCGTGGTTATCACAACTCTGGTGCGGTTTCCGTCAGACACCTTTCAGATTCCATTTCTTGATCATATATCTTTCCCTATTTGTTTTTGGGACTATTAACATAGTATTTTAATGGAGCTTTCCGTTAGTAACTACACCTGTGGTTTTGTATATCCTTCTTATGCTTCTCTCTGTAAGAAAAAATAGGCATGTAAAAATGTTTGTATGTGTGTGTGTGTGTGTGTGATAATAAAAGAATCAAATTTCAGAGCAAAGTGAATCTCAATATTCAAACCTTTAAATAGTTATTTCAAAATTTATAATAGATAACAGATAAAAGTTGTATCATATAATGATTTAATGTCAGTTTCGAAGTAAAGAAAAGCTAACACATGTTTCTAGAAGAATTTAAAACATACTTGAACAAATTCAGGCAGTAAACAAAAAAACCCAATCGTCAGAGAATTGTTGTCAAATGAAAACCATCAAAGTGAAATTGCATTAATTTGTTCACGTGTTAGCTCTTCTTTTTCTTTGCTTCGAAACTGACATTAAATTATAGTATGCTACAACTTTGATATATATATATATATATATATATATATATATATATATATATATTCCACGGACACGTGTTTCGACGTTACAGCGGCTCATCAGCGTGAATGACTAGTACTTGGCTCAAAACTACGATCACTGGGGCTGTGACTGAGTGCGCTAACTGTTATGCTAGGAGACCTGTCGGAAATGAAGTAACCATTAATCGTTTATAAAGTTATTTTTGTTCTTATTGTTTTAGCAATACTTAACTAATGGCATGTTTTTCTCACCTTGAGCGTACGGAGTTGCCTCCATTTTAAATATGCATGAGTGTTCTCCCCTGCATATGTCTTATCGACCCACTTTAATATATATATATATATATATATATGGTAAAATGAAAAAGGAAAACCAAAAACTGGATGTTTTTTATGTGTACATCAACGTTTCGTCTTTATTTATAAGACTTCATCAGGATGATGATATAGGGAAAAGATATCATGCAAGCACAGATACATGTAGGGTAGACATGTTGGGAAGAAAAATAAAAATAAAATAAAATGAAAAATAATGGCAGCGTCTTGCTGGACGTCCGTACTTGTTAGAGAATGAAAATGAGTGACGAAAGTGAGTGGGAGAGAAAGGGGAAGGGTGGAGGGAGCAAGGACTACTGTGGCTGGCGATGAGAGAAAGAGGTGGGGGATGAGCAGGGGTAAAATGGATGGCAGAGAGAGATTGGAGGAAAGGAGGGAGGGGGTGTTTGACCAGATGGCTGTGGTCGAGATTGAAAGGGAAGAGTGAGTTGGAATGTTTGTGTGTTGCAAGGGACAGTGTATAAGCCGGCATGGGATGTGGGTGTTTTTTGGAAATGTCTGGATGTGTTTAAAGTTTGTTTTATGGATTGAGAAGTGGTTTGTACTATTGGAATGCCTAGTTTGTTGAGCGTGTTGCATATGGATGTGTTATTGGAATGCGTGGGTAGGAGAAGGGGTCTGTCTATGAGAGAGGTGTTAGGGGTTTGATTTTTTTGTGTGGTGTTTCTGGAGAATATTTGGAAGGCTTTTTTCTCCAGAAACACCACACAAAAAAATCAAACCCCTAACACCTCTCTCATAGACAGACCCCTTCTTCTACCCACGCATTCCAATAACACATCCATATGCAACACACTCAACAAACTAGGCATTCCAATAGTACAAACCACTTCTCAATCCATAAAACAAACTTTAAACACATCTAGACATTTCCAAAAAACACCCACATCCCATGCCGGCTTATACACTGTCCCTTGCAATGATTGCCATCAATTCTACGTGGGAGAAACACAACGTGAATTAAAGAAACGATTAAATGAACATAAAAGGGACATAAAAAACAACAACCCTCTTAGTGCACTTTTCTCCCATGCTCTAGAATATGGTCATGCATTCAAATTTGAACAAGCCAAAATCACTAAACACATCCACAACAAATCTCGGCGAAGATTATTGGAAACTGCCCTCATCACATCCTCCACCACCATCAAGCAACGAAATGGTTTCTTTAACCTATCACCCTTAATAAGCAAGATCATCCTCACAGAACAAAGTCTTTTGCCTGATCATGGCTAACTTTTATTTTCATCTCTAACCTTATGACACTCTTCCATTCACCCACACCCTTCCTTCTTCTCCCTGAATCTTCTTTTTTCCCTCACTTTTTTCCCTCACATTTTTAATACTACAGTCCAAATAAACTTTCTCATGTTCCAAATATTTCAAATATTCCTCACCCACCCTTTCAATCACCCCCCTCCCCCACCCACTCCAATCCCTCACTCATTGCTATCATTTTCCAAATATTTCCAATATTTCACACCCTATCACGACAAATCCTCCCTCTTCCCCCTCTCATCTATTTTCTCCCATACCTCTTCTTAAATTCCCTCATTTTCTCAAAACGCTCTCTAAGACCATAACTTTCGCCCATCCACCAAAATCACAGCCCCCCCCTCCCTCTCTACCCATCCCCATTTTCCCTGCATACACCCCCCCACACACAAACATTCCAACTCACTCTTCCCCTTCAATCTCGACCACAGCCATCTGGTCAAACACCCCCTCCCTCCTTTCCTCCAATCTCTCTCTGCCATCCATTTTACCCCTGCTCATCCCCCACCTCTTTCTCTCATCGCCAGCCACAGTAGTCCTTGCTCCCTCCACCCTTCCCCTTTCTCTCCCACTCACTTTCGTCACTCATTTTCATTCTCTAACAAGTACGGACGTCCAGCAAGACGCTGCCATTATTTTTCATTTTATTTTATTTTTATTTTTCTTCCCAACATGTCTACCCTACATGTATCTGTGCTTGCATGATATCTTTTCCCTATATCATCATCCTGATGAAGTCTTATAAATAAAGACGAAACGTTGATGTACACATAAAAAACATCCAGTTTTTGGTTTTCCTTTTTCATTTTACCATCACGTCGGATTACCTTCATCCTTCTCTTCCCATATATATATATATATATGTCAAGAAAACACAAAACACACACAACAGAGAAAAAGAGGGCAAGAAGAGGAAGGAGAATAATAAGTTATTTAAAATTAATAATAATAAGTTATTTAAAATTAATAAGTTATTTAAAATTAATAATAATAAGTTATTTAAAATTAATAATAATAAGTTATTTAAAATAAGTTATTTAAAATTAATAATAATAAGTTATTTAAAATTAATAATAATAAGTTATTTAAAATTAATAATAATAAGTTATTTAAAATTAATAATAATAAGTTATTTAAAATTAATAAGTTATTTAAAATTAATAATAATAAGTTATTTAAAATTAATAATAATAAGTTATTTAAAAAGTAATAATAAGTTATTAAAAATTGACCCTTTTTCTTTTTTTTATATTTATAAACCATAAAATGGAAATGAAAATGACCTATTTACGGTAAATTGACGTAGAAAACCTAACTCATCTAAACCTACAAAATAATAATAATCTCAAAATTTTAGCTTCGATGCAATTGCATCTGAAATGGGCGTATTTGCTGGTGACAATTAACTCTATTCCTTGTAGGAGGGCAAAATGACCTCCAGTCTGTACTGGAATGTGGCCCAAAATGGATGGTCATATTTAATGCCATCAAGACAAAGCTCCTTTCCTTTAACAATTATAAGAACCACTTTCCAACCACTGATTGTGATGGCAGACAGTACCCTTCCTCAGAATCCTACGTACAAATCCCTCATCCTGACATTCTCAGGCAACATGAATCGGAATAAGTACATAGAAGATGCTGCCAAGTCTGCCGCAAAGAAGGTAGGCTCCCATTACTGGGCTAGAAAACTTCTCACACCTGCCAGTATCTTGTACCACTATTCGTCCATTCATTGAGTATTGTCACCACATCTGAATAAAGTAAAATAAAGAATTTCTAACCTAATAGGTCATGCACTGGCTGCATCCCCCCACCCTTTGCATTGCCACAGTGCTTCCATGGAATGTGCTACGATGAACTTATTGAACTTGTGCTCCCTAAACAAAACTGGCCCTGACCCACTTGACTTGCAGTTCAATTTAACTCCTTTACTGTGGAGGTTCCTAGATGGTGGAAGATTTTCTACTCTGATAGTTTCTTTCCTCCAACAGCTTGCCTTTGGAATTCCCTTCCTGCTCCCTATTACCTGACTGTACCAACATGCAGAAATTTAAATGTAATGTGAACAAACTTTTTACTGCCCAACTTCCCTCCCAAGTTTCCACCGTATAAATACGCTTCAGTGGCAATATGCCTTGTTTTGGGTTAATAAAAGTTTTTTAAAAGGTATTACAAAAACAAACAATTAAAATATCAGTTAATACAAATTGTAAGAAAAAAAACAAATAAACTTATATTTTTATGTTTTTTATATTTATGTTTATATATTTGTGTTTATATATTTATGTTTATATATTTATGGATTTATAAAAAATCAACAACAACAACGTGTTCGCTATTATTATTATTACTACAATATACTTTTGAATAATTTTGTTGGAAATTCATTTTCTATAAAATAATTCGAGTTTTAATATAAAAACGGATTTGAACGAAAAGAAATGTTTTAGTTTTCGTTACTCAGTGATGAACGCTAACCCATCTCCTTCGTGGACGTCAACCAATGGCGTAATGACTGAAGTCAAGGAGAAGCTTCCTCAGCCATGTCGAACCTCTAACAATATCTCAGGGAGAGACCAGACTACAAGTGTGAACCAGAAGGATAGAGAATCGCCCCCCTTCCACTGACATGGGAATCTCCCTCCCTCCTGGCTCAAAAGCATCCTGGTTCCAGTGGAAAACACTCAACTGCCTGAGAACAGGAATGGGTCGATCAAACGTTGCTATGGTTAGATGGGGCTACAAAACCGACCCAACCTTCTGTGAATGCTGAGAGGAGGACCATATGATGCAACACTGTCTTGTTTGCCCTCTACTGCCCAATCGGTGCAGCTTGAAATATCTTCAGAGTACAACAATAAATCAAAGGACTGCGTAAAAAAGTAGAAAATTATCTTATGACCACATGCTTCAAAGACACGCAAAGAAGAAGAAAAGGAAGTTACTTTTGTAGTGCAACGTGATTGCCCTGGGGATACTAACTGTGACAAAATGTGCGCTAGGTTAAGTTTTTAGATTTAGTGAAGAATGCGTTGATGGATTTCGAATACAATATTGTGAGATTTGAAAAACAAAACAAGTGATGTGTGAGTGAGTCAAGATATACATAAAACCAAACAATTGAATAGCTAGTGAATGAGAAAATGTCAGAGCAGATTTTGTGATTGTGAGGGTGTCTTCTGCGCTTGTTCGCAATGGGGAGGAGGGGTTGGATCCCCCACTGTACATGAAATAGAAAAGTGTGAGAAAGTAAGCAATGAAAATTCCTTTTGTGTTTTTCGAGTCTTAAATTTTAAATCAGCTTGTGGGAGAAAGATAATGGACAAATAAGTGGTTTTTCTTTTAGTCTTAACATGGCCTCATCAAAGAAATGTTAAATTAGTTGACGTCAGAATGGAAACTGTGAAAGAAATAAACAATTTTGGCAGCCATAAACAATGTCGACTCCTCTCCCCGTAGAGAAATATTTATTACTGACTTTTTTGTTTAAGTTTTCTGAATTTTGAAAAAAAAAAGAAAAAATGCCAAAAGGGGGCTCGATTTACATTAAATTAACATGGTGACAAACGGATGCCCTTCATCTAAAAATTACACAGATCTGTGTAATAATATTATAATCTGAAAATTCATCGCTAGTTTTCCAAAGTTGTTGAGCTAGAATTATCTGAGTTATCTCCCTTGAATTTATTCTCGACCAGCATTAGAAAACGCGCTCTCTTATATGGAAGTTAAAAAAACTGGTCCCACTTATGTGTGAGAAATTCAGAACGAGACTCTCTCTTACCGATACGTCATTCATTGAATTTAATTCTCCACTCTATAATGAAGACAACTATGTCTCTATTCGTATATATATTTCTAAATATAAATTTATATGTGCATCCAAGCTCCTCCTATGGACATGCTTTGCAAAACCCTAGTAGGCTTTGCATGTAAATCACTTTTTCCTGATAGCAGTTTGAAAACGAACAACACAAAGTAAGTAACATTTACTATTCATTGTTCACGTGTATTTCTTTATCCACGGCCCATGTGTCTTTTCTTATTGTATTTGGGACATTAATGCATTCTTTGCTTAGTACTTATGTCTGTTATTCTCCCTTTGTCTATTATAGTGTGTACGACATTATTATAGTGTGTATGACATTATTATAGTGTGTATGACATTATTATAGTGCGTATGACATTGCATATTCTGTAACCCGTTTACGTTTATCTTTGAAAACCTTTTTATCTGTGAAACTGTTGCATAGGTATACATTTATATACCTATGCAACAGTTTCACACGTGTGCGTTATCCACCTTAACACAATATACAAAATGAGACCACCTGTGCGAGAAAGATATCTTCGAACACGCGCATCGCTAAAAATGTTAAAGTTAGATTATAAAATATTAATGCTTTTGCAAAATAATAATTAAAAAATCAGTGTTAACAATTTTATTACTGATTTTATTTTAATCTTAGACTAAAAAATAAAATTCGTCAATAAAATCTTTTTTACATTTGCTCTTTGTTGTATATTTGAATGAGACGACGACAAACGTACAACTTACCTCGTGTGGGGAGCCGGGCACAACGAAAGAAAAGAAAGAGAAGGAGCAATGCGTTTTTATGAAAAGGAAGTACTTCCGGCGGAAACGGAAGTACTTCCGTCGGAAATGGAAGTGTTTCCGGCGGAGACGGATTGTGGGAAGGAGGCTGCACTATAAGAGCAATCAATGTTTGGGTAAGAGCGGCGGGGCAGTTGCCTGAGAAACATGTAGTGCCGTCGTCTAAAGTGATAGAAGGAAGAAGCGAGAAAACGAAAGGGAAGAAGAAGAAGGAGAGAAAGAGGAATTTATTTTTATTTCGGGTTGCTACCTACTGCCCGAAACTTAAGAACAAGCTATATCTCCAGCTTCTCTTTCTTTTCCTTCTTCAGCACAGAAAAATGACAGACACGGGTGTAACCACGATGGTGAAGTCATTCGACGGAAGTACCGACGTTTGTCAGTGGATAAGGAAGGTTGAGCTGGTCGCGAAACTGAAAAACGTTATGGACCTAGCATCTTTCTTGCCGTTATTTTTGGAAGGAGACGCCCTTGCCCTATATCTCGAGCTTAGCGAAGACGAACAACAGAATGCGGAAATTATAAAAATCCGTTTGAAAAGAGCGTTCGCAGAAAGCCCATGTGAAGCGACAGAGATGCTGAAAAATCTACGGTGGGCAGGTGGGTCCGTCGATGTTTACGCCAATAAGGTGAAGCGATTGGCCAGACTGGCAGGATATGTGGGGCGAGGGTTTGAGACAACAGTCAAGCTATTCTTTACCACTGGATTCCCAGAAGATGTTGCAAAGGAATTGCAACAGGTACCCGGATTTGACAATGCCGATGTCCACGCATTAATCCCCAGGGCAAAGGTGCTGACGTGCAGGCGATCTTCGCGGGTGAAGGACGAATCGGCAGTTGCACAGAGCGGTGCACGAGGCCAAGTGAAGGTGGCAATCAAATGTTTTGAATGTGGTGGGCCGCGGAAAGACTGTCAGAAGTATCTGACGCGGATCATATGTTACTGGTGCCAGCAGAGTGGCCACCTAGCCAAGGACTGTCTGGGAAACGCTTAATGGGGTATCATCACGCCGGCCGATACCCTGGCGCAAAGACGGCAGGGATAGCCCCACGGATCATGGTCGCAGTGGAGGGGAGAGAGATCGAGGCATTGGTTGACACTGGCCAAAATCATGACTGCAATACTAAAGCGGGTGTTGAAAGAGGACGTAAATGAAGCAACCGACTCCTATGTAGATGACATACTGCTAGATGAGACAGTGGTGCCAGCACCAAGAGTAGTGGAACAGCTCAGGAGGTTTGGTCTAACAGCAAAGGCCCCTGAACTGTTAAATGGCGGTGCGGCTTTGGGACTCCACTTAGAGGAAGATGCAATGGGAGAGCTGCGGTTCACAAGAGGGAACGCTATTCCAGAGGTCACGGACAGAATGAGCAGGCGACAATTGTTCTCGGTTTGCGGGAAGTTGGTGGGTCATTACCCTGTAGCTGGGTGGCTCAGAGCAACCTGCAGTTATGTGAAGAGAAAAGCAGGAGGAGTGAAATGGGAGGACAGCGTTGGCGAAAATGTGGTGGCTGTGATGCGAGATGTCCTAAAGGAGGTGGATAAGGAGGACCCAGTGAGAGGAAGGTGGAGAGTCCCTAAGACAGAAAAAGGGGTCGTATGGTGTGATGCAAGTAGCATTGCCACTGGCGTCGCAGTTGAGATTGGAGGTGAGGTGGTGGAGGACGCGGTCTGGCTTAGGAAAGCGACAGACTTCTCCCACATCAACGTAGCCGAGTTGGACGCAACTATCAAGGGCATAAACCTGGCATTAAGGTGGGGACTGAAAGAGGTGGAGCTACGTACAGATTCAGCGATCGTGCTGAACTGGGTGCAGGTGGCTGTGACAGAACAGCGGAGAGTAAAGACAAAAGGTGCTTCGGAAATGATCATCATGCGTACAGTCGGGATCCTACGAGAGTTAATCGCCGAATTTGGATTGAAAGTCAGTGTTTCGTTCATACCTTCCGCCAAGAATAGGGCAGACAGCCTAACGAGGGTGAGAAAAGGGTGGATGGAAGCCTTGGACGAAACGACAGAGAGTGCTGATGAAACATGCTGCATGACCCATGAGGAAGTCAAGGACCAGCACTCTATGCACCACATTGGAGTTGACAGGACTTTGCATCTAGCCCGCAAAATAGATTCCAGTGTTGCGAGGGAGGTCGTGCAGAAAGTAGTCCAGCAATGCGTGCGGTGTCAATCGATAGATCCGACACCGGCGTCACATCATCAGGGAGAGCTCCAGGTGGGCGAAAATTGGAAGAGACTCGCCGTTGATGTCACCCACTATCGAGGGGTTCAATATCTAACCATGATTGACTGCGGACCAAGTAGGTTCGCAATTTGGAGGGAGTTGAGGAGAGAGACGGCTAGTGAGGTGGCAAGCACAATGAATACAGTGTTTCTGGAACGTGGAACCGTAGACAAAGTCTTGATGGACAATGGGGCGGCTTTCCGATCAGGAATAGTCAGAGAGATGCTGGAGAGATGGAACATCAGACAATACTTCAGAGCCGCGTATAGGCCGGAAGGAAACGGCATAGTGGAAAGGAACCACAGGATCATCAAAGTGTTGGCTGAGAGAGGGGGACCGCACCAGGAGAGGCCCTGTTCTGGTACAACATGACTCCCAGATCAGGGCAGGTTCGGGAGACGGTGCCACAAGAACAGATATATCGATATGTCTGGCGGCATCCAAGCGTTCCGCCACCGGAACAGAGTTGAGCAACCAGGAGCACAGTGGGACTAGAAGATGAAGTGTGGGTAAAGCCGCCTGGTGCGCGATGTACAACACAATGGGCGCGTTACAGCCAGGAATTCGGACAGTAATGTGTCTGTCGATGACGTGCCGAGACACGTTCTGGACCTAAGACCTGTGGAGAGGCATGAGACGGAGTTGCGAGAGAGGCCAACAGCGACCGATCTGAATGGAGGTGTGCGTGAAGGGTCACCACGGAGATCACAGCAAAGCCGGCGACCTCCAGTGTGGACTTCAGACTATGTAATGTGATCAGAGATCAGGGGGTGATGTTGTATATTTGAATGAGACGACAACAAACGTACAACTTACCTCGTGTGGGGAGCCGGGCACAACGAAAGAAAAGAAAGAGAAGGAGCAATGCGTTTTTATGGGAAGGAAGTACTTCCGGCGGAAACGGAAGTGCTTCCGGCGGAGACGGATTGTGGGAAGGAGGCTGCACTATAAGAGCAATCAATGTTTGGGTAAGAGCGGCGGGGCAGTTGCCTGAGAAACACGTAGTGCCGTCGTTTAAAGTGATAGAAGGAAGAAGAGAGAGAACGAAAGGGAAGAAGAAGAAGGAGAGAAAGAGGAATTTATTTTTATTTCAGGTTGCTACCTACTGCCCGAAACTTAAGAACACTCTTCTTCTTTATCTTATGCGTTAATTCCGAGTTATGGCGGGGTTCACAAAGATGGATTTTTGTCTCCACTCACAGGCTTGGTCAGGGTAAAAGCCAGTTTTACAGAGATCTTTGTGCAGGGTGTCTGCTCATCTCATTATCGGCCTTCCTCTCGGTCGCTTCCTGGCGACTTCTAATATAAAAGCAAGTTTAGCGACGGCGTTGTTGGTGGCATGTCCAAACCATCTAAATCGCCCTTCCTTCATCTTGCCCTCAATCAGTGCGATGCTGTAGCGCCTTTGGATATCCTCATTGTAGATATGGTCGAGTAGTGTAATTTCAGCCATCCAGCGATACATTTTGGTTTCTCTAATGGCAAATATTTGCTCCGCCTTCCTTGTTGTCACTAAGCACTCGGAATGATAGATAGTCCGATAGATCTTGTGGTGCGCTACTTGAGGCATGTCGCATTGATGCGCGCAGCAACTTCGCTGAGGATGTTGTCATTATTGCCGAGTATCAAAGCAAGATATTCAAAGGCGTGCATTCGTGGAAGAGCGTGTCTGTCAACTTGGATGGTGAACTTGCTCTTATATACATAAAACTATTTCTTATCTTGACCAAAATAACAGAATTTAATTAAAAAGGTTATTTATTAAAACAAACTTAAAAAATATTTCATGGAAATTGATAATGTTGTCCGAATATTTAAGGCCTATTTCAGTTCTGAGAGTGGCCCAGATTTTATTTTGTTTTCAATTTTCTTTTGAAAATTCTACTCCCCACCCAATCCCCATTGATGAAATTGTAAATCCTCCACTCTATAATAAAAACCAATGTGTATCTATTTGTATATAAATATATAAATAAATATATATCCGTCCCATCACACAAAAGTTTGCGAGTAAAAAACTGCCGGACGAAACCATTTCAAGTGTTGAGTTGAAAGACGAAGGCAAATAGCAAGCCTTTGCTGTCTTATATGAATTCGGAAAGAAATTATTCACTCTATTTCTATAATGAGATGTTTTCTTTCTTTTTTCCTTTCTTCTTTCTATACGTCTTTTCTTTCTTTTCTAAACTCGCCAGATTGAGATGTTTTCTTTCTTACTTCATCGATTTAAAAATTAATTTATATGAGTATGAATATTAGTGCGAACACTGGCTAAGCATAATTTATTATTCTGTCATTTTTGATGGAGGGTGTACATTCATAACTACATAATTCAATACTAGGGATATTATAAGTAAGGCAGGCCATAGAGTGAATGCGGAATTGTCTTGATTGCAAACGTTAGTGCAGTATATTCAGAGTTACTCCCTTGAACCTTATTAAAGTTATCTCCCCTGAATTATACTGACCATATAAGAATGAGCTCTTCAATTTTGAAGTACAAAAAGCACTTGCACTACACATAATGCACAATTAAAATTTAGGTTTGATCTCTTTTTTGTTTTGGGTTCTAGCTGGGTGGACGAGTTCTTCCTTAGCTCTTCGTTTTTACATGACACCATGTCGTCAGAGCTTGCGTCTGGGCAGTTAAGCCATTTCAACATTGCACTTTTCTACTGGTCGCAGAATTCTTAACAGGATAGTTATCAAAGTTTTATTTACTTTACAAAGCCAATGCATTCTCTACAATGTACTTACCCTGGTAAGACATGCATTTTGATTGCGTTTGTGACATTTACGTCGGATTACCATTTGTAATTACGCCTGTTGTTTTGCACCCCTTTTAGTTATCATATTGTATTAGGTCTCTCTTACGTTGTCTTTGGCAAACCTTTTCTGTGAGAAATAAATGTATATATGTATAAATACCTATTTACTTGTCTCCCTACGAGGTCGGTTTTTAATGTGGAGAAATCCAGCTCTCCAAATAGGAGCGCTCTGGATTGGGACAAACATAAAACTTGCCTCAGTTTAGGAGGATTTCACCTTCACTTAACGAAAACAGCAAAGATGACGTGTAGTATCAGCAAAAAGGCCAGCACAACCATCTCTTCGCGTTATTACCGTTTCTTCATCATTGTTATTTTCCCGGGTGTTCTCAAGAAAACGCTTATTCAATATGGCGACCACCTGCTTGGAGAAGATACCCAACACGTGGGGATAGATAGAAGCTTAGTAAGAGATGGGTCTCTTGATGAAGTAATTTCACATTAGAACAATTAAAAGCAAAATCTTTTCAAACATAACTCAATCCAAAAACTGAGCAATATTTTAGCACGCGTTTCTGTGATTAAAGTATATAGAATGTTTTCCTTCAGGGGAAACACACATTGATTAACTCAGCTTTCGTATAATAATAGATGAAGGCTAAAATAATATCTTTCTTTCAAAACTTCTATTTTTCTCTCTATTGACTTTAGTAACTGGTTCAATATAATAGAAAAGAAAGAGAAAAGAAAGTCAGATAGAAAGAAAACGATAAAGTAGACTATGTGACCTAATTTAAATGTTTGTTTTCGAATAATTACCCACATTAATTTGCTCCCAGTAAATAAATATTACAGTAATTGTTTCCCTGCTCGAGATCATATTAAATCCGAATATAAAAGGTTTCTAAGTGTATCTTTAGTTGTTTCTGAGTTTTACTCGGACAGACAGACAAAGGGGAGACAAAAATACTACTTTCTTTATACCCAGTTACTCCCCCCCCCCAAAATGCAGTCGTTAATAAAAGTCACAATCCTTTATGCAATCCAAATATATTTGATAAATAAGCAACCGTCTATGTTTGACTTGTCCACCAAGTTTTACTCCTGGATGTCCAACAGTATTTATTTTAAATTGAATGGCACTAAAACAAAGGCATTCATGATTGAAACTTGCTGAACAAGTTATGCATAGACGCACGTCAGTGTTTCTCAACCTTTTTTTATTCTTGACATACCTACGAGCACATGAAACTGTCGCGACACACTAATAATTTTAAACATTGTATATGAAATAGTAAAATAAATTATAAATACATACATAGACTTGTCTAATACAGTTTATTATGTAGTATCCCAGAATTGTCAGTTACTTAGTGTGAAACCTGTGCCTGGTGTTTTCTTATGACTTCTTGAATATTTGATCGTATGTGAGATAAACAAACTCTCATTTCTTCTTCAGTGTCTCTTTTTATTTTTTATATTATTTAAGGTTGAAAAGCCCAATTCACACAAATAAAAAGTAGAGAATTTTAAAAGAACTAATAGGGCCTTTTCAGATAATGTAGGGAGTTCCTTTTGTATTGAAATTTGAAATGTGTTTATATCAACCTCAGAATGCTTTATTTTAAGACTGCGGTCAGTTGAAATGGTAACCAATTATTCTTCGCATAAATTAAACCCAATATCTACAAAAGGATTATGTATACAGTCGTACTTCTCTGTGTTTAGTGACAGAAAGTAGTGGTCGATGTTTTCTTCGGGCGCCACCAGAAACTCAACCACGATGATCGGGATCATTTCCTTAGTGCAGTTAGTGCACATCGTAGAAAACATACCAAACTCACTCAACTTTGCTCTGTTTTTCTAAATAACAATTTTCTTTTAGAAGGCAACCAACTTATCTGTCGAAGTTAGAATATTTTCGTTTCGACTTTGCATACATGTTCACAATATTAAGTTGACTAAATATTTCCGATTTAACGGAATTCCATTTTGGCCATCCAAAATTCACATCGAAGATATTTACAGAATCTTTTGTGCTTTACTTTATAAACAAATATTAATTCCTTCTGTAATTCATGCATGCTAGTTAACTCTTTACCGTTTGACAGTCATCGAACATCGGTCTGCATGAGTAAGTAAACATGTTCAGAATCCATTGATTTGCATAATTCTTCGAATAATCTCGACTTTCTTGGTCTGCCTTTAATGTAATTGACAATTTCAACTACTTGATTTAACACTTGCTTCAAATCTTCTTGTGTTACTTTTGAAACTAAAACTTATCTATGTAAAAAGCAATGAGTACCAACAAGATTTGGATTTCCTTTCTGTGCTAGTGATGCAAAACCTTTAATGCAGCCTACCATACATGGTGCACCATCAGTACAAATGCCAACACAAAACTTCTACGTCAAATTCATTTTTTAAGCTAGCCTGTTATCATATCAAAAATATCTTAACATCTAGTAGTTGTTGGCATTTTTTTACAACACAAAAACTGATTTCTTATTTCATCATCAATGAACCGAATAAATACAAGCACTGTTACTGATATCGGTCGATTCATCAACTATTAAAGCAAATTTATATCTTTCAAGTTTTTTCTGATAAATCTAAAATTCTCCTGCGTATTGTATCATTTGAAAGCGAAATTTTACTAATGTGTTTTTCAGCTGTCTAACCTAGCATGGATTTCACCATCTTTTTGCAAGCGGGAAGGATAACTGACCTAGCAAGTGCATGGGATTTAGATTTCATTGCTATTATTTCAGCTACCTCAATTGAAATTCGTTCAGACAATCATTGTTTTCTGAAAAATATTGCGTTGCTTTGATTGTTGTTGTAACAGTCTTTGAAAATAATTAAGATCTTCATCTTGTAGGTAAGAATGTTTAGTCATGAAATGTCTTTGTAATTTATTTGGTACCATGGATAATGAATCACCACAAATAATACATAATGGACATGGTTGAGCAACATTTCCTGTCCAAGAAAATCCAAACTTCAAATAATCATCAAAATACTGTCTATTATGGCGAACTTTTGTCTTTTTTGTGCTGGATTTTGTAGGCTTCATCGTATGTTCTGTTTCAACTTCCCACTCGTCACTAACATCCTTTCTTTTAACAAATTTATCCACTGTAAAGGGGTATTTATAACCAATTAACACACGCATACTCTAACCAACAACGGTAAACAACAGGCACTGTTAAACTAATTCGTGAGTCAACGGTCAACCTCTTGTGTCAAACGGGAACAAACGTGTTCAAAAATTTTAGCCGTAATCACCTTTTGAAATATATGAAAAATTAATCTTTATTCTACCAATACAATAACAAAAACTGAATAAACTTATTTAATCAATTCACCATATCATTTAACTCGAGTATTGCGAGCTAAACACAATAGTTTGAAAGTACGTAAACAACATTGATTCTAAGCTAAACAAATTGACGCACAGAAAACGGCGTTCAACTCTAGTTATGATTAGTCACAAGCTAATTTAGTTTAAAATCATCTATAATTTAGAGTGTGTAGTACGACTAAGCAACTTGTAAACACTTTTGGCACTTCTTTAGTTGAGTTGTGAGGCAGAATTTATTTGTTTTCAATTTTGAAGAGTTACATTCAAGACAGCAGCAGACATACCAAAAATTAACATATTTTAATAAAATATATTTACTGAAAGAGAAGTATTGTTATGTAAAATATTGTAATTAAATATATTTTCTGAAAGACAAACATTGTAAGAAAGTAATGTTTATTTTCAGTAATGCGAACAATAATAATGTAAAATGTTATAAAACGAACAGGCAACAGTGATTTTTTTTGTATAATTTAAAACTTTATAAAACGAAAAGTTATTTAAAAATAATTTTAAAAATAATTTATTTTTCCAAGAAAGTCATTTTAGGGATGTCCGATTTTTTATCAAACGAATAGTCAACAGTGATTTTTTTGTCTAAATTCCTTCTGGTTGATTGTCTGCGGCTGTCTTGAATGTAACTCTTAAAAATTGACAACAAATGAATTCTGCTTCACAACTTAACTTTTAACTGAACGGATTTGCCGTAAAGACAGATTTGTAAAGTCTGTTATGTCGGGTTTCAACACATCGCGA